>JBAMAX010001795.1:0-388287 GCA_037043745.1 Chymomyza amoena
CTAAAATATTTTCGAGGCGTTAAGTGACAGGATAAAGGATTGCGAGCGTGCTGGTATTTACGAGGGTCGAGAAAATGTTTAGCTTTTCTTTGTTTATGCAAGCACAATAAAAATACACAAACGAAAATACCAAAATATTTTCGAGGCGTTAAACGGCTCTTAGAATTTGCTGGCGTGCTAGTTTTTGCGAGGGTTGATTTTTAAGGCAGCAGGCAGTCAATAACTGGATTTCAAATTTTTTGGCATCAAAATCGGTCGAATTTAGAGACAAACTTCATCACAAAGGCGATTTGTTAAGTCAGATACATCCGTTAAAAATATTGCAAAATCAATTGTTAGGCGCTACAATTGCTTTTGAATGCAATGAAAATCGCTGCCATTATATGGAATATTTTTAATTTGCAAAAGATGATCTATGTGTAGAGAGTTTTTCAATATCGTCTTTAGATGTCTTGAATAAAACAATTTTTAATGAAAAATTTGTGGAATCATGCTCTACTCTCGAGTTTAAAAATCAGTTGAATATCTCAATTATTTATTTCGTTGCAGTTTTTGAGGATACGAAGATTCTCTTGGATGTTTTTGATATCACCTTCCAGTATCAAAATGCCAATATCTGCTGTGCTGTCATACTGATAAAAATGCCTTTGTTTTAATTTTCAATTGCAAAAAAAAATCTAATAACAAAAAAATTCGCTGAATATTTACCAAAAAATACCAGATTTGGTTTTATGGACACACTGTTAATTTGTGCGTTGAAATAATTTCATTTAGTGAAAGAATATGTGTGTTTCGTGCTCCAGTCTCGACATTAAAAAAGCAGTTCAATATCTAAATTATTTATTTCGTAGAAGTTTTTGAGGATACGGATATATATAATAATGTTGCCATTGCTTTCAGTATCAGAATGCCAATATCTGCTGTACAGTCATACTGATAAGAATACTTTTTTTGTTACTTTCCGTTTACACAAAATAAAAAAAAAAACCAAAACTCCAAAAATTCCGAGAATACCGCGAAATTATCAAAAAAATACCACATTTTGTTTTTATAAATAATTTAATTGAACACTTTTAAACCATAATCAGCAATCATAAAAATTACAAAAACATTGCAAAATTTTCGCTGAATATCAGAAACATACCAAAAAATACTAGATTTTCTTTGTGTGGACTCATTGTACATTTTTGATTTGTAATAATTTCTTTAAAAACTCTTAAACAAAAATCAGCATTTATAAAAATTCCTAAAACCTCGCAAAAAATTTCGCTAAATATAACAAACTAACCAAAAAATACTAGATTTGGTTTATATGGACACACTATTAATTTTTAGATTGTAATAATTTTATTCTTAAACAAAAACCACATTTGTAAAAATTACAAAAACTCCTAAACAATTTAATTGAATAACACAAACTTGGAAAAAAAAATACCAGATTTTGTTCGTTTGAACACACTGTAACCTTCCGATGCTGCTGTTTCAAGCCATAAACATATTCAATAGTTTTTTTTTATAAATTTTTTTGAAAATCATTTTAGACCGCTCTGCCCTAAAGTAAGCGTTGACTTTGAATAACGTTTGTATATTCCTACCCCCTGCCCGAATTATAAAAGACCGCCCACGTTTTGTATATACGATTAGCAACAGCGAAAGAGTTCCAACGCTTAAATAAATTGATTTTTGGCGCAAATCAACCAACTTTGTTTTTCATTGCACGCTTTCGCCATTTTTTTTTCGTTTCGCTATCGTTTTTAATTCGATTCTGTATCGAATTGCGTATTTGGTATTTTTTAGGATGTTTCTATTTTGCATTTGAAATTTATGGCTCGACGGCTGTAGAATAAACATTGGAATCAATTAAAGTGTTAAATGCCAAAGTGCCGAAAGTTTATTTCCAGAGGCTGGCTGGAAAAAAAACAAGCTCACACATACAGGCAGACCAAAACCACGCACAGATACAATACATAGATAGATATAGATAGACTGGGGGTCCGCATTTGTTTACATATTGTGGGCGTCGTTATTGCAAAATATGTTTTGTGTTCTACTTTCGGATTTACCTAGCTGTTGTTGTTTGTTGTTGTTGTTGTTGTTGTGCTTGGCCACTGCTGTTGTTTTTTTTTTATTTTTGAGATAACTTCCGATCGATTATCGATTGCTCAACACTGGTGCCAAACAGCGTACGATGATTAGATAAGTAACACTTTGAAATTACGCAGCTCGCTTATCAATCAACACATGTACATGGGAGAGATAGACAAATGTCAGTTTCGTTTCCTATATGCTCAGAAGTTAATGTATATGTAGGTTAAATGCCTACGAACACATGCTTTAAAGTTGCACAACACTGGTCAGCATAAAACATAAACATTATGCACACCTACGTGCCATTTTTATACCCTATACCGTATGGTACAAAGGGTATATTAGGTTTGTGCAAGACGAAAATGTATGTAACATATAGAGGGAGACGTCGGACACACCCCAAAGTTACCTAAAATATGATCAAGGTGAATAGAGAAGTCGATATATCCATGTCCGTCTGTATGTCCGTTTGAACGCCTAGATCTCAGAGATGGTAAGAGCTAGAGTTACCAAACTTTCACATTAGATCCCATATTATTCCATAGGAGGCAAGTTTATTTTATTTTTTTGATATCGGGGATAAATTATATAGCTCCCATGGGGGTGTTTGAGACGACCTCGACAAAAAAAAGCGTTTTAGATGAATAATTCGTTTGTTTATGAAGATATCGTAACCAAATTTGGTATTCAAAAGTTTTTTATAGTTCCCAATCACTGTACCAAATTTAATCGAAATCGTTTGACTATATCATATAGCTCCCATAGGACCGATCGGCCAAAATAACTTTTTAAAGGAAAATTCGCTATATTTCGTTTTTTAATAAAGATATCCTAACCAGATTTGGAAATTTTTAGACCACTTAAGCAATGTGCCAAATTTGAACAAAATCGGTTGACTATATCATATAAGCTCCCATAGGTCCGATCTTCCAAAAATCGATTTTTTAACAAAATTTGTTGTGTTTCGTTTGTTTGCTACGATATTGGGACCAAATTTGACATTCGTGAGTATTTTATAGTTCCTAAGCACTGTACTAAATTTAATCCAAATCGTGTGACTAGATCATATAGCTCCCATAGGCCCATTCGGTCCAAAAACACGTTTTTTTATACAAAATTCGATTGTTTTGTTTGTTTGTAAAGATATTTGAAATAAATTTGGCACTCATATTTTTACGGTATTTAAGCTCTGTGTCAAATTTTATTGAAATCGGTTGACTATATCATATAGCTCCCATAGGAACGATCGGTTAAAAATTATAATGTTTTTGGTTTTTTTGTGAAGGAACCGGATTTTATTGCAAGCTAGTGGTACAGGGTATCCCAAAGTCGTCCGCGCCAGGCTTTACGCACGCCATTTTTTGTATAAGTAATTGCTAAATAGGCACTATTTATAGAAAATTTGGGTTAATGATATGCTATATGCTGCATTAGCAGAGCAAACACAGATGCAAATATAATATTAAGTGCCAAAGATACAAAGATACATTTATGCAGATAAAAGATACATATGTTTATGCTCACTGAATTCAAACGTTTTTAATGCATTTTCTAAATAGAAATCATGGAACACAACCTACGCTTTATCTTTTTTTTTTTGGAGTTCCATAGACTTTGCTAGCTCATGGTTGACCAAAGTGACAGTCCCAGGCACAGAGTGCAGCAAGTTCCAGCCAGTGTTGTAGTGTTTATTTTTTTCATGTTGTTTGCGGTGAAAGTAAACTGACTGACTATGTAGTTTTAAGAGCGGATGAGCCCAAAACGCTCCTCTCAATGCTTTCCATTATTGTTATTATTATAGACCTTGGGCTTAGCCAGACATGCTAGGTCATAAATCTGCTGAAAATTATACAGTACTTGATTACCTATGTACATACGTGCGGGAAATAGCTTTTCCTCACTTAATGCCAACTCTTCTGAGAGAGCTATTAATCTTCTAGACAAATGCACACGAAGCGTTTTCTAACGCCTTTGCTAGCAAATGATTCACTTGCATGTCGATAACATATTTGCTGTCTCTAATTACAGCATTGTAAAATGTTATCAGTGTCTTAAACGACGACTTGCAACACTGGTCACGTCATGTTGCAAGTCTAAGAATATAGATAAGTACTTACACAGCTTCCGCTGCGACGACATACATAATTGGAAATTCCATACAGCAAATGAAACCACAATCACTGCATAAAAGTAAATGGACCAGAAAATTAAGCCTACTTGGAAATGGTATAGAAAAAAAGAGCGACAGAACCCTCCTAGAGCACTTGAGAATTGTATTATTCTATTGTATACTGAATGCAAATGCGGTTATTGAACTGCTCTTTTTGTAGTCTTAGTCTTTCACGATTTGAACTGCTCGCCCTCAAAACGAGGTTGGCAGCACTTTGGAAAGCCATGACGAGCCGCCTTAGCCGATAGATCACATCACGATTTTCTACGTGAGCTCATCGCAAATAATTTTCAAATTACAGCATTTTGGGAAGACAGCTCGAGCCCTCTACTTTGTGCCCAATTTTATTTTTTTCTATCTAGCACAAAGCTTTAAAGTTCAAATGCTGCTCAAAAATTATTGCACATAGACTTGGATCTGTTTTTGAACTCTTGCTTTTAAAAGACAGTTTTATTTTTTTCTTTTTGTAATCTACAACTTTATATTTATGCAATTGTTTTGTGTAGATTTTTTGTGGAACTTCCGTTGTATGCTAATTGAAATGCCGCTATCGTCAGCAGTTTTTTGCTTTTAACAAATTTGCATGCCTTTTAGATAAAGATACGCATACAAAACAGAGCAAAAGATATGTACATAACATTAACAGCTGCATTTTTATCTGCGAACAAAAATAAAAACATATTTAAAACTGTCCCTTAGTTAAAATATTTGAAAAAAAAAATGACAGTACAGAGGGCTCAGAAACAGCTGAGAACGTCTTGCGAACATTTTTTTAAGTGTGACCAGCGTTGTCGGTACGCAGCAGTCGAAACAAAAGCAAACTGGCTACTGTTTCGCAACAGTGTTTCCACATTTTTTGGGGAAATATAGCCATTAACACACACGAAAAACTAAAACAAAATGCCCCAAAAATACCTCGAGAACTGTGCTTAACTGTGCCCAAAATTACCCTATAAAAACGTTTACGAAGGTTAATTTTTAGCTTCCAAACTGAGAACGCCTCCGTAACATTTTTTTAAGTGTGACCGTTGCCGGTACGCAGCAGTCAAAAAAGTATCATAACGAAAGAAAACTGCATACAGTTTCGTAACAGTGTTGTTCCATTTTTTGTGGAAATATAGCCATTAACACACACGAAAAACTAAAACAAAAAATACCTCGAAAACGGTGCTTAAGAAAAAAAATTCGTTGCCATTTTCATGTTTCTCGACCCAAAATTACCTTAAAAAACTTTTACGAAGTTTCATTTTTAGCTTCCAAACTGAGAACACCTTGCTAACATTTTTTTAAGTGTGACCAGCGTTGTCGGTACGCAGCAGTCAAAAAAGTGGCAAAACAAAAGAAAACTGCATACAGTTTCGTAACAGTGTTGCCACATTTTTTGTGGAAATATATTAACAGCCGTGTGCAGGTGAAATCTTGTAACGTTTTTTAAACCTGTTTATTATTTTTTATTTGCCGCGAACCGATAAGCAAATAATATTAACTTCTTCAATAAAAAAAAATGGCGGACGTAAAGTCGGGCGCGGACGACTTTAGGATACCCTGTACCACTAGCTTGTAATAAAGTCCGATTTCTTCACAAAAAACCAAAAACAGAAGAATTTTTAAGCAACAATTTTTTTTTGACCGATCGTTCCTATGGGAGCTATATGATATAGTCAACCGATTTCAATAAAATTTGACACAGTGCTTAAATACCTTAAAAAAGATCTGAATGCCAAATTTATTTCAAATATCTTTACAAACAAACAAAACACATCGAGTTTTGTATAAAAAACGTGTTTTTGGACCGATTGGTCCTATGGGAGCTATATGATCTACTTAAACGATTTGGATTAAATTTGGTACAGTGCTTAGGAACTATAAAATACTCACGAATGTCAAATTTGGTCCCAATATCTTAACAAACAAACGAAACACAACAAATTTTGTTAAAAAATCGATTTTATGGAAGATCGGACCTATGGGAGCTATATGATATAGTCAACCGATTTTGTTCAAATTTGGCACATTGCTTAAGTGGTCTAAAAAATTTCCAAACGCCAAATCTGGTTAGGATATCTTTATTAAAAAACGAAATATAGCGAATTTTTCTTTAAAAAAGTTATTTTGGCCGATCGGTCCTATGGGAGCTATATGATATAGTCAACCGATTTCGATCAAATTTGGTACAGTGATTGGGAACTATAAAAAACGAATACCAAATTTCGTTACGATATCTTCATAAACAAACGAATTATTCATCTAAAACGCTTTTTTTTTGTCGAGGTCGTCTCAAACACGCCCATGGGAGCTATATAATTTATCCCCGATATCAAAAAAATAAAATAAACTTGTCTCCTATGGAATAATATGGGATCTAATGTGAAAGTTTGGTAACTCTAGCTCTTACCATCTCTGAGATCTAGGCGTTCACACGGACGGACGGACAGACGGACATGGGTATATCGACTTCTCTATTCACCCTGATCATATTTTAGGTAACTTTGGGGTGTCTCCGACGTCTCCTTCTATATGTTACATACATTTTCGGCTTGCACAAACTTAATATACCCTTGGTACCATACGGTACAGGGTATAAAAATTACAGATTTTGTTCCAGGGCGTCGCGAAATTAAAATATTCTTATTAATTACAAATATTTCGATCTTCAAGCAATCTTTTATACATTGCACTGCTCCTTCAAGATACTTTGTTCTTATCACCTTTGTTGGCATATCTTCGTCATCATTATCGCGTAGTTTAAACTTAGTAATGTAATTATGAGACCCTTGACGACATTTTATATTTTTATTTCGTAATACTTGTTAACATGAA
This sequence comes from Chymomyza amoena, assembly GCA_037043745.1. Classification (NCBI taxonomy): domain Eukaryota; kingdom Metazoa; phylum Arthropoda; class Insecta; order Diptera; family Drosophilidae; genus Chymomyza; species Chymomyza amoena. Next base: position 7,079 of record JBAMAX010001795.1, read on the forward strand.
GTATATTGAAGTAATAATTTCCACTTCTATCCAAAAAATCGCCAACAAAAATACCACGATAGCAAAAAAATACTTTGAAAAGAAACACCTCGACAATATTTACATTTTATGTTGTTGATAGGGACACACTGTTCGTTGTTAAAGTAGTTTTTGAAGTACAGTCGGGTCTGAATATAGTGAACTACTTATTGCAAGGCCTGGTCACAGTATTAAGGCTGTTCACTAGATCAAGGTTGACATTTTTTTTTTGTTTACAACTAATTTCATTTGTTCAAAATTGACATTTGTGCAAGAGATCATTAGAATATGTATCATGTAGGAAAATAAAAAGGTGAACAAAACAAGCAATAACGTCAAGAAACAGCTGATTTTGCAGCAATCAAGAGCAAAATTACAATTAAGGGGCATATCTGTTTTCGTTTCTGATTCCTTCTTGTGATTTTTCGTTTGTTTCTGCTTGAAAATACTTTCAAAATTTGGTTCACTATTTAGAGGTTTTCGATTGTTTACCACTTAGTGTACCCTACATAAAAATTTAGGTGTCCACTATACCGGGTCTTCACTATATCCAACCAGGACTGTATTTATTTATTAGATCAATGAAAGAGTCTCTTACAGTTTACAAACACTTTAAAATGGACAAGCCTGCACAAGCAGTTGCTTTTTTATATAATACTAGGGGGAACTGCCTCCTGCGTGCTTTGTACGCCAACTCCCGTGCAGTCTTCTTTATTTAATTTAGATCAAAATGTTAATTTTTGTATACCCAAATGAGAATTCGCGTGATTTTTAGCTTGATAAATCCATATTTGACATTTATTTTGATTTTTGAGATTCCCTAGAGGGCGTTTTTGTGTATTTTTTTTTCGGTAATAAAAAAATTCGATTTTTTCTCTCAAAAACCTAACGAATTAAAAGATTTGAATTTAAAAGTGGTTCGAATAAAATCAGTAGACGCAATGTCAACTTACGCATGTGAAAAATTTAATAAAGCATATTATTTAGTGTGACCAACGTTTTAAATAATTCATTTAAGCCTAGTATTAAACTGCTACCTTAATTACACTTAAAAATGAAAAGACTGCATTTAGACTTAGAAATTACAAAGTAAAACTTAACCAAATTAACAACAAACCATAATTTAATTAAATTAAAAAAATAAATCAATCAAAAAAACAACAAATTTAATTTCTTGTTCGAAACAGTTACGAAATGGGTAGTCCTGCATGCCTAAAACTAACTATAAGTAATGCTTTTATCTTTGAAATCTAATATTTAACATCGTGTGACTAGCGTTTTTATATAATTAATTGCGAAAAAGTTCTAGCAGGCGAAGCAACTGCTTGTGAAATTTAATATTTTATTTAGTGTGACCAACGGTTGTAGAAATTCGGCGTATGCTACTAATCTAGTTCAAAGGCTTAACCAACAATTAAAACATGACAAGCAAGTAGAAAGTCATACGCCTAAAAAACAAAGCTAAAGGCTTTAACAGCCTTGTTAAAAAAATATATACTTGGTCAACATTTTCAAAATAGTAACAGACTAAAAACGGCATAATGCTCTTGTGTTTACAACTTGTTTGTGAAATCTAATATTTTAAAAAGTGTGCCCAGCACTTTAAGTACTTGAAGGTAGCATAACAGAGCAAAGACAACCAAATAGCTCAAAGCTGGATTTTTATATTCTAGGTCATAAAATATTTGCGAAACTGCTTTTGGCATTTAATATTATTTTTTTTTTAGTGTGACCAACGCAGTGAAACCTACCTACTAACTCAGTTCAACTGCTTGACCAACACTTAAATCTTGTCAAGCCCATGGTTTTTAGCCTTCAACTTGCCTCAAGTTGTCACTAAAAGTAAATAGCAACAACAACAACTATACGACAACAACCATACGACAACAACAACAACAACGAAAGCACATCTATCAACACTGCTTTGTTAAAACAACTTTATCTTGAGAGGTCATTTACACTGTTTGTTGGCACTCCGGCCCGGCCGCACTGCCTACGCCCGCGGCTTCTATTGCCTTCATCATCATCATCTTCATCGTAGTCTTTGTTGTCGTCTATTTCTTCATCATCATCATCTTCTTCTTCTTGGCTCTCATCACTCTCATCGCGTCTTTTCAACTTGTTTTTTCGCTTTGATACTTTTCACTATGCTTTTCCTCATTTCCACTAACAGAGAGTCTTGTCTACATGGAAATGCAGCAATAGCAATCAACATTCTTCGTAGTACTCCTTGTATGAGTATTATTTTATTTTTTTTTATCTCTGACTTTTCTTTCTAACGTTGTCTGCACTTTCACGCTCGAGTACCTTTTGTTTGCGTTGTTGTTGTTGTTATTGTTGAAGAATTTTGAATATAATTGTCGTATGTATTTGTTAGGAAACAAAGTAGAGGAAAATAAACTTTAGAACCGAGTGACAGATGCTGTCATAGGGTCGTATATAATAATAGTCGGTGAAACTTAAACTTTGCACTGTGAAACTTAAGTTAAAATATTTTTAAGATATATTTTTAATGTGGGTTTTTCATAAGTTGACAGATCAATGTCACTGGGTTTTCTATACGCTAACAGTGGGTGTACTTAGTTTGTTAAGCAGTTTGGAGCTGCAGTGAAAATCAGTTGAAGTAGTTCATAAAGCAGTTTGTTATCCAAACTATAGCATAGTAATAGAGTTTAATTAAAATCGACTATTGCAAAACTTGCAAAAGAAAGTCAAATATCTGATATTTTTCAAAACGATAAGGAGTTATTTTTCTTCTACTTACTTTGTTAAGCAGTTTGGAGCTGCAGTGAAAAGCAGTTTGATACTCGTGCGTTATAATGTTGTAATTAAAAATTTGATGTAAATCGATAAAAAATTGTTCGTCTATTTGATAACTTGATAAAGATAGTCAAATATCAAAATTTTCTCAAATCGGTTAAGAGTTCTTTATCGACCGCATTAAACGAATACTTTAAGTGGACGCTCTCGCGCTAAAACACATTTTGTCCTTAAAGGCCCATACGCAGATGGAAAAACTACAAATGTAATGGAAACTCTTCATATAAAAAAATTGCGTGACGTTTTTTTATATGAAGCTTTTCATTTTCAACTTAAGTTTTTCATGGTGCGTATCGGCCGTAAAACAATAATTATATATAAAAAATTATAAAAAAATGCATATACAAAAAATTTTGTCTCTTTTTTTATATAAAGTTTTTCATTACATTCGTAAATTTTGCATGCTGCGTACGATCCTTAAAACAAGAATTTTTTGTATCAAAAAAAGTCTAAGAGCGATTTTACAAGTAGTAAAAAAATAATTTTTCTTGGTTGACAAAAATTCTTTATTTTAAAAAGTTTTCAAACATTTTTGAAAGTGCTCTCATTTCGAAACTCTCAGTTTAAGCATGTTCAGTACCAATATTCTCTGTTAAGGAGCGTTTGAAATATCTAATAATATGTAAACTTATGAAGTTTTCATTACATTCGTAAATTTTGCATTCAGCGTATGGGCCTTAAAACAAGAATTTTTTGTATCAAAAGTAGTCCAAGAGCGATTTTTAGTAGTAGTAAAAACAAATTCTTTTTGTTGACAGTAATTCTTTATTTTAGAAAGCTTTAAATCATTTTTGAAAGTGCTTTCAGGGTTTCGAACTCAATCTAAGCATGTACAGTCCCAATTCTATTTTTAATTAAAGAAAATGAGTCTGTAAAATTTGCACTTAAACTTTTTACAACATGAGTGTTTGAATTTATTTAGAGAAAATCTGTTAAGGAGCGTTTGAAATATAATAATATGTACAACAAATTTGTAAGCTTTTTTTTAATGTAGTTTTTCATTACATTCGTAAATTTTGCATGCAGCGTATGGGCCTTAAAACGAGAATTTTTTGTATCAAAAGTAATCTAAAATCGATTTTTAAGTAGTAATTCTTTTTTTTTTGTTAACAGAAATTCTTTATTTTAGAAAGCTTTAAATAATTTTTTAAACTTCCCTCCGGGTTTCCAACTCAATCTAGGTATATTGAGTACCAATTTAATTTTTTTGTTAAAAAAATGAGTACCTACATAAAATTTGCACTTAAACTTTTTACAACATGAGAGTCTGAATTTATTTAGCGAAAATCTTTTAAGGAGCGTTTGAGGTATCTAATAATGTTGTAGTTAATTTAGTACTTTATCTGTTTGCTATTTACGAAGCGCTTTTCGCAATCAATTAAGCTTTACAATTAATGTAACTTGTTATTTTTATAATACAAAAATTACATTAAAAACGGTTGATAGTTTAATTGTTTTTATTTATAAATAATGCAGTGAATTCAGTGCCTATAAAAAGCCGCCGCATTTTTAAGTAGCTGATCGGAGACTTAAAGCTTAAAGCTCCAACGTTAAATGCAGGGTTAGTAATGGAACCAGTTCCAATGAACGCAACTAAAATTTCGCAAGCATTGTTGCGGCTCACATAATTGCATTAGTTTTAGTTAATTTAGTTAATTGTGAATGACCTTCGCTAGTTAGTGTTAGAAAATCACTAAATACTACACGAGTATTAACTTTAGTAACTTTTAAGCATAACTTTAAAAACATAATGGCAACAAATATTGTTAAGTATTGGGTTGCCCAAAAAGTAATTGCGGATTTTTTAAAAGAAAGTAAATGCATTTTTAATAAAACTTAGAATGAACTTTAATCAAATATATAATTTCCATTTTGTTCGATAACCTTTTGCCATCTTCCCGGCAAATTTTGTATTCCACGCTCATAGAACTTCTGGCCTTTATCTGCAAAAAAACTGAACCAAGTGCAATTTTATAGCCTCATCATTGCCGAAAGTTTTACCATTTAAGGAGCTCTGCAAAGATCGAAATAAATGGTAGTCTGATGGTGCAAGGTCAGGGCTATATGGTGGATGCATCAAAACTTCCCAGCCAAGCTCTCTCAGTTTTTGCCGGGTCATCAAAGATGTGTGTGGTCTGGTGTTGTCCTGATGGAATATGACACCTTTACGATTGATCAATTCTGGCCGTTTCTCGTTGATGGCTGCATTCAATTTGTCCAGTTGTTGACAGTAAACATCCGAATTAATCGTTTGGTTCCTTGGAAGCAGCTCAAAATATACCACACCCTTCCAATCCCACCAAACAGACAGCATAACCTTCTTTTGGTGGATATCAGCCTTTGAAGTGGTTTGAGCTGGTTCACCATGCTTGGACCATGATCGTTTTCGATTAACGTTATTGTAAACAATCCATTTTTCATCTCCAGTTATGATTCGCTTTAAAAACGGATCAAATTCATTGCGTTTAAGATGCATATCACAAGCGTTGATTCGGTTTGTTAAATGAATTTCTTTCAATTCATGTGGTACCCAAATATCAAGCTTTTTCACCAGTCCAAGACTTTTTATGTGATAATGAACGGTTGATTTTGGTATATTTAACTTCTCTCCTATCTCACGCTCAGTTACATGACGATCCTATTCGATTAATGCTTTGATTTGGTCATCATCAACTTCATTTGGCCGACCTGAACGTGGCTCATCTTTAAGTGAAAAATCTCCAGAACGGAATTTGCGAAACCAATTTTGACACTGTCTTTCTTTTAAGGCTTTATCACCATACACATCACGTAACTTTTTAGCAACCTGTTCTACGTTTTTTCCTTTACGGAAATAATAATATAAAATATGACGGAAATGCTCTTTTGTGGACTCCATATTAAAAAGGGCGCCAAACAAACAAATGTAAACAAAATTACGCGCACTTTTTTTCTAAAGCAAGCTAATAGTGACAGCTAATAAATGTCAAAAGAAAAAATACAATTAAATTGTCACAAGCTGTTCAAAAAATTATAAACGCCGACTATATGAAAAATCCGCAATTACTTTTTGGGCAACCCAATACATTAGGGTGGGTCAATGTTTTTATTGCAATTATAAAATTTATAAATTTTTTATTATGAAATAATTTCCCTAGCATTTTTTCATAATATAAATTTATAAACTTTATAGTATTGTTTAGAAACAACGACTATTTAATTAGTTAATTTTTTTTTTTTAATATAAATAATTTTATTATAAATATTTTTTTTCGTATACATTTTTTTTTAATTAAACACTTTTTAACACCAACTTTTTTTCTAATAATAAAAAAACATATTTTTTCAACTTATTTTTTTTGATTTTGAGCTAATTACTTAAAACAAACAGATTTTAATATATAAAATTTTGTTTTTAATATGTATTATAAATATGGCTTTTTATTTTTTATTTTTTTTTATTTTAAAAATATTTTTTTTTTTTTAATTTTTTAAGATGCTATTTTAATTTTTAAAAATATTTCTTTAATTTATATATATATATTTTATTTTAAGTAATTGAACCATTTAGCTTTTTTTTATAATATGAGTTTTGCTCAAGTTACCGAGTTAGTTGTAAAAATATTATGTATATATTGTGAATACCTTTTTTACATTATTTCACAATATCATAATTCTTTTAAAAATCTATGCATAATTAAAAAGTTGCATAAAATCCAATTAGCAATTACTTTTTGTAAGACATTACAATATAATTTACAAATTTAAAACACTTTAAGTTATATACCGTGAATACCCTTATATACCGTGAATACCCATATTATATTATTTCCCAATATCATAATTCTTCGAAAAATCGATGCCTAATTAAAATGTTTCCTAAAATTTAATGTGCAATTACTTTTTGTAAGACATTACAATAATTTAAGTGTTTCCAAAACCAATTAATAACATCCAAAAAAGAAATTATACTTAATTTTGTACTTAAAATTCGAATTATTTATTGCTAAACGGAAAGGGGCAAAACAATCATAAAGTTTCTTGCCACAAAATATTAACCATAAAAAAACATCGCATATGGTATTTTTTTTTGAAAATCTTTAATTTCATTTTTTAGTAGCTATTACTCGTACTCGTGAATGGGGCGCCACCGAAAGAAAGAAAAACTGTTCAATTTGACCCAAATAGCGGCATGTGGCAAGGCGTAAATTGTTTAGACCGTTAATTATTAGTACATAAATGTGTTTATATACACAGTAGATAGTACTTTATATACAATACGTGCATTTATCGTATCGATTTCTTCCAATGCATACTAATTTTTCTAGATTAATGCTAATTGCTTTAATGCAATTGTAAATTATTTGTTGACCCTTGACAGGAAGTTGTAACTTACCTTATGCCTCAGACTTATAGACAAATAAATAAAGCGTTAATAACTTTCTTTAAGGAAATGTAAAATGGCTAAAACAATTGTTACTATGGTTATAACTGACCCATTTCTGGGCTCTAACAATATGTCTGACTTGAAGTTGAGTTGTAAATTTTCAACGCGTTACATTATGATAAAGAAAAACCTCACACACACAGAGAAGTTAAGTCTTATATAAGTACTTACTATGTACCCAAACTTCAAAAGGCATTGTAATTTGTAAACAAGCCGAGTCTTAAGTTGTTGGCAAACCTTTTATGTACACTTGAAGAGCTATAACCGCACTTAACAAAATTATAAATTATGGGAATTGGAAATTATGATGAGCCCACACCGAATTAAAAAGAGGTCTACAATAGACCTGGGCGGACTTGTTGAATTTTTTGAAAAATCTTTCAAATTGAATGACCTTTCATGTGTCAAGTCTTTTGTGTGATATGTGAACACTTGAGATTGCATAATTTTTAAAGCTTGGAGTTTACCAAACAAAGCGAATCCTTCATTGGTGGTATCTCTAAAAGCAGCACCCTATCGTACAAATTTGCATGCCACAAATCTATTAGGCTAGAAAATGGTTGACAATTTGTTCTGGAAATGGCTACCTCGACATAAAGTAATTTTCTGGGCTCGTTACTTTAGCCATTAGCTTTATTACACGAAAATTTCCATTAACAAACAGTTTGGCATTATTTTTAGATTTGCAGATGACTTGACTAATAGCGCTTAATTAGGACTAGGAAAAAATATCGAAAATATTACAAAAAGTTTGGTTTGATTTATTCGACAAGAAAACGAAAGATTGATTGAGCCATTTCCTTAAAAAAAATAAAAACATTTTGTTGCGTGGACAAACATATTTTTGATGTTTTTATATTAAATTGACACACTTTGAAACTTTGAGATTAATGCCTTATATCTTTAATACTTTCCATCCGATCTTGACTGTAAAAAATTGTATAAGGGAGTTAAAAACTAATAAAAAATGCTCTTACATAAAAGTTCACTTTGTACATAAGCACACTTTGGCGTGAACACCCTAAATATAATTTTCAATTTTTGAGCTGTGTACAAATGCACACTAATATTATCGTGAACACCCCTATTACAGTTTTTGATGTTGCAAGAAATTTAACTGAATATTTTGATCTAAATTTAAAATCTGAAATTTTTTTTAATAATAGACTTATTAAAAAATGGCGGACGTAAATTCGGGCGCGGACGACTTTAGGATACCCTGTACCACTAGCTTGTAATTTCTTCACAAAAAACCAAAAACAGAAGAATTTTTCAGCAAAAATTTTTTTTTGACCGATCGTTCCTATGGGAGCTATATGACATAGTCAACCGATTTCAATAAAATTTGACACAGTGCTTAAATACCTTAAAAAAGATATGAATGCCAAATTTATTTCAAATATCTTCACAAACAAACAAAACACATCGAATTTTGTATAAAAAACGTGTTTTTGGACCGATTGGTCCTATGGGAGCTATATGATCTAGTCAAACGATTTGGATTAAATTTGGTACAGTGCTTAGAACTATAAAATACTCACGAATGTCAAATTTGGTCCCAATATCTTAACAAACAAACGAAACACAACAAATTTTGTTAAAAAATCGATGTTTTGGAAGATCGGACCTATGGGAGCTATATGATATAGTCCACCGATTTTGTTCAAATTTGGCACATTGCTTAAGTGGTCTAAAAAATTTCAAAACGCCAAATCTGGTTACGATATCTTTATTAAAAAACGAAATATAGCGAATTTTTCTTTAAAAAGTTATTTTGGCCGATCGGTCCTATGGGAGCTATATGATATAGTCAACCGATTTTGATCAAATTTGGTACAGTGATTGGGAACTATAAAAAACTTTCGATTGCCAAATTTCGTTACGATATCTTCATAAACAAACGAATTATTCATCTAAAACGCTTTTTTTTTTCGAGGTCGTCTCAAACACCCCCATGGGAGCTATATAATTTATCCCCGATATCAAAAAAATAAAATAAACTTGCCTCCTATGGAATAATATGGGATCTAATGTGAAAGTTTGGTAACTCTAGCTCTTACCATCTCTGAGATCTAGGCGTTCACACGGACGGACGGACGGACGGACGGACAGACGGACAGACGGACGGACGGACAGACGGACATGGGTATATCGACTTCTCTATTCACCCTGATCATATTTTAGGTAACTTTGGGGTGTCTTCGACGTCTCCTTCTATATGTTACATACATTTTCGGCTTGCACAAACTTAATATACCCTTGGACCATACGGTACAGGGTATAAAAATTCTCCTACATAAAAGTTCAAGCTCTATACGAAAACACTTTTTGGTGAAGACACTTAACCTAATTTTCAAAGTTCGAGTTGTGCACAATTGCACATTAATATCGTGAACACCCCTAATCTTATTCTCAAAGTTTGAGTTGTGCACAAATGCACATTAATATCGTGAACGCCCCTAATATAGTCATCAATGTTGCAAGAAATTTTACAGCATATTTATTTAACTAAATTTTAAACCCAAAAAACTACTATTTAATAATAATTATTTTATTTTCTTTACTTACAGTTACACAACGTCGTCAAATTACGATTTCAACTTGTAAGCAATTATATAATTAAACCAACTGCCGTATAAAAAATACAATTATAATAATATAATAAAAGCTAAAAATCTACGTATGCAAAAATAAAAGCCATTAAACTACTTCAATTAGTAAAATGTCGATTAAACGCAAATTAAACAAATTAAAGCAAAATTTCATTTCTTTAGATAATGAGTATAAAAATCAAATGAAGCGGCTAATCAAATTGTTTTAAGAGAAATTCTTAAATTCGAATCAAAAGTTGAAAAACCCTCAACGCTCCTCAACGTTAAAACGAATACGAATTTGATACAGTCAAAAAACAGAAAAAAAATTACGGAAATGGATTTAAGTCTTGAACGTGATAGCTCCGCGTTGGGCAGTCTGTTTCAGCAGATTATCAATGACATGAAGGTGAGTACAAAATACAAAGGTGTTGAAATTTTAGAAGAATACTTGAGAGTCATATGAACTTCATTCATAATAATATATGAAGGTATGCAATTATAAGGAAAGAAACTGAAACCATTTAAATTGTGTCAGTTGAATGCATTGTATTATGAAATGGGGCATTTCGGACGTCAATCTTCGTTAGTGATGAAATGTTAGAGATCTTTAAGTAATGAATGGGGTTTATTATAAGATATGCTTTTGTAGAGGTTTCACAAACTTGGGCTGATAGAAAAATTAAGCTAAGTTGATACATTTGTATTGTAAATATTGGGAAGTTTTAAGTTGAAGTTGTTTCTTCGCATTAGTGTGACCAGAGCAGCTAAATTACTTAGTTGTGTACCCGGAACGTTACTTTTAAACTAGTTTATGAACCTAACCTGAGTAACACAAATTCTCTGGAGCTTTTTAATTCGAATTTAAAAAAAATAAAATTTGGTATAAAATACTGTGAATAGTTTCAGATGGTTTTGGCCAAATTTTTAATAGAAAAATACCAAAAATTTTCTCTATGAACTTATGAACTAGACTGCAAACTATGATTTTGTCAATTTCGTTGGAGTTTTCTTAGGTTTGGCAGCACTAGTGGTTTTAAAATGAAATTTAATATCGAGTATTTCGAATCATCATCATCGTTTGGCGCTACAGCTCTTTGTGAGCTTTGGCCTGCTGAACATAATACCTCCAGGTTGCACGATTATTTGCTGATTATTTCCAGTTTATTATCTTAATCTTATCCATATCCTCCTTTAGTTCTTCCATCCATCGCGATCTTGGTCTGCCTCTTGCTCTGGAGTTGAATGATTTTGCATCTAAGATTTTTTTTTTGGCTCTAGAAGGTTCTATTCGTGACACGTGGCCTAACCACCTTAGTCTTTGTGCTTTAATGAAACGTACAATGTTTTCTCCTCTAATAAGCTGATCTAGTTCGTCGTTCCATCTAATTCGCCCTTCTCCATTGTCATTAATAACGCCAAAAATTTTTCTTAGAATTTTCCTTTCAAATACCAATAGCTTGGATTTGTTTTTTTCACTCAGCGTCCAAGATTCAGATTTCGAATGGTTTCATATATTCTCCGAAAACCGAGAAATCCAAACCGAAAAATAAATAGAAATAAATAAAATTAAATTTTATTTGGATTCGGAAACCCAATCTTTTGTCGATAAAAATAATTGTCCATAAATATTCAACTTAAAGTTAGCATAAATAGTATTTGAGAATATCATAGAATATTTAAAAAATTATTTCAATATAAAATGCGTGATTTTTTAATCCTGTTTTGGCGATTCGTTTATATTTCGTTTGCAACAAATCATTCGGTTTCAAAGCACATGAAAAGTTAGGATTGGTGGAAATGGGAACACCAAACATTCGGCTTCAAAACGAATCCGAATAAAAAATTCGGATTCGGCTTATGGAGCACGGCTGATAGTTTCGTTTCGAGGTTTTAGTTCTATGCTTAGTAGAAAAAAAAAGTTTTTTCTTTTAACCAAATAATCATAAGGTTCCGTAACGGAACGAACTAAAATTGTAACCCAAGCACATAAATACAAAACGTTTGCTCTATATGCGTAGGAATTTCCAGGTAATGATAGAAGTAACATCGATGTTATCTCGATGTATTTTACTTCTCTCCGATCATTGATATATATATCGATGGTCGATCATTGAAAAAATAAATCTGAAAGATCCGATATAGTAGGGTTGATCTAATTTCTATACTTCGACAATATTTTAATGCCGAAAACTTAGATTCAAGCATGACATTTTTAATATAGATCTCAAATTATGACGCTATTAGAACATGTGCAGAAAACTACTTCTGTATTCCTGTAGCATCCAAAAAAAAAAATGCGAACAAGGCTGAATCCGAAATCCAAAAAACTCCGATCCAAGGGTTCTTAGATAATTTCCAAATTGCCTAGTTTTATCAGATTTTTTGGTGAATATCTCAATGGGGTTTTTGGACGGGAATTTTTTGAATTAATTTAAACATTAAAAAATTGTCGTTAAATGTAGTAGTATCGATACATCGATGTGTTAGTTGAAAATATCGAAAACATCGATATTTCTGTAAGATTGTCAAATGTAACGCAAGGAGCTAGATGTTGATTAGTTCTTAAAAGATTCTACATATAGTACATATATTTTTACAATTCATTCCAGTTGAACTTGTGAACTGGGTTGCGAACGAAGGTATTATCCAAATCACAATTAACTATTAGACTCCTGACAGAAATAAGTTTTTTATAAAAAATTAATAATCCTTCAAACATTCTGATTTTCCTACAATTTTTAGAAGTAATTCTAATAAATTTAGGTATCAAATAATTCGAATGGATTAAGAAATATATTTTTCGTATAGAAATTAATTTGAACTTGTGAACTGGATTGGGAACTAAGCTTTAAAGCTAGTGACGAATCCATGGGGGTTTTCGGGGTACGGACCTCCTCTTAAAAGTTGAAAAATGGGTTAAATGTTTTAAGCGATAACTTGATAAATAAACGAAATTTTTAAAATGATTGATTCTTTTAGAGTTATCTAAATCGAAGAACTTAATTGAAAAGCCTCACTTAAATCCCATATCTATTTGAGAATCTAAAAACTGGATATAGCTCCTGAGAGTTTATGGATTTGGAAATATATTTTTTATAGAAATTACTTTGAACTTGTGAACTGGATTGCGAACTAAGCCTTATAGCCAGTGGCGAATCCACGGGAGGATTGCGAGTCCGAACCTACTCTTAAAAATTTTTAAAAATGGGTTAAATGTTTTTTACGATAACTCGAAAAAATAATCGAAATCTTGAAAAATATTGATATATTTTAAAGTTATCAAAATCGAACACGTTGATTAAAAAAATTTCACTTAACTCCCGTATCTATTTAAGAATCCGAAAACTGGATATAACTCATGAGAGTTTATGAACTTATAAAAATATTTTTTATAGAAATTAATTTGAACTGGTGAGCTGGATTGCGAACTAAGCCTTAAAGCCAGTTGCGAATTCATTGAGGTTTCCAGATCCGGACCTCCACTTAAAAGTTGAAAAAATGGATTGAATATTTTTTGCGATAACTTGATAAATAACCGATATTTTGAAAAATATGATATCTTTTATAGTTATCAAAATCAACCTTGATTAAAAAATCTCACTTAAGTCCCTATCTATCTGAATCTGAAAACTCGATATAACTCATGAGAGTTTACGGATTTAAAAGAGTAATTTTTGAACTGGTTCGGAACTAAGCCCTAAAGCGCAGCGTATCCATGAGGGGCTTCTTGGTACGAACCTGCTCTTAAAAGTTGGAAAAATGGGTTGTACGTTTTTTGCGAGTTCTAATATATATACACTTAAAATTAAAGGAGTATCGATAATATTAAGGAATAAGTGTTATCGAAGACTATCGAAATAAGCTTTTAAAGATTTTAATTCAAGTTTGCTATATTGGTTTTTTGATATTATGGTAAAAATTATGTCAACTGGATGTTTAACTTGAGAAAATGTTTTATGGATAGCAACTATAGAAATTGTTTTATAGATATCAATTAAAGATATTATTACATAAAATATTTTCTAAGGAATTGCTGGGCTTACTCTATGTAAGATAAAGAAATACTCCGTATACAATTTTTTATAACTTTGGAAGGAACCCCCATCCCGACACACTTTGATAACACATAAAATACAAAGAAATCTGCGGTATATATTGTATTGCGTATGTATATAAAAAATCCCACTCTGCAATACTTTTCATATCATTTTATTTTTGGAAACCCCTTGAAGAAACAAAAGAATGAAACCACATGAAATACTAAAAAAAGAAAACTTAAGCCGCAACAAAATAAAAATATTAAAAAAAGATTTGTATGTGAGCGGAAGACACGTCTTGTCAAATAGTAAATTGAAAACTAATTTTAACTACAGAAATTTCCGATTCTAAGAATTTCTTGGCATATAAATAAGTTAGCCAAGTTAGCACGTGCTATAAAGTTGTAGAAAACTGTTTTTGACCATATCGAATATCAAGAAAAAGTTGTTTATGTTGTTATTTTCTACCTACCAAGTTCTACCTAGTATTACGAAGTATCTTGTGTTTATTTAATGAATGCGACGTAGTCATTTAAAAAGCCGTCGTCATATTGTCTGCTTTTGACCTCCTCACATGCTGGGTTTATGCTCTACTTAAATGCTTATAATTTTTTTTTAAACTAAACTTGCCAAGCAAATTCATTAAAGCCCAATGTCAGCGAATGCAGACAGAAACGAACACACACACAGAATGATATACGCACAGTGGTGGGCATAAACACAGCATGTATCTGTATCTGCAAGATACACATTAATTAAACGAAGCGCAAAGCAATTTAGACAGCTTTCAGTAACTAATTGTTTAAATTTTATAAGAAGCAGAGCGCAAATTAAGAACAACACATAACAAAGCAGGAATTTTCGGAACTTTCTATATACAAAGAAATGTATCTATAGTATAGAATTAAAATGATATATAAAAGTTGCTTACTTTGTTAACGGATGTAGCCGATACTTTTATTCTCTAAATTTGTTAGACAATTTTATCATAGATGCAAAATTGCGCAACCTCAAAGTGAATGCGTTTTTCTTTAATAGCTCTAAATTGCGAAAATTTGTACAAGGTAATACGAATTTTCTTGTTAGAAAATTTCCTTGGCATATATGCATCTTAAACTGAATAGATTGCTCACATCAGACATCTTTGTTATAAATGGTTCAATTTTGTTTAAACTGTTTTAGTTGGGTTAAAATTTATACAAAAACTTGTAGGGAATAATAATTTTCTTATCCCGAATTCCCCTTGGTATATTTGTACTCTAAACTGAAAAGATTTTTCTCATAAGAACTATTTTTTGTCGATCTTTTCTATGACACCTGTGTAAATAATTATTCCTCCTTGTATGAATTGTTGTGCTTTAAAAAAGTTATACGGCAAACGAAAACAAATTTTCTTCAAACATTTCTCAATTTTAGGGTTTATGAATTTTCTTTTCAAACAATTTCCTTGGAAATATCAAACGATTGTTCCGAATGAAACTGATTTTAACCAAAATAATTATTCCCTTCCGTTTGAATGGTTTCGATTTAAAAAAAATTTCTTTAGAAACAAATTTTCGTCAAATATGTTGTATTTATTATCAAAAAATTTCCTTCAAAATCTAAACCGATTTTTCTGATAAGAACTGATTTTGACCCATCGTTCCTATGACAGCACAGCTATGTAAATAATAGTTCGTCGGATGCATTTTAACTATTTTGAATGGATTAAAATTTGACCTAAAAGTTCCAGAGAGTATGATTTTCGGTATCTCAATATTTCCTTGAAATATTTCCCAAATTTAAAAAGATTTAATAGTTTTTTTATTGATGCATCTTTATATATATAATTCTTCTGTGAGTGTGTATGTCATTGAACTTCTCTTAAACGACTGGACCGATTTTGATGAAATTTTTTGTCTGTGTTCAAGGGGATCTGAGAATGGTTTAGATTCACAATTTTGTCCGCTAATTGCGACTAAACTACTAAAAAGGACAATTTGATTTTCCAATACATTTTTTTTGTTAATTTAGGTTGGCATTGTGTACATTGTCAGATTAACTAATATTTTTTAGTAAATTGTTTTTGTCGAAAGGAAACACAAAAATTATAAACGTTATAAATTTTATTTTATTGAGGCACACCAAATTTCATGAGAATCGGTACAGCTGTTTCGGAGGAGTATGGTAACTAACATTGTGAAACTAGAATTTTGTTATAAGAAGAAACTTAGGTTTTACGTATTATGGGTGTTCTCATGAACGAGTTGATGAATCAGATTTTTGCGTGTGTTAGAGGTCAATGCGGAAGTTTTAAGCCTATTGCGATGAGTTTGTGTGAATTGGTTCGTGGGATTGTGAATATTGGTTTTTGTGTGAACATACTCCTCCGAAACGAACCGATTCTCATGAAATTTTGTGTGCTTATTGGGCAGAGGTCTGAGAATCGGCCAACATCTATTTTTCATACCCCTAAGAGATAAGGGTTGACACTTCTAACATTTTTTTTTCATTTATCGACTATACCTTCATGGTGTGTTCACGGGCGCGAAGTTAGCCGCGAAGCCTTCCACACTCCTGTTTCGCGGCTTTCGCGGACGGCGCGTTACGCAATATTTTTCAATCTGTGGTTTGTCTTGACCGAACGTGAAAAAATAAAAAAAGACATCCTGTCGCCATTATAGGTTAACATTATTAGTGCACTAAAACATTAATACTGCTTACAATGCCGAGAAGAAAACTACCAAATCTCCATCAAACATGGTTAAAATGTAAAGATGGCGAGTGGTTGAAAATTTTATGATGAAATTAATCCACTCATCGATCAATCGTACGATGTTTTCCAATCGAAAGATTAGTATCTAGACGAGCGAGCGAAGCGAGCGTGCCGGAGCGCAGCGGAGGCCGGCTAGTTCTATATAAAAACAAATATTATATAATACGAATTTCTTTTAAAACAAATTGTCTTTATATAAGTATATATCTTAACTTAAGAGAATTATCAAAAAATTTCCATGTAATTCTGAAACGATTGTTCTGATAAGAACTGGTTTGTACTAATCGTTCCTATGACAACTTAGTGAATAATAGTTCATCGGAAGTATTTTAACTGAATTAAAATTTGACCTAAAAGAAGTTCTACGGAGTATGAATTCCTGTATCTCAAAATTTCCTTGAAATATTTCCCAGACTAAAGATAATTTTTTTTACTGATGCATTCTATTTAAAAACAAATTGTAGGTTAGACGAATTTCTTTTAAAACTAATTTTCTTTATAAATATATATCTTTAATTAAGAGAGTTGGAATTTTCTTATCAAAAAATTTCCGTGTTACTCTAAAACGATTGTTATAATAGGAACTGGTTTGTACCAATCGTTTCTATGACAGCTATGGGAATAAAAGTTCGTCGGACGTATTTTAACTCTTTCGATTGGATTATAATTTGACCAAAAAGCTGAAAGGAGTATGATTTCTGTGTCTAAAATTTCCTTAAAATATTTCCCAGACTAAAAATAATTTTTTTTACTGATGCATTCTTTTTAAAAACAAATTTTTTGTGTTCTTTTAAAACTAATTAACTTTATAAATATATTTTAAATTAAGAGAGTTGGAATTTTCTTATCAAAAAATTTCCGTGTTACTCTTAACTGATTGTTATGATAGGAAATGGTTTGTACCAATCGTTTCTATGACAGCTATGGGAATAATAGTTCTTCGGGAGTATTTTAATTCTTTCGATTGGATTATAATTTGATCAAAAAGCTCGAATGAGTATGAATTCTGTATCTAAAAATTTCCATGAAATATTTCCCAAACAAAAAAAGATTAAGGGATTGGAAATTTTCGTAACATAAAATTTCCGTGTAAATTTGAAACGATTGTTCTGATAAGAACTGATTTGTATCAATCGTTCCTATGACAGCTATGTGAATAATGTTCGTTGGATGTGTTAAAAATTTCTACTAAGTACGAAATTCTTTATCTCAAGATTTCCTTGAAATATATCCCAAAGTGAAAAAGTTGCTTTAATTTTTCTATCGATGGATTTTATAGTCAACATAAAATATGCGAATCTAATAATTAAGAATCATTATAAAGATAAGACAAAGAATCTTCGAGCTATAAATATGTTAAAGATTACAAAAATACTTAAAAAATATAATATCGTTAAAAAAATCTTATATTCGGGCATTCAACATATCCGATCATTTTAAGAATGAATTGCTTTCTTTTCTAAAATGGGAGAAAAATATTGTTCAAGTTAAAATAAAACTTTAAAAAAATGGAAATATGAAAAACTTTCTAGTTTTGGAATTTTTAACAAATATAAAACAAAATTTTAAAAATTTAACTGTCCTAGCCACTGAAAATAGACATCCCTTTCACAGAAGACCATCGAATTTTTGTTTGATTCTAACATTTGTTTTCTTTTATCGAATATGAAAGTCATTTTAAGTGTGGACTTCAACGATGTCAGCCCTCTATATAACCAGATCTAATCTGATTATCTTCATAACATAGAATCTTTTTACGAAATTTTGCGATTTAAGATGTCCGAGATCTTACTGGTCGAAACAGACATATTTATTTCGACTCTCGTTTTCTATCTGTTATCGTTTTATATAGACTATCGATTATCGGTTTGTATAAATTATCCATTTATATAGACTATTGAATTGTAACGATTCATTAAAAAGTTTACTTTTTTATCCCGTATCTACATATTTGATATTTGGAAAACTGGATATAACTCCTTAAGCCAAATGTAAAGATTGTGGACTTCAACGATTTCAGCCCTCGAGAGCAAAAGATCTGATCTGCGTTTTCATAAATAGAATCTTTGAAATTTGGAGATTTAAGATTTCCAAGACCTTAGATGTCGAAACAGACTGATTGATTTTGTTTTTTATCGATTATCGAGTTATTCGACTATCGCTTTATTTCGATTTGTGTTTATTGACCTCTACTAGGCGTATACCAGATATGATTATAATCATAATATAAAGAATTTTGGAGATTTCCAAGATCTAAGCGGTCGAAACAGACAGATTTATTTCGACCATCTTTTTGATAACGATGATCGTTTTGTATCGATTATCGTTTTTTTTTAATACTCTTTCGAGCTATGTAGACCATTTCTTTATATTGATTGTCGACTTATAATGCTTATAGATTTATATCGACTGATGAAATAGTTTTATAAATTATAAGTTCGGAGAATCTTTCTTTTCACTGTTACACACCATTGGACGCCCTCAAAACACCCACTTACTTTCTGCTTATAGTGTATTTCAAATTGACAGCTCAGCTAATTGCACGTATAGTATAAAAAAACTGCTGTCTATTATTATCAAAAATTTCGGAAATTTTCAGCTGCGTGCCAATTTATATTTTATATTTGTATAAATTGGCAAAATTTTAATTAATGCCGCATACAGATCAACAATTTTTAATTAAAAGCATCAAATAAACAAGAAACTTTTCCATAATAAATCGCTCGTAATCTCTGGGAGCATTTTAAAGCCAGCACTTGTTTTTCTTAAGATCCAATTCAATGGATGGCATTTGTAGTTGTAAATCTTGTCATAGACATTCATAATGACACTTGGGCATGGTCTTGGGGGCAACTACTCTCTCTCTCTATAGAGTAATTCCCTTCTTATAGCTACATTAAGTTGCCAGTTGGCCGTCTAAAGTTATTATTGTAGTTTGACAGAAGAAATTTATAGTGGCAGCAGGTAATATCTTACATTTTTATAGTCTTAGCACATGTATCTCTATCTATTTTTGTCTATCTAAAGATCTCTGCCGCATCAAACTCATCATCAGCAGCGGTATGAGGAGCATCCGTTTGAGCTTTAAAATATTAGGTGTTTTTTTGTTGTTGTTAGTGTTCTAAATTATGTTGAAATTTAATTTTCAGCACGTTCCCAATGCTTTATATGAGCACTTGGGTCAACTGTTTTTTTTTTCAGTTACTTGCATTTTTTATACTCTTTAATTAGAGGGTACTCATAGGGTATTGTAGATTTGTACAATGTGTATAAATCGCTAATGGGGTTTGCTTCTTTGAGCACTTAGCTGCTAAAGACCATAAGAGCTAGTTTCATAAAATTCTACCAAAGTGTGTGTATTATCTGGGCTCGAGTTTTTCGATTTAGGTGTATATCTGACACTGTTATCCGCAGAAGTATGTTATGCTTCTTGTTAGCTTCATCTCGTTTGTCTATGCCTTTGTAGGAATACCCAGATCATTACGATCATAAGAATCAGAAACCCCAAAAATGTGGGTTGCAGTTTGTCGACTATGCTGATATTGGACAGTTTTCCCATAGAAGAATTTGAAGGTTTTTGTAGAAAGTGGTTTTTACTAAAAAATGTTAATAAATATAATCTCGTCTTGCAGCATCAGTTGTTGATAACCCGATAAATAATCGAAATTATGAAAAAAGTTAACAAGAAATCTAGGGTCTTGAGTAAAAAAGCCATCTATTTTAGAATCTGGATATACCTCATAGAAATAAATATATGTGCATCCATAAATTGTTTAGTTAATCAGCTTTCGTAGAAACAGGCTTTCACAAAAAAACAACAACAATTTTTACGTCTTCGGTTATCGATAACTCGGTTAATAATAAAAATTATGAAAAATATTTGATAAATTGAAATTTTGACAAGAAATCTAGGATCTTGATTAAAAAAGCTATCTATTTCACAATCTGAAAACTGAATATAGCTCATAGAAATTAGAATATTATAAAGTATCCCATCTGTCATTTTCAGTTATCGTTAACACGATAAATAATCGGAATTTTGAAATTATTTTATAAATAAATGAAATTTTGACGAAATATCTAGGATCTTAGTTAAAAAAGCTATTTTAAAACTTCAAAACAGGATATACCTCATAGAAATAATTATATATAGAAATTGTTTGGTTAATCTATTAAAAAACCAAATACATTTTTTGTAAGCATATTTTTTTTATAATAGTTAAAATAAGAAACAAAAACATATTTAAGAATTTTCATTTGGCTTATAAAAGTAAATCGCCTCATACGAAATAATTATATGTGCAAAGTAAAAAATGTCAAATTTAAAAGGAAGTAGCTCATTTTTATCATTATCAATAGTTTATTTGCCTTCCTTTATTATTTAAAATATTATTTTTTCATTTTGGCATTGAGGTATCAAGATTTTTCAGCGTTATTCCATCGATTTTCGATCACTCTTCACGCGAAAGTCTTTTTAAGGTCTTCCAAGGTCTCAATTTGAATACCTTTCATGTGGACCTTGTTAGAAAGTATTCCCAATAGGTCTTTGATGTGGTTTAAGCCGGGCCATCCAAGCCAATTTTTTTTTTTTCGACCGAAAAACTACAATTTCGGAATTCGGCGTGCCAAAATTTATATTATTCGGCAAAACGCAAGCGGGCGGTTATATGGCGCTTCTGTACCTTGGGAATATGCTCCCTGGAAGCATTTTTAGCTGTCATTCAAAATTTGGTTAACCCGTCTTCTAGACACGGTGGGACCTAATTGACCTTTCCAAGCAAGAGATATTTTTTGAACCGCCCGACGAAAAATGTTGGTCAATTCTCTTGATTTTTCCAAAGTTTTTAAATACGATACTAAGGATAGTGGACAAAGAAAAATTTTGCAAATGCTTCAAAAATAGATTATAACTCCATACTCTGGCTTACTATTTTTACGAATATAATTAAGAACGAAACAAATAGCAATATTTAGGCACATATATTTATTTCTAAGAGATAACTCATGAGAGTTTAACCATAAAAAAATTACTCCTTTTACAAAAAAAACTGTCTTATCTCTTATCGCTTGAGTAGCTTAACGAACATAATTAAGAACGAAATATAAATATTTATAAGAGTTTAACCTAAGCTAAAATTTTTTACTTTTGTCTTTAAAAAACCGCCTTATCTCACTAATTCGTCAGTGCTCATACAGTTATCGATAGCCTCATAAAAAATCGAAATTGTGGAGAATATTGATATCTTTTAAAGTTATCACAATCGAAGACCTTCATTAAAAAAGCTGACTTTTTTACACCAAATCTATTTGAGATTTGGAAAACAGGATATAACTATATAATAAGGATATAAGTTTAACCTTCCATAAAAAATTTACTTTTCTTTTTATCTCTCTAATTCTTATACACATCTAATAGATACACAATTATCGATAACCCAATAAATAATCTAAATTTGGGGGAAAAAAAACATTGGTGTCTTTTAAACTTATCCAAGTCAAAGACCTTGATTAAAAATTTACTTTTCTTCAAAAAAAAAAAAAACTCCGGCCTATCTCTCCAATTCGTCAATGCTCATAAATATTAGAATTTTTCCTTAATATTGTACAGTGTATCCCACAGTCATTAATGCCCTAACTGATTAAAATATTTTCGTTTTTTTACCTTTACTCAATGAGTGAACGCATTTGCTTCACTGCATCTGCCAGGCGCTGCTTTGTAAACGACTTCCGACTTTGTCGTTTGACCTGGCATTGTATCTGTCTCTCTGAGTTTCATCAGCTGCCAGCAGAGTATATACAAAAACCCACACAAACCAACACACACACACAAGGGATTTGTATTCGGCGACTATTACGAATACAAATTCCAGTGTAAAAGATAAAAGTGCATTGCCGGCATTTTGAGCATTTTGCTATTTTTGTACTGCCGCCGTCCCTAAGCAGAAGAGAAGAGAGCACCTTGTGCCAGTTTTTAATGGTTCGACCCACAACGTGCACCTTGAGGCACAACCAGACAGCTGCTGCCATGCCAAGATGCGGGCGGCTGCATTTCAAATTTATCAAAACTTTTCTACACACACACGACAACAACAACAAGGTAGCAGCTACAGATACAGATACATTAAACTATAGATATAGATACATTTACTGTACTGAGCTCTTGAGTTTAAACACGCAATTGCTTAGAAGTTCGTTGAAATTTGCTACTTGGCCTGAGTGCGAATTAGAGCAGAAAAAAAGATGATGCCTCTGTATGTATCTGTGTATCTGTATCTATGTATCTAAGTACTAGTCTGTCTTTGTATGCTTGGTTACCTTACTATCTTTTACTGTGATTGTAACAAGTTTCTTTTATCCGACTGCAGAAACCATACGTGCAGTTATAACTAAAGATTTTGATAACTTTGGGTAGGTCACTAGTGTTTGATGATTTGGATTTCTGTAATACACTTTCGTGACAAACTCTATAAACATCAAAGCCAGCCAGATAGAAGTATCTAATGCATAAGATATAGGAATAACCTAAAAAGATTTATGTAAACTTTGATGGCAATCTTAAATTTAACAAACAAAAAACGTGAAAATTGGACATAAAAAAAGACTGAACGATATCGTATGCGATATTTTCGAATTTCGGAATTTCGAAAACAAAGAAAATCGTAAAAAAAACTGGATGATATAGGGACGGATATCCCTTGGCTAATACCAAAATTTGGAAAATTTTGATGTATGCGGTATTTTTGAATTTCGAAATGCCCAAGGTTACTGAAAGCTACTTCTATGTATATTTGGCTATATCGCGGCGGATTTCCTTTGGGTAACGCTAAAATTAGGAAAATTTAATTTATGCGTTATTTTTAAATTCCGGAACTTCCAAATTAGGTAAATTTAAAAAAGAAGAAAATCGGATATCCCATAATTTTGAATTTAGTAAATATTTATAGTTCCCAAGATTACCGTAAGTTACTGCAATGTAAAGTACAAGATATTGATTGCGTAGAAAGATTGTATATCCAAAAAACACTACATAGAGTTACGAAACTCTGTACCAAACTCTATAAACAGCCAGATAGATGTATCTAATGCATAAGATATTCTTATTACCATGAAGCTATCTTAAATGTTAAAAAAATAGAAGAATATTTTTCGTAAAAAGAACTTGAAAATATCTGGAGATGGTAAAAGAACGAATTTCCCTTGGGTAACGCCAAAGTTTTGAAAAATGCAAAGTATGTGATATTTTCGAATTTCTGAATTTCGAAATTCCCAAGGTTACCAAAAGCTATATCTATGTAAAGTAAAAGACATTGATAATGCAGATAGTAATATATTTATTGATAATCTTTATATCCAAAAAAATTACGTAGAGATATAAACGAGATATAAAATCTTTACATTCAAAAACAATTTTTGGCCCTAAGGAAATTGAAAGAGTCTAGAAAAGGTGTAAGAAGAATCGCTTGCGGTATTACCTAAAAATTCCCAGTAGTTCCGAAAGTTTTTGCTTACGTACCAGTCACATCCAGTAATAATAATTTTATCTTTTCGCAACCTTTTTGGGTTTTTTTTTTTAGCTGCCTAGGCGAAAGGAACTGGATACTTAATTTCTAGTTCCGGACATGCGAGACAAGATTCAAACTCAAAAATCAAGAATTTCGATTTAAAAACAATCATTACCCTTTTTTGATGAAGTTTAATTCTATCTTGGCGAATTTCCCGATGCTCCGTAGTGGCCTTCAAACAAGAATTTTTGGTGTTAAAACAACGCCAAAAACGATTTTTTGATTATTGAGACGCAAATTTTTATTCCAAGAACATTTTTTGTTTTCCATTTTTAATGAAGTTTTGTTCTATTGCGAGAAATTTCACAATGCTTCGTACTGGCCTTGAAACACAAATTTTTGGTATAAAAAGTACACCAAAATAGATTTTTCGATTATTGAGAATACAATTTTTATTCCAAAACCATTTTTTGTCAACAGAAATTTAAGAATAATAGCAATAATTTAAAGAACAAAATGTAAAATAAAAATACGAAATTTCAGAATCTAAGCATTCTGAATGATTTAAAAAATAAGTGCTCTGTAGGAAGAACTATTCATGCTGATTTTCAGAGTATTTTCTTGATTTCCATTGGAACATTCTTAATTCTGATTTTCAGAGTATTTTTCCATTGTAAGAAGTCTTAAGTCTAAGAGTCAGAGCATTTTTCTTTTAATTCAAGAAAAATAGTATACAAAAAACTCATGAAAATTTGATACTGACACAATCATTTTGAGCAATTCTTAAATTAAGATAGACTATTTTTCTGAGTGTACAATAATTTAAACTAAGCCTGACTGTGTACGTATAAATAAATAGTAGAAAATTTCTTGTTATACAATTTATTTTCCAATTAAAGGATTTCTTTTCATCTGTACATAATGGAATTCCAATTGCAAGCCAAGCGATTTTATCGTCCATCTGGGCAAACAAATATTGACTTTCAACCCAAACGGACTGTTTTCTAGGAAGTTGTTAAAGTTAATTAAATGCAAAAGAATTGAAGAATCAATATTTTAGCAGTTTGTTTTTGATTCGGCTTTAGGATTAAGTAAAAAGAAAACAAAATAAACAAAGTAGAAGAAGAGATAAGCTTGGTGCTTTGTTTGGCATTGACTATTGTCTTTTGGTATTTTCGTCTTTGTGTTCTTAGGGGATATAGTCATCTAGTCAGTATGGGGTATATTACCCTACGAGAGCTTCTTGTTGACAATATAGATATACCAGGGAACATTGGGATGCTCTAACGACAGCACAAGGGCGTATTATCCATTTAAGACGATATGCGAGAGACTGTAGAATATTAACTTATCATATTATATCTAGGGCTCTACGTTATCATAATGATATATTTGATGATTCATAATCATGAGTTTTTATAGACTTTTCAGACATTGATACTGTTAAAGTTCATAATAAAATGGTCAGGTATTGAAATCTACAAGAGTCAAAAAACTTAATCTTTTATTTTCGGTAAAGTTTAAATATAAGACATGTCCAGTGGCGTATCCACTAACGTGATTTTCGGGTCCGGATCCCCTCCAATAGTTCGAAAAATGGGATGAAATCTTTTGCCAGATATACGTACTTTTCGAAGTGATGAACCCCACCAAGACCAAACATGCCTGACAGATTTCAAAACTTTATAAAAAGTGCAAATGTCGTCGAAAATATTTAATTTGTATAGAGGACAATAATGAAAATTTGTTATATAAACTCAAGTACCTCCTTTAAACAAGATATTTTAGGGGTTATCTCCAAACTCTTACGTGCTATGTATTTTTTTTTAATCACGGATTTGGATTCAACAATGTCGACATCCGGACTCGAAAAATATATTTTATGGGCTGTTTTGAAGTAATGTTATTTCTCGATTTCCAGATTCGGAGGCAGGAACATATTTGCTATGATTTTCCGGACATCGGGAATTGAATAATATATTTTATGGGATGTTGGATACCTATCTTATTTTTCGATTTTCAGCATATTTACTATGTTTTTGGCTCTATCGAATCAGATCGGTTTTGGGTTCAACATATAGATAACATCGTCGGACATCCGGACTTTAAAAACACCATTTATAGAATGTTTTAAAGTTATTTTATTATTCGATTTTTACTACATTTTTGGTTTTATTGAATAGAGGTACCAAAAAATAGAGATGTACTTTACGTGCTAGAGCCCTTACTTGCTGTGTATTTTTTTGCCCTTGGACTTGGGTTGAACATATATAAAACATCATCAGACATCGGTTTCGAAAAAGATCTTTTATAGAATATTTTGAAGTTATGCTATTTTTAGATTTTCAGACTCAGAAGCCAGACCATATTTACAATGTTTTCATAATCTGATCGAATTTGGGTTCATCAAATCATCATCATCGTCGGACATTCGTACTTGAAAAAAAAAAAATATTTTCTGGGTTGGTTTAAAGTTATGTGATTTTTCGATTTTCATATACGGAGGCCAGACCATATTTACTATGATTTCGTCTCTATTGTTGGACATCCGTACTTGAAAAAGATCTTTTATGCGATGCTATTATTTTTTGTTATTTTATGTTATGTTATGTTTCGATTTTCGGATTCGTAGGCCAGACCATATTTACTATGATTTTGGCTCCTAAAAAATGGAGAGCTTTGTACTAGACCTCCAATTCAGATTCAATGGCCCCCATACCATATAAAAAACTTAATGTAAAAAACTGGAAACTAAAAAAAATCGTATGCGATGATTTTTAATTCTGTGGATTTTGGAACCCGGATTCGGATTCAGCGCTCATATGTAAAGTTCACAACACTTAAGGTTAGGTTTGTGGACCTTTGTTATCGCTTGACCATATTAAAAATATTTTCAGGGCATAATTCGTCCCTTTTATCTTAGCTCTATGCCGGATTTGATCGAAATCGATTCATATATTTACTTGGTTTTTAAGAAGGTACAGAGTATCTTAAATTCGATTTTCCCACCGTTCGTTCGTTTTTTTTTTTATTATTTATATTATTTTTAATAAGTCTCAATCTGTTATTAAATCTTACTTAAGATTTTAATTAGCTGTAAAAATTTAAGCAACTTATAAAAGTTTTCTATTAATCTTGACTTAATCACATTGGTTTAGACATTTCCAAAGCCGGCATAGAAAAATATTTAATTCATGGATTTACCAGCAGACCATAACCAACGTTAGACCAGATTTATGTGAATGCTCCGCTCTGTCTGCACACGAACCACAAAAAAAACTTCTTTCAAAGACAAGCTTAGTTGGCTTTAAGTTAAGAGCTACTTACTAATTTTTTCTGCCATTGCATTGTAGCAAATTATTTCCTAATTTTATTTCGAAATTGTATGTGTAACGGTATTTAGTTGCAATTAAATGCTGTTGAAAACTATAAAAAAGAAATGCACATCATAATAATAATATTATAATGATAACTTCTTAAATTACCAAGTCCAAAGTTGGGTAAATAAGTCTGAGAGAGCTCTGATTGTAATACAATTCGTAGCGACTTTAAACTTAAGTGCCAACTGTACCAACTGTACCAAAGTGCCAACAAAAAGGTTGTTAACTTGTATAAAACTATTGCGCTGCGCTTCGCTGACTGACTGAATGTCTTTTATATATAGTTTAAGTACATATGTATAACTATATAAACTATATATAAGTAGCATATATGTATATAAAGCATAAAAAATGGCAGTCGGTGGAAATATTATGTGACACGCGTTTAGCGAGTTACTCAAAACGCACAAAATCCGCCGTAGCCATTGCAACTACACTGAGAGAAAAATATTTGGGAAATAAATTTTCAAATAGTGAAAAAATTAAATTGTATAAAATTTATAACTTATAGTAGCGCTGGAAGTAACATCGATGTTATATTGATGCATCGGTATTTTTTTAAGTTTTTTTATCATCGTTATTTCGATTATCGAAAAATACCTTTTGTATTCCTGAAGCATTCAAACATGTATCGAAACGTCGATGTATCAAAGCTAAAAATATCGAAAACATCGATGCTGGTCAACATCGATGGTTCTCCAGCACTAACTTATAGAATTTGACAAGAATGAATTTGAAATAGAAATTTTTTCATCATGAATTTGTCAAAAAATTACTTGAGAAGTAATCCTTCTATTCCCTAAAATTCAAAAAAAAAATTCGATACGTAAAATTTGTATAAAAAAAGGAAATACGATGTAATTGGCTATCCACTTTTTTTAAGGGCTATTCAGTATGTAACATATACAAGGAGTCGTCGGAGAGAAGTCTATATTCCCATGTCCGTCTGTCCGTTTGAACGCCTAGATCTCAGAGATGGTAAGAGCTAGAGTAACCAAACTTTCACATTAGATCCCATATTATTTCATAGGAGACAAGTTTGTTTTATTTTTTTTTGATATCGGGGATAAATTATATAGCTCCCATATGGGTGTTTGAGACGACCTCGATAAAAAAAAAGTTTTAGATGGATAATTCGTTTGTTCATGTCATATCGTAACCAAATTTGGTATTTAAAAGTTCTTATGGTTCCCAAGTACTGTACCAAATTTGATCAAAATCGGTTGACTATATCATATAGCTCCCATAGAACCAATCATCCAAAATAACTTATTTAAAGAAAAATTAGCTATATTTTGTTTTTTAATAAAGATATCGTAACTAGATTTGGCGTTAAGAATTTTTTTAGAGCACTTAAGCAATGTGCCAAATTTGAACAAAATCGGTTGACTATATCATATAGCTCCCAAAGGACCGATCTTCCAAAAAATCGATTTTTTAACAAAATTTGTTGTGTTTCGTTTGTTTGTTAAGATATTGGGACCAAATTTGACATTCGTGAGTATTTTATAGTTTCTAAGCACTGTACTAAATTTAATCCAAATCGTTTGACTAGATCATATAGCTCCCATAGGACCAATCGGCCCAAAAACACGTTTTTATACAAAATTCGATGTGTTTTGTTTGTTTGTAAAGATATTTAAAATAAATTTGGCATTCATATCTTTTTTAAGGTATTTAAGCATTGTGTCAAATTTTATTGAAATCGGTTGACTAAATCATATAGCTCCCATAGGAACGATCGGTCAAAAAAAATTTTTTGCTTAAAAATTCTTTTGTTTTTGGTTTTTTGTGAAGAAATCGGACTTTATTACAAGCTAGTGGTACAGGGTATCCTAAAGTCGTCCGCGCCCGACTTTACGTCCGCCATTTTTATTCTATATTTTTTTAAATTTATTTTTGATATATATTTTATATTTGATATATATTTTATATTTGTTGTATTTTATAAGCCACTTTTTTTTCCGACCTTTTACAATTTTATGATTTTTACATATTTGGTAGAGCTACTAGCCAATAGTAACCACGTCAAATTTTATTGCAAAATTTCGATTATTTATCGAGTTATGGATAACTGAATATAGGGGTTTTTCATTTATAGACTATTTTTTGATAATCCATATCTTCTAAAGGAATAAAGATATTGATGCGAATTTTTTTTAACATGACTGATAAAATATTAAATTTGAAAAAAGTACGAATTTTTTTTAAGATTTTTTTATTATTAATAATATTATATTTAGTTTTTAATTTTAAAATGCAAAGCTATCTCCTACGTAACTCTTTGAATTATAGAAGTTATGCCTTTTTTGTGATGACACACCGCAGTTTACCATAATAAACATCGAAAAATGATAAGCATAACTCTTCCGAATTGAAAGATAATAAGTTCAAACTTGACATGAATAATCGTTTTGACATTTTTAGATCAACTTTGAAAGTAACAATTAGTATCATGACCCTGTCTCCAGATATTTAAAAATCGGTTTTTTGCAAATAACATTTGACCAGTGTTTTTAAACGTTCCCGTTCAAAAAAATTGGCATAAAATTCTCTATTTTATCACAAATGTGAGAATAATCTTGATTGCAAAAAAACCGCACAATAGTTGACTTTTGTTTTTTAAAAAGTTCCATATTAAATTTAAAAAAAAAATTAATACAAAAATGATTATTTAAAAAGTATCCTCATATTTTTAAAACTCGTCTCCGCTATTTATTTCAAGCATTATTTTCATGCACTTTTCCAATCGCCCATTTAAACTCAATTTTCTCTCTGTGCATTATACATACATAAATTTTTTCCGCAAAAGTGAAATTGCATGAAAAGTCAGTCAGAGTCAGCTTGGAACTGGCAGCAATGGAACTGTAACGACTTAAGTGGCGCTTTTTCTTGGCGCTCTGACACTTTTGTGGCTTCTCCCTTTTGGCCAAGGCTTGGAAATTGTTGTTAACGGTTTTCAGTATTCAAATTGCAAAGCAGTTAACAAATTTTTTTTTCCTTTTGTTTGCCACTCTCAAGCTTTCTTAGGCACTGAAGCGATTTGTGCATCATCTTCGTGAGCCTGTTGCCAAGTCCATTTGCATTTGACAATCAGAAAGTACAGGCATAAGTGCACCAGACCATAGAAGGTCATGAAGCTGGCGCCCAAAAATAGACCTATAGCACCGCCAAATGACATAATCAGCTGGTCCACGCTGAACACCACACGACGCTTGATGCCCATTTTGGGCAGTTCCTGTTTTAGGATTACCGTACGCTCGAATGTCTCTCCGCCGCCAATCTATAAAGCGGAAACAAAACAATAAGAGTTAACTTCTTTATAGCCAACACTTACACTTCTTTGTTCGTAATCCTCGGTGAGAATGAAATTGGTTTCAATGCATAATGGCATGCAGTCGCAGGGCTTGGAAATCCATTTCTTGCGGGCCAGGCACAGCATGCCACTTATGTTGCAAACGGGCGCTAGAGGCGCGGCTGCATAAAAATAGGGCTTACAATTGCATAGATTCAGGGCGTGATCTATCCGGCATTCTAAACGGCATAGACTGGGATGATAGGGCTGTGAAAAGAAGGCTACAATGTATTGAGAATATTTTAGGCCATATTTTTGTCCATTACATTGTAATACTTTAAATTGTTTTCCGAGTGATAGCGACACTTGCGATAGGCCACAGGCAGGTTCTCCACCTCGTGCTCAGCCGTGACTGAGCTCAGGAGCACTTTTAGCACATATGAGGCTTCGCTGCGTGTAGTAAAGGTAATGGTATGACGATCATGGGGTAACATCACCTCGTTTACATCGTGGATGTACTTGAAATAAGAATTTTTTTAGATTTAGAAATTCCTGCTTTTAAGCGACTCCAACCCCTTATGAAGTAAGTTCTTCGTTTTTTGTTTTGGGAGCTCACTCTACTTCGAAAGCTTTAAAAAAAAGTTTCCTACAAAAAATTTAACTTTGTATACCCTGTACCGTACGGTACCAAGGGTATATTAAGTTTGTGCAAGCCGAAAATGTATGTAACATATAAAAGGAGTCGTCGGAGACACCCCAAAGTTAACTAAAATATGATAAGGGTGAATAGAGAAGTCGATATACCATGTCCGACTGTCCGTCCGTCTGTCCGTTTGGACGCCTAGATCTCAGAGATGGTAAGAGCTAGAGTAACCAAACTTTCACATTAGATCCCATATAATTCCATAGGAGACAAGTTTTTTTTATTTTTTTTATGTCGGGGATATATTATATAGCTCCCATATGAGTGTTTGGGACAACATCGACAAAAAAAAAAGGTTTCTAGATGAATAATTCGTTTGTTTATGAAGATATCGTAACCAAATTTGGTATAGTTTTTTATAGTTCCCAATCACTGTACCAAATTTGATCAAAATCGGTTGACTTTATCATATAGCTCCCATAGGACCGATCGCCAAAATAACTTTTTTAAAGAAAAATTCGTTATATTTCGTTTTATAACAAAGATATCGTAACTAGATTTGGCGTTTGGAAATTTTTCAGCAATGTGCCAAATTTGAACAAAATCGGTTGACTATATCATATAGCTCCCATAGGTCCGATCTTCCAAAAAATCGATTTTTGAACAAAATTTGTTGTTTCGTTTGTTTGTTAAGATGTTGGGACCAAATTTGGCATTCGTAAGTTTTTTATAGTTCCTAAGCACTGTACTGAATTTAATCCAAATCTGTTGACTAGATCATATAGCTCCCATAGGACCAATCGGTCCAAAATCACGTTTTTTATACAAAATTCGATGTGTTTCGTTTGTTTGTTTGTTAAGATATTTGAACTTAATTCGGCATTCCGATCTTTTTTAAGGTATTTAAGAACTGTGTCAAATTTTATTGAAATCGGTTGACTATATCATATAGCTCCCATAGGAACGATTGATCAAAAAAAAATTGTTGCTTAAAAATTCTTCTGTTTTTGGTTATTTGTGAGGGAACCGGATTTTATTGCAAGCTAGTGGTACAGGGTATCCTAAAGTCGTCCGCGCCCGACCTTACGTACGCCATTTTTTTTATATTAAATTACACTATTTTGCCATTCCATTCGTAAATTTTACGTGCTGCGTTATAATCCCATTATTTTTATATAAAAATTCCTCTATTTTATATAAAAATACCATAATTTTTATGTAAAAAATACCAATATTTTTATATGAAAATTCCATCTTTTTTATATAAAAACCCTCTAGTTTTTATACGAAATTTCCACATTCCATTCATAAATTTTTATATACAAATTTTAAACTTTAAAAATAAAACTTAAAACTTTATACATATATAAGAAATTCTACTATAAATTCCATTATTTTTATGTACAAAATTCCATTATTTGAATCCAAAATCTCACTATTTTTTTTAAAAAGGGTTGACATTCTATTCATAAATTTTACGTGCTGCGTATAGGCGTTTAACCCTCTAATGCCTATATTAAAAATATTTGTATAACAATAGACGAATAACTTTTTCTAAAGTACACTTCGGCTCCTAAGTTCAAAAATGACTTTTAAAATTAACTACAATTTTCCCTTTTTTTTTTTTTTACAGGTAAGTGGAAAATCTCAATAAGCTTCTTAAGGGTTTAAATCAAAAATAAGTCGGTAATGTAATTTTTGACTTTGACTTTATATGTTAATATTTTTATGAACAGTTTTAAAAAATATTTTTGAAAAAAACTCGTAACCGAAGAAATCACAAGTGCTGTGATTATATAATAAGAATAGTATATTCATAAGTTTCATAGAGCTTTTAAAGCTTGTATAGCTTTGTTATTAGGAATAGACAAAAAAGAATTCAAATGGTATAAAAACCTGGACCTTTTGCAATTATAGGCAAAAATACAATAAATACCTTAAGTCACTATTGGGCATTAGAGGGTTAAACTTCATATTCGTTTCAGTTTTTTTTATCTTATCTTATCTTATGACTTGTAAATTTCAGATTATTATATTACTTCAGAAAAGATTGTTACTATTGCAGAAAAATCGAACTTTTAACCCTTTCCCCTTAGTTTTCATAGCTAACACTAATTAATTTTTTTTTAATTTAATTATCAGACCTATAAATAAAAAATTTTACATTTTAAACTGCTTTAATTTTCGAGCTCATCATTATGTCAGCACTTAAAAAATTCTGTCTTAAACCAATTTTATATTCGTTTTCAAAAATCACTACAAAACTGTGGAAGGAATTTCTGTTTCAAGGCCCATTCGGAGCAATCAAAAATTTAGCACGCAATGACAAAACTTCAAATATAAAAAAAAAATCCCATGACAGAATTTTATGTAAAATTTATTATAAAATAAAATCCCATTACAGAACTTTATGTAAAACGTCACATAAAAAAATAAATCCCACAAAAATTCATATAAAAAAAAAATCCCACAAAACTCCATTTAAAAAAATCCCGCTGTTTTATATGAAAAATCACACTATTTTATATCAACTTTTTTATATGATGTTTTGTTATTCTGACTACTTGATATTCGTTTCAGTTTATCGAAAACCCTATCCTCAACGTATTTTTGAGAAAGTGTTACCTTTTGACTTACCAAAGTTACTTTGGCATCGGTTTTTTCCACTGGAATATATTTATTCTGGCATTCAGTAAAAAACCCACATTCTCGTACTGGCGTAACTTTTAAGGTTTCTCTGTAAATTTTTAAGTCATTTAATTTAGGGAAGTTTCAAATAAATCGAGCTTACAATTTTCCATATGGGTTTAGAAAACGTGTTAGTTGTGTTGTAGGTCAGGCAGAGACCCATTTCCGTAATAGATGGAGCATATAAGGGATCAATCTTATTCGGCGACGGCATTATAATATGCTGTAGCTGCAAAACAAAATGGTTTAAAGAGGAGTTTGTTATAGGGAAATTCGACAGTAAATTGATTAAATGTGAAAGTTTTTCGAAATTGAGAAATTGAGTATTTCACATCTATCAACCGATTTTAAGATGCTTTTGATACTATGGCTGGAGATTGTGTTTTTAACTTTCTACATGGAAAGAATTTGTGCAAAAAACGGCAGTTAACAACGATTTGTTTCAGAATATTTTAAGAACGGAATGCCGAGATTTTATATTTTATATCCCCAAAAACTGAAGTATACGGAAGTCCGTCCGATTAATTAGAATATTTCACGTTTATCATCCGATTTTGAGATGTTTTGAAACTATGGCAGTAAAAAACTATTTGTTTCAGTGTATTTTAAGATGATATGCCGAGAATTTAGATCCCCAAATCTAAAGAATACGGAAAGTCTGTCCGATGAATGAGAATATTTCACATCTATCATCCGATTTTGAGATGCTTTGAAAGTATGGCTGCAGATTTTGTTTTTAACCTTCTACATGGAATAATTGGCAGCAAGCAACGATTTGTTTCAGTGTATTTTAAGAAAGGTATTCCGAGAATTTAAATCCCTAAATCTAAAGAATATGGAAAGCCTGTCTGATGAATGGGAATATTTCACATTTTTCATACGACTTTGAGATGCTTGGAAACTATGACTGGAAATTGTGTGTTAACATTCTACCTGGAAGAATTTGTGCAAAAAATAACAGTAAACAACGATTTCGATTTCAAGAAAGATGTCTCGAGAACTTAGATCCCCAAAAACTGAAGTATTAATACAAAAAAATAGTAAAAAAGGAGTTCTAAAATTATCTTGGTATTGAAATTGTTTTTTTTTTTAAATTATCCCATCTTTTTCTCTCATTTACCTGTAATAATATATCCACATAATTCAAGTTATCCAAGCTGGTATCATTTTCGAAGGGCTTCAGACTTTCCAGATTATCATAATGCAAACGATTTAAGTCATACAAAAAACGCTCATAGTATTCCGTCTTGTTTAATGTAGCACTCGTATCCCAAATTCTGAAAAGTCGGAAATATTTTTCAACTCCATATTTCTGATTTCTCTACTTACCTGTTGATTAAGTCATCTAGCTTATTCGGCTCATATTCCACGCAGAATGTGACACCCAGAAATGTAAAGTTTCTCAGTGTATAAAGATATTCGTATTCATAGACAATGGGATTATTTCGAAATCGTTGCCATTGGGAATAACAACTCGTAATTGAATAGAAAGCTGCGGCCATAATGGCAGCCACCCAAAAGATACGTTCCAACCAATGCAGATCTGGACGTGCCAGATAGGGTGCTCCATGTATGGACGTGGCCTGCGCTACATCCGCCCATGTAACTTGTGGTGGGCCTTCCGGGCGTGTGGTTTCAGTTTTTTGCTCGATGTGACCCATTTCCAGGCTTTAGGGCTACTGTCCAACTTTGTGGATATGTCGGAGCTTTTAAATGCATGACAAAGGAATCCTTTATCCGTGGTACTTTGTAATGATGCGCATTGTATATGGTATATATATTGTTTTTTATTTAATGGAGTATTGTTTTGAGGCGTGTCCATGAGCTAGTTTTTTATTATTATGATAAAGCCTTAAGCCTTAATGGTATTTTGTTGTTTGTTCGCTGACATGTTTGATCTACATTCTTGGTGTACATGAATTTTAAATTAACTTTATTTCTTAAAAAAAAATATATATAAATTTTAATTATTGTTGGCAATCAGAATTTTGATTGATGCAATTTTTAAACGTTTGAATGAAGCAATTTGTGTGTCGAAAACCAAAACTAATCAAATTAGAAGCAGTCCGGCGGTGCTCGGCAGTGGGATACACTGCAATTTTCTGAATTCTAATGGCGATAATTATTAAAGTAAAGTGTTTTAAAAAAAAATAAGCCGGCTTTTGTAATGTTGAACCTTAAATATAATGATTTTTAAGAAAAAGGCAAGATATTTTTTAAAAAATTAAAAAAATGTAGATATTGTTCAAAATTTAATGGCGATAGTTATTAATAATTCTCAAAGAAATATCTTACCTTCCTTATGATATTTAAAAAAAAACAACGTAAATTGATTTAAAACAAAATATAATGGAATAACAAAATTTCATATTATAGACACTTTTTTTTTTTAAATTTATTAATTCTTTATTTTTGAAATTCTTCGAATAAATATCTACATAAATATTCAGTTATATATACATCGATTATTTTGCAAACAAAAATTTACGAACTGAATATTAATTATATTAAAATCTCTAGAATATCGAAAATGAAAAAAACTTTTGAAAGTTTCAGAAATCAGTCAGAAATCAATCAAATCTAAAGAAAGCTTTTTTCCACATGAAAATTTTTTCGCTCACGAATATAATTTTAAGATTATAAAGTAGCCTGTAGAGTTATGAAAAATCTTTTTTTAAGGGTATTTAAAGGCGTTATTAGCTACAACATTGTTTGTAGTGCTTTGGTCTTAGTAAAATTTTGATAAAATAATTTCAAGTGTGGGCATCTTTGGAAAATTAAAAAAGAAAATATTTGAAAAATTTTTGATCTCCCAAAATATGATCGGTTTCACTTATTTGATATACATCGGAAATCTCTCTTTTATATCGATATAAGTAAATCGAAAGGCTTTGACAAGATTTTTGCACACCTTTTGTGTATCCAGTTTTAATAGTCTCTGATATCTACGGCGGACGGACATGGGACAATCGCTACTTGTTCTCTTGGTATAAGCCAATTATAGTCTGCCACGCCTTCTACTGTCTGCTGCATATAGTGCAGAAATGTATTGACCCAATGAGACAACAGTTTATAAAAAGTCAATTTTTTGTTTATATTTCCAATTTCAAGGTCTATTTTAGCTATTTTAATAAACTACCGCCCATTTATCTTTTTCTCGCTTAAGATTTCCATACAACTTCATAATAATATTACCAAATATGCATAAAAATTAAAAATACCAATTTAAATTAATATGCCATACAAGTTTTCAAATAATACAATAAACTTCGTGTCAAATATGAGGCACTTATAAATGCCATCGGCTTTTAATTTTAATTCAGGGCTAAATAAAAAACTCCCATGAATATGGGCTACATTTTATACACTAATAAAAATTCAATTTCAAAATGCGCCTCTTAAACAAAGAAGTGAAAAACGACTTCAAAACAAAACGAAATTCAATCAATGCAATTAATTAATTGATGGCAACCGAAATATGAACTTGTTTCAAGTTTTTTTTGTGCAATATATCTTGTAGATAAAATTTTATCTATTAGCTACACACATTTTATTTTTGTCTTATTGATTCGATGACGTCTTTGGACTAGAGCTTCTACTCTTTGTAAATGACATTCGATTTGTGGGCGGTTTTTCGCTATTTGTCTTTATTCTGCTACTTTTATCTATTTGTCCACGTTTTGTGAGGGTTGTCTGTGAGTTGTGCAACATTTATTTCAATATAAGAAGCTTCAAAGGAATTATTTTTAGCCTGGGATTAAGTAGGAAAATCTATTTCTGTGCTATGACGATATTTATAGAAAAAACGTGATTTCTTAAAATACGTCCAGGATAAGCTGCAAATAACAAAAAATTTGTTATCAAAGTGCTCAAAGCTTAATAGGTGAAAAGAAATATAAGTGTATCTAAAGACATTCTAGGATAATCTAAAACAATATTTTAAATTAAATTCTTTTCAAAATTAATTTTATTTTATAAGCTGCTCTGCTTTTCGAGTTATCTAAATATTTTATGGTAGACTTTCCCTGAATTTATATTTTCAAAATTAATTTTAATTTAAGCATTTTAGCATCCACTGACTATTTAGCTATAATTACACTGTACAACAGTGATTTATGAAAGTTTAATTTTCTTGTTTGCAATAAGCGTCGTAACTTAAAAATTTATCGACCGATTTTGATAAACCATGACTTTTCTTACTCGGAATTAATATTTCTTTAAGATTAAATGTAAAAAAGTAAAGGTGTTTTAACAAAATGTTATATAAAAAAATGGCGGACGTAAAATCGGGCGCGGACGACTTTAGGATACCCTGTACCACTAGCTTGTAATAAAGTCCGATTTCTTCACAAAAAACCAAAAACAGAAGAATTTTTAAGCAAAAATTTTTTTTGACCGATCGTTCCTATGGGAGCTATATGATATAGTCAACCGATTTCAATAAAATTTGACACAGTGCTTAAATACCTTAAAAAAGATATGAACGCCAAAGTTATTTCAAATATCTTTACAAACAAACAAAACACATCGAATTTTGTATAAAAAACGTGTTTTTGGACCGATTGGTCCTATGGGAGCCTATATGATCTAGTCAAACGATTTGGATTAAATTTGGTACAGTGCTTAGGAACTATAAAATACTCACGAATGTCAAATTTGGTCCCAATATCTTAACAAACAAACGAAACACAACAAATTGTGTTAAAAAATCGATGTTTTGGAAGATCGGACCATGAGAGCTATATGATAGAGTCCACCGATTTTGTTCAAATTTGGCACATTGCTTAAGTGGTCTAAAAAATTTCCAAACGCCAAATCTGGTTAGGATATCTTTATTAAAAAACGAAATATAGCGAATTTTTCTTTGAAAAAGTTATTTTGGCCGATCCGGTCCTATGGGAGCTATATGATATAGTCAACCGATTTTGATCAAATTTGGTACAGTGATTGGGAACTATAAAAAACTTTCGATCCAAATTTCGTTACGATATCTTCATAAACAAACGAATTATTCATCTAAAACGCTTTTTTTTTGTCGAGGTCGTCTCAAACACCCCCATGGGAGCTATATAATTTATCCCCGATATCAAAAAATAAAATAAACTTGCCTCCTATGGAATAATATGGGATCTAATGTGAAAGTTTAGTAATCTAGCTCTTACCATCTCTGAGATCTAGGCGTTCACACGGACGGACGGACAGACGGACAGACGGACATGGGTATATCGACTTCTCTATTCACCCTGATCATATTTTAGGTAACTTTGGGGTGTCTCCGACGTCTCCTTCTATATGTTACATACATTTTCGGCTTGCACAAACTTAATATACCCTTGGACCATACGGTACAGGGTATAATGCCTTCAAAGTGTGAAAAACGAAAAAAAAAGTGTAAATTATAGATAACTTTTAAAAAATCTCGTAGTTGCTTTGTATGAAGTATAAACAAGTGTATATCATCTTAAAGCTTAAATCTTTTTCTTTCCAAAACCGTAAATAATCGAAAATCGGTTGAAAAATGGCGACGTTGTGATTGTGGGAGTGATCGCAGTACCCGAAAAACGGTTTTTAAGCAATAACTTGCGATTTTGGGAGTGTTAGACAATTTTGAAACACACTATAATGATCTACTCGTCAAGACCTACAACGTACACTAGGTCACTTGATAACTTCTTTTATTTTTTTTTGAATTTTGTAGTACTGTGTTATTTGAAATAAATATATCTGGAAATTTGTTGAAAATTAAATTTATTTTATAAGATGCTCTTCCTTTCGAGTTATTCTAAATTAAGGTTTCGACAATAGTATAATAAACATAAATTTATAAATAAAAATAAATATATGGTTATATTTGATTAATATTATGGGCTAATTTATTTAAAATAATTATTCTGTCAACCTGTCAAACCTTATATAATTGCCAATTACGCTAGCTTAAAGATGCATTTTTGTCCACACATTTTATTCATTTAATTTTTTTTTAGTGTAGATTTTATTTTTATCTTATTGAACTGATGTCATAGACAACTTTGCAAAAGTCGGGAACTTCTTAACAGGCGGCTGTGCCTATTTGTTAAATTATATTTAAAAAATGTCAGACTGTCGTGTTTTTTCTGACATTTACTCGAAAAAATAAAAAAAAACATTTCATTTCTAACAAAAACAAATACAAAAAAAAAAATTAGAAAACAGAAAGTTCATTGGTTGGCAATGACTAAATAGACCTTGAAGGAAACACAGCTTGAGACAATTATATTTTTGTTAAATATATTATCCATTGGTATAAAAATAAATGCAATGTTTTGGTTTCCACACCCACCAATATATTATGAATGTGTTCATACTTTTGAGCGATTTGAATTTAATATTACTTTGAATTCATTTTTAATATTATTGATTTTTTTTTATCAGCCCCAGCGTGATTTTTTTAAGAATAAAACTTTGCAGTTTTTATAGACATCTTAAAAGACAATAAATTTAAGCTATTTCCTTCATACACCTTCTTTGAAGCAGATTTAGCTTAAAAACAAATTCTCATGGCGTGATGTTACAGAAGATGAAGTGACTTAGAATACAAAATAGCTAATTTCTGTGTATAAAACCTTTTTCGAATGAAAAATATAAATATTCTCGAGTTTGTTTTAGTCTTAGTATCTGGCGTGACGTTACACAACTTTCCATACACTTTTTTTTGAGTACAAACATTTTTCAAAACTATTTAACTCCAGAAAATCATTTATTTAGGGAATATATTTCAGTTGCTGCATAAAATATTTAGTTAATAAACAAAAAAGAATAAAAAGCACAACGATTTTTTTAAAGTATTATTTGAAATAATATAAGAAATTTTTGGAAAAAATCTTTTTACATTTGTCACTTTGAATTAATGGGTTGCCCAAAAAGTAATTGCGGATTTTTTAAAAGAAAGTAAATGCATTTTTAATAAAACTTAGAATGAACTTTAATCAAATATATAATTTCCATTTTGTTCGATAACCTTTTGCCATCTTCCCGGCAAATTTTGTTTCCACGCTCATAGAACTTCTGGCCTTTATCTGCAAAAAACTGAACCAAGTGCGATTTTATAGCCTCATCATTGCCGAAAGTTTTACCATTTAAGGAGTTCTGCAAAGATCGAAATAAATGGTAGTCTGATGGTGCAAGGTCAGGGCTATATGGTGGATGCATCAAAACTTCCCAGCCAAGCTCTCTCAGTTTTTGCCGGGTCATCAAAGATGTGTGTGGTCTGGCGTTGTCCTGATGGATTATGACACCTTTACGATTGATCAATTCTGGCCGTCTCTCGTTGATGGCTGCATTCAATTTGTCCAGTTGTTGGCAGTAAACATCCGAATTAATCGTTTGGTTCCTTGGAAGCAGCTCAAAATATACCACACCCTTCCAATCCCACCAAACAGACAGCATAACCTTCTTTTGGTGGATATCAGCCCTTGAAGTGGTTTGACCTGGTTCACCATGCTTGGACCATGATCGTTTTCGATTAACGTTATTGTAAACAATCCATTTTTCATCTCCAGTTATGATTCGCTTTAAAAACGGATCGAATTCATTGCGTTTAAGATGCATATCACAAGCGTTGATTCGGTTTGTTAAATGAATTTCTTTCAATTCATGTGGTACCCAAATATCAAGCTTTTTCACCAGTCCAAGACTTTTTATGTGATAATGAACGGTTGATTTTGGTATATTTAACTTCTCTCCTATCTCACGCTCAGTTACATGACGATCCAATTCGATTAATGCTTTGATTTGGTCATCATCAACTTCATTTGGCCGACCTGAACGTGGCTCATCTTTAAGTGAAAAATCTCCAGAACGGAATTTGCGAAACCAATTTTGACACTGTCTTTCTTTTAAGGCTTTATCACCATACACATCACGTAACTTTTTAGCAACCTGCTCTGCGTTTTTTCCTTTACGGAAATAATAATATAAAATATGACGGAAATGCTCTTTTGTGGACTCCATATTAAAAAGGGCGCCAAACAAACAAATGTAAACAAAATTACGCGCACTTTTTTTCTAAAGCAAGCTAATAGTGACAGCTAATAAATGTCAAAAGAAAAAATACAATTAAATAGTCACAAGCTGTTAAAAAAATTATAAACGCCGACTATATGAAAAATCCGCAATTACTTTTTGGGCAACCCAATATTTCTGCAAAGGAAAAGTACCATATTTCAGTAAATACTTTTTTTGTAGTATTACATGAAAAAATATTAGCTAATTTAGGAAAGAAATCGAATTATTATAATTAAAAAAAAATAAAAATATCTAAATATTTAATTCACCAGTATTTTTTTGGAATTATTGTTTTACATGAGTTCCCGATCTTAAGGTTCTTTATGCATTGAAGCGTTTGAAGTTTTTTTAATACTTAAAAATCTCATAGAAATTGGAAACCTTAATAGGCATACTATTACATGATACATAACTAGTAGTGCTGGATGTAACATTGACGTTATATCGATGTATTGAAAAAAATTTTTTTTCGATCATCGATATTTTTATTTCGATATTCGATTATCGAAAAATGCTGCTGTAGTCCTGAAACATCTACAGAAAACGAGCACATTCAATTAATTTACAGATTATGAGGCTGCAATTCTGGCTGGAACAGAAACTTTTTTCTTACAACTCACAGGCTCACATTTACATGTGACATAGACAACCCTTGTGGACTTTGGGCAGCTGAATCCGAAGTCCAAAAAGTCGAGTTCCAATGGTTCTTAGTTAATGTCCAAATTATCGCGTTTTATGCAATTTTTTGTTGGTTATCCATATCGAAGTTAAAAAATATCGAAAATGTCGATGTCGGCCAATCCAGGCCAGCACTAATAACCAGACAACTATTTTTGGAAACTTTAAAAAAAAAAAAAAAACACCTCTTAATCCTATTCCCAAAAACAATGCGAATATTTACCTACAGATTATGATTGCACCACAATGCCAACATTCCTGGCAACTTGATATATGGGAATATTTCTATCATTTCGAGCATCCC
Source organism: Chymomyza amoena (assembly GCA_037043745.1). NCBI lineage: Eukaryota > Metazoa > Arthropoda > Insecta > Diptera > Drosophilidae > Chymomyza > Chymomyza amoena. The sequence continues at coordinate 50,262 of JBAMAX010001795.1, forward strand.
AAAGATTCAAAGATTCAGCTAAAAAAGCAAAACTTAATTACTTTGCATTATTATTATTTCTTTTTTTAAACTGTGCATAAATGGCGCTTGGAGTCGTCTAAACATTTTGACTTGATGTGATGTGAATGGTATAGAGGAATCATGGCGTGCTTTGTTTAGAGATTCTCCACCATGTCAGACAAAGCACCATACCAGTTCTCAGTTCTCGTATTCATATGGCAATTAATTCTAATGAATATTAAATTGCAGCTAAACACACAAACATATGTCCAAAGATACTTGCTCTGATATGGAAGGGGGAAGGGGAAACAAGGGGGACATGTATCAGATACACAATTTACACTGGCGTGCATATTAATGCATTGTAATGTGAACATAGTATGTACATAGTAAATGCATATTAGGGTGTCTCGCTTAACTTAAAAAATTATGATACTAATCTCTTGACGAATCTTAGCTCACTTTTTAAGGCCATATGTCAGAGCTAGATGGAAATCGGATGAAATTATGATTATAAGCTGGCTTTATTAATTGGGGCTTCTGATCTTTTTGATGGCGAATTGGAGTTCTTTGATTTTTAGTTAAAAAATAAGTAATAATAAATGAATAATAATATATAAATAATAAAATATAAATAATAATAAATATATAATAATATATAAATAAATAAAATTGAATACAAATGGAGTTCAAATTCAAAACGGTTTGGTATACTTAATAGTTTGGACCATTTAAATTAATTCCCATCGTAAATAAATTAAATTTTTAAGAATACAACTCAATAATTAAAAAAAAAATCCAGCTCCAGAGTACTTTGTCCGAAAAAAATAAGGTACACCCTAATGCATATACAATGTGGAAAAATGTAATAAACTCACCTCGTTTAACACGCCCAATTATTTAAAAATGTTAACAATATACAGTCAGCACAGAAATTATTTAGACATGTAAATTTTACATTAAAGCTCTGAAGCAGAGTTGCCAAAATAACCATTTTTTGTTGTCATATTGGAAAACAAAATAATACAAATAAAATCATTAATAATTTTATTTGTCATAAAAAATAGACACAAATTATTGAGAAACCTAAATAATATTGAATTATTTATTTGAGAAAGAATTGAACATAATAGAGGTATTCACGCCTTGTGTTGAGTAAAATGTATGAGGAAAATGCAACCCTGTGTTTCAACTCCCAACTCACCTTTTCCTCAACCCAGAACTATATTTACTTTTTGCTGTTGAGTTATTGAGAAAGTGTTGCATAATATGGTGATTCGATGCGTTTTTCAGCACTACAAAATTTGTAATTTTTTACCCATTTCATTATATGAAAAGCAACGAGTAACCTCATACTCGCTAAAAAAAATAAAAAATTAAGAGAACTAGATATAATTACTAGTTGTTGGAGTTAACGAAGGTAAAAGATTTAAAATGGATGTGAATTCGAAAATGCTGGGATATAATAGGCTTAATATTATATATGATGGAACTGTTGTGGAGTTCGGCATTTTCGTCCTAGGAACTGACCAAACGCCAATTGTCTTCGGAATGTGGAAATGGTCGCCCTACATAAATATCACAGCGTTAAAAAAAATTTCGTTTTTTTACGACGATATTGATTTGGGACACGAACCTTCATTAACATTGATTTTATCCAATTTCATTTTAGCTACAGCTTCAATAAAAGTAGATTTCATGTTCTGTCTCGGCATTTTTACTACAAGTTTTTGAATTTTAATGCAATTTGCACCAATTAACAAATGTAAACAAACTCTGGAAAGTAGAAGAAAACTCAACAACTCCACTCCTCAACACAACAGGAGGGATTCACGCTTTGGCCTGTTGACTTTTTCCTCAACTCCTCAACTCAACACAAAGCGTGAATACCACTATTTTGTTTTACTAGATATAAAAAAGAAATAATACCGATTAGTTGGCATAAATTCGAATGATCTGTTTGTCGTTTAAATTCGACATTTTGATACTAAAATCTGATGAAAAGTATTTCAGACGCTCGAATATGATAAGGAAAAGGTGTTCAAGGTGTTATATAAGTTAATATAATTAAAAAAAAAACATTTTATTCATTCATTCAGACGCTGTCTTCAGACTCTTGGAAATTTTTTATTTACTTAAAAGAAGAAGATCTTAGGATTAAATATCTCCAGCTCAATGCATTACAATTAGTAGGGGATACAAATCCCGAAACTGGTAAAGCTCTAGTAACATAAATGGTGTTAAAACCAAGCTGGAGGCACTTTAATAACTTATAATAAACGAAAAAAAAAAAAAAATCCGCCATTCAAAATCTTTGGAAAGAGTCTTTACTTAAACTTAAATTAAAATATAAAATAAAAGCGTGCGCATAATTTTTGGCTAGACTGTAGTCTGTGACAATCTAATACTCATAATAAACGAAAAAATTACGCCACTCAAAATCTTTGGAAAGACTAATTACTTAAACTTAAAATAAAAGCGTGCGTATAATTTTTGCCACGACTGTAGTCTGCGACAAAATTGTGCTGTTCAGTTCTGTTACTAATTGAATTCAATAAACTTTCAATGTCACACAAAAGACACTTAAAGGCTTGTTTATTAGAACAAAAAAAAAATACGTATACCTCATAGAAATAGATCTCTTTGAAAGTAGTCCAAAAAAATAAAAAAGAACCAGGCAAATAGTTACATATCATCATTGCGTGTCTGGATTAAGTCAGCCCGAACAAACATGTTTAATTTATTGACCTTGTTAATCCGCCAACTTGTTGCAGTCTTATCCAGATGTCTAGTTTGTTGTCACGGAGTATCTGCAAATTAATTGCATATAACACGAATATCTAATATATCCCAATATGGGCAGCTCTATAAAAGCTCATCTGACGATTTATTGTTCGCAAAAATGTTTCGAAAATCGTGTCTATTGTTGTTGCTGCTCTCCATCATTGTGGGCTGTGCCCGGGCAGCTGACTTTGAAATGATTTTGGAGGATCCGGCCATATTTGCACCCTGCGAAGATGCTCCACCTGGCGCAGCCGATATCAATGGTCTGTTTAATATGGATGAATTAGAATTGACTTTGGACGGAGATACAGTTCATGTGGAGGGAAGTGCCACAACAGTTTGGGATATAAAGCCTACTGATCGCATTGCGGTAATCCAAAAAAAAAAAAAAATCCCCAAATATTTCATTTAGTAGGTTACTATTTTGATTTATTTTTAAGGCATCAATATCGGCGTTACATTATGAACGCGGTGTCTGGGAACCTACGGTCTTTACCTTAAACACCCAAAACTTTTGTAACCTTATGTATGGAACGGATACGTACTGGTATAAATATTGGACCAAATATATTACGAATGATGTTGCAGACAAGTGCATTAATAATCCGGGTGTAAGTGTAGCGAAATCTATTACACACGATTGATTTTTTTAATATATCTTTTTATGGGATATTATAGACAAAGATGGTACACGATCCGTTCGATTTGAAAATGATATTTACGAATATACGCGCTGGTGTATTACCTGGTAAATACAAGATAGTTGTTACAATGGAAGCTTTTGATGAAAAGAATGTGCGAAAGGATAATTATATATGCATGGAAATCAGAGGCGATATGGAGAAGTTGTAAAGCAAAAATTAAAATTAAATAAATGAGTTGAGTGTGATTTCACTATAACTATATGTTTAGTATATCGCCTGAACTCGATTTACCTTTGAGGTAAAAGCAAATTACTTTTAAACCAAGAGATGCATGAATTTTTGAATTTTGAGGAAGCGAAGTTTTGAAATTTCAAAATATAATTGATTAAAAACAGAAAAAAATCTCTATTTTTGTCTTAAGCACTATTACTTGCTTATGAATAATTATTTGCTTATAAGCAATTATTTGCAACTATAAATAGGCTGAGATGCTGCAAATTTTATCAGTTAATCTATTGTTTGCTTAACTATACCTTTAAGCTCTTGAGCCGACTTTGATGTCAACAGATTGTACCACTTCCACAGAAACGATTCCAATTTGGACTTCCAAAATTATATTTTATTGTGTCTCAAATTTATGATGCGATTATAATGATGTTCGATACTATCCATCATTTTTTTTTTTACTACATAGAAAAGTTGTAAAGTAAATTTTTAATAACTAGACCTGCCTACACAAGTGAGAAGTTTAAATCTCAATGTTAGCTTATTCTAGCTGTTATAGTCTTTAAGATCTATGGTTTCATACTGACAAACTGATCTATATCAATTTATTTACATCTCCGAACACATTCGAGAAAACTGAAAGAGGTCTCGGGTGTTCTGACTGTAACTACATATCTCACTAGCTGTGGGCCATATAGCTTACTGGGTACCATAAATTATGATTGTTTGTATTTCGAATTTAGGGTATATATTGTCGCTCGTAAGAGTAAGTAAAATATAGGGAGTTAATCTTTCCAGAAGCTTTTAATGTGTAGGGTATACCCATATCCTAAACCATAAACCATGGTGTCTGGCAGCTAAAGATCGCATTAACGCTTAAAGGTCATTAAAATTACGAAAAAGCGTGTTCAAACTGCTTTAACTGCTTTTTTTTTTCCTATGGTCTTCACTTGCACTGCTTTAATTGTTTTAATTATATGTATTGACTTCAAGAGCTCCACAGCTTTGTCGTAAAAGTTTAAGTACTAAAGGTCTTTGTTTACATTATTTGACGTCTTTAAAGTCTAGACTTTTAAGATGAAGGAATTACGCTTAAAGAGCTGCATTCGAGCCTTTTCAAGAATGCGCTGAACCGGCTTAATCCAATGACAATGGGACCAAGTAGCCAGATTTTGGGCAAAAGTAACCCAGAAGAAAATGGTGACAATTTTTCGCGATAATTTAAAAAAAAAAATTCTGTATTTACCATGATCTACAAAATCTTCATTCATTTAAATTTAATTATTTATAAAAAGAAATTGCTTAAATATGAATTTTTGATATTTTTCGGAATTTAAAATTTTGGTCTTTATCTTTATCTTACCAAGATCTGACCGAGATTTTGGTAATTCAAAAGATTCTTAAAGGGAACCCACTTATCCCCGAAAGCACAGACTACTGCGTACCGCAGGAACATTTCATAACCATATTCAGAGCCTATATTCCAACCAGGGAGGAGTGGTATACAGGTGTACCAGGCCCAGTGGGCTCGATAAAAGTATGCGGCTCCAAGCTAGACGACCCAGACGTCTACTTTAAGGACTTCAACAATAGAAATGCTTTTCGACTCCCGGCCCACTGCAGTCTTTTTCAGGCAGAGGTCACTGAATTCCGGGAGGCTTTAATAACAATAAGAAACCTACAAGTTCGAAATAAGAACATTATTATGTACTTGGACAGCCAGACGATCATTAAGTCCCAAGCCTCGATGACTTCGTGCATGAAGTCAATGAATAAGCCGCTTGCCAGTCTTCTTAGTTCACCTCAAATGGGTCCCAGGACATAGGGACATCGAGGGCAACTGTATTGCGGATGAACTGGCTAAACAAGGAACTACTAGCATCCTCCTTCAGGAGGAGAATACGAAATTATTTCGCTCTTTGTGCAAACCAAACGTAGAATCGAACACGTGCAGGATCTCATGGCAAACCTGGCCGACATTCTGCAGTAAAAGAACTTAGGAACTATGCTGTCTGAATAGAGCCCAGTACTCGAACGGTCATTCGTGCTATCACAGGACACTGGCTGGTAGGGAATCATGCGTCCAAGCTGAATGCTCCTTACCATGACTACTGTAGAAGCTGTGGCGATGAGGGGGAGTTGGAGACAGTGGAACACTTCTTCTGTCACTACCCTGGGCTGGGTAGGAAAACATTTCGTTTTCTAAAGTCACACTTTCTTGATGATTTATCTCAGCTCTCCGAACAGAGTCCAAAATTCCTCTTAAGGTTTATTGTGGCTGCCGGATGGCTGTCTCACCTCATATAGGTGGCCTCTTGAGTGGGCAAGAGTGGTGAATGAACCACCATAGCGGTATCACAGCGGCCCGATTCCTGGCCAAAATGAGTTGGGACGTCCGCCCCAAAAATCTCTGGAAGCTTAAACTTCCTAGAAAAATTTATTCCATCTTTTAGAAATACTTGTGCAAAATTTCATCTTTCTAAAAAAATTCATATGAAAATGCCAGATTTTAGGCCCATATATGAGAATCTGGACCCACAGTGCATAGGTTTGAATATGCATTAGTTATGTAGTATATTTTAAGCTCAACTGCTTCACTTTAGCCCAATTGCAGCCGATCCCAGTGAGAAGTAGCAGCAGATGAATTGCTGTGGGCTGCATCATCGGCAGTGCAATGTACGTGTATCTATTTACTATCTGAATCTGTAGGAGAGACACCTAAAAACCCACAATTTATGCCAAACCCCATTCGAAAGGCTGCCATGAAAAAACTGGAAAAGTTCACACACACTTGTGCATAATTTTCGGGTAGACAGCTCTTGATCTTTCCAATAGCCTACTAACATCCTACACGACGTATCCCAAACACAAAAAAGTAGCTTGGCTGACTACAAGTCTGCTTACAACTTGGCAAATCGTCCCGTAGACGTTGTTGCCCCCCCGCCGAGTCTTTCAACTATTCATTCATGCAAAGAGCTGTTTGATAATTTTTTTTGAGCTGCCTCAGCTCTGGAACAGAGTTTGGCTAGTCAAACGGGTTCAGAGTTGCCACAACTACTACGACGACTCTTCACAATTGTTGTTTTTGGGTTAAAAGAGTTTTTTTTTTGGAACAGCAGCAGGCAGGGAGCCAGCACTTTATGAGTAACGAGCATAAAGGAGTTCTGCTGATTGTTTTTCTATATACTCTATGTATAGAGCTTGGAGCAATGTTTGTTGGCCAAGTCGTGCGTCTCTAATTTGCACCTTTTGTACAAGTTTTAGAAAGTTGAGCAAATTATTTGTCAGGAATTGGAAATGAAAGTGTTGGACTGCCTGCCTGCCTGCCAATCTTAACAATATCTTGTAGTTTACCAGACTTGATTAAATGTAAACAGCTACTCGTTATAACCTAAAAAATGGAAAGAAAGAAATGAAACAAACCTCAAAGAACTTTAAAGCCCGGTTTATTGTTGGCCGTAATTCAATAACCCAGAGTTGCATTCATTTACATATATGCCACTTGGCGGCTATTAAAACGTTAAACCGATTACAAATACCATACCAACCATGTGATATGGATACCATATGCCATCCATCCCATGTTTGAAATAAAACCAAAGTTGACATCTGCGAGACATGCATCCCGCATCGTGACAGAAGAGTGGAAGAGTCGCGTCGAGTAGAGTAGAGTGAGCCATAATTGCACTCGCCGGAGACGACGTCGAATGTAATCGAAAACCAGACTTGCAACTTGCAACATGCGTCTTTGAGTGACAAAACAAGATCGAGAACTCTTTTACAAAAGATCGCATTTAAACAGTTACAGCAGCAGCAACAACAACAACGCGAAAACCGTTACAAAGAGGTGAGAATTTGATGGATTGGCGCGTGCAGAAACCACAGAATCCATAACCATTAAAAATGTGTTGCCAACTAGTCTTTGACTCTTTGGCTCGTTGAGGGGGGTACGACTATATATTACAGTGAATATTCGTTAGAAGTGATAAAATAACTAAAGGTTCAATTTCTTTATGAGTTCGGCGAAGGAGAGTGTTATAGTTTGAACAATTTTGAAGCGTCAACAGATTTCCTAGTAAAAAATTTAGTTCTGTTGAATTTCTAGACGAACATTTATCATAAAGTTGCGAAGATGGTTTTGCAGAAATCGACGTAGACAATTTCGATAGCTTTGGTTTGTGGTTTGCTCCCATTTCAAAGGCTTGGTTCCAGAACAAAAACATCGATCGCCGGACTTGAACCCCATTCAGAACATGTGGGGGAACTTATCCCATCGCGTTTACGGTGGCGGACGCAAATACCAGACGGAGCAGTAGCTGCGCAGGACAGTTACTGAAAATTGGGTTAAAATCCGACTTTCAGATTTTCAGAAGGTGTTTCTTTCGATGCCAACCCGAATTTTCAGGTTATAAACAAGTCGGGTGCCTGAACTCACTATTTCCCATCTTTTTTACCAAACATTTATTTTCGATCCTTTTTAGAAAGTGTTCTTAATGGAATTTATTAAATTAAATTTTTCAATGTTATTTGAAGTTTCAATCTTTTTTTTTATATTTAGGACAAGTTTTTAGTTCATCCGGAATAAATTAACGCTAAAAATATTATTTGAGTCACAAATGAACTTTTAAATAACGTAAAACTTAATATTTTAAATAAAAATAGGTGTACTAATTGAATTTCGGGGAGTGTATGATAAGATTTTCTTTAATCGGTACAATAATACTCGGGATGTGGTGTATTAGATAAGAAAGCCGGACGGGAATTGAAAATAGAAGCTATCAGAGGACCAAGCCACTGTTAAAAAATAAATTGAGGTACAAATATACTGATAGTATTATTGAATAATCTAGTGGCTAAACATTTCAAGAGATCGTTTGGGGACAGTCTTAAAACAATTTTAAGTATTCGTGTAAAGTTAGCTTATCATCTTCCTTGAAGTCAAGTCCAACAGATCAAATCTACAACCATTGAATAAAATCAAGGTCAATAAGGTCAAACACAATAGCCGCTCAAAATACCATTTCAAATTTAAAGGTAACATATTTATGCTTGACTGTACTGCACTGCCAACTTATTTCACAATTGAGAAAGTGGGAGTATGACTTGTAATGACATCTAAACAAAGTGTGACTGGCATATCCAGACATCAAGCAAGAAATCCAGAGATTGGATAAAAAACAGACGCCACTTTTGTCTATTAATGTCTCTACAAGATACTTCTCCAAAGTCATTTGAAAACCAAGCTGACTATGCATATTTTTAATGAAGCATAAAAGATTATAACCAAAAAAAAAAAATAAAAATATGGGCAATGTTTTTTTTGCAGCTGATTTTTTTAACAACGCCTTGAATAAAAATTTGAAAAAGAAATCATCTGATACTTTAATTTGGAAGTGATACATAAAAAACAAAAAAGAAATAATTGATTTATTGTCAATGAAAATTTGGCTTAAAAAAAAACTACTTAAAGATCTTTGTAATTTGTCAAGTGCTTGGGTGCGTAGCGTAAAATTTATAAGGAGTGCATCTTTTTCGAATATCTAAGCAGCTATAGGGTAACTTTAAGCATATCTTTAAATATATTTCTTTTTTTGAATATATTTTTTTAAATTAATTTTTTGGATTTTAATTTTTTGGAATTTCCCATTTTATTTTATTTTTTCATTTCTTTATTTATATATTTTTTTTATATATATTTTTTTGTATATTTTTTATTAATATAATTTTTTATTTATATATTTTTTTTTTTTAATATAATTTTTATTTATATAATTTTTTATTAAAGTTTTTTTCTTTTTTAAATGTTGAAATAGCTAAATCCAAAATATTCGTTCTTTCATAATTTTTTTGTGAAAATTGAATTCCTTCAAGTACACTGAATATGAATATTATCTCCTTATAAAAAATGTTTATGTAATTAATTTATTATTTTATATAAATATAGAAACAGCTGTTCCGGAATATTCGTTTACACACTCCGTCTTCTTCCGGTTTTTTTAGAATTATGTTTGTAAAAATTAACTCCTTCATTTGTTCATAATTCGAATTGGCACTAAAAAAAATTAAATTTAAAATTATTTATATTCCCTAATGTCTAAAGTTTTTAATTGAAGTCATACATCATACTTCTTTTCAAAATATTTCTTTATATAGCTTATTTTTTCAAGAACACTGACTATATTACAATATATGAATATTATCATATAATAAAAAAATTTCTATCTAACGAATTTTCTATAAAATATTTTGCTATTCTGCGAATTCGCTCTAGCAAGGTTTGACTGTAGTAAAATTTCGTATTTCTCAATGTAAAAATAAATTCCACTATGTACACTGATAAAAAAAATAAATTTTAAATCAAGATATTGCATCCTTGATTTTAATTAAAGTGAGACCAAAAATCTTAAAGGATGGGAAAAAATTTTGAATTACGATTAAAATTTCTTGAATTAAAAAATAAAACTATCGAATCACAATCAAGACCAAAAACTCTAAAATCATGACGGACAATCTCAAATTTAGACGAAGAGATCTTAAAACGAAATTATATTAAGACAAAAATCTTTAGATTTTTGTGGTAATAAAATTCAATCTTAAATAGAGCAAAAATATTCTTAAAATAAGAAGAAAAGTCTTAAAACATAACAAATCTTTCTTAAAATCAGACTAAGAGTCTGTACACATATATAAATATTTATTTTCACAAAATTTTGGTGAAAGTGAAATTCGGAATGGGGTAGAATAAGAATTATTGGCTAAATCACATAGCTATTTTCTATTGTATTTATAATTTAAATTTCACAAAATTTTGGTAAAAGTGAATGAGGTACAATATTTAAGCAAGCAATTAGACCTCGATTGGGTTCGCTATTATACTAAACGATATGTTTTCTAGAAATCTGTCCTATTTAACCTAGAACCAACAGGCAGTAGGAATGATACCTTCTTGGGACAGGCAGCTGTTAAAGATTCTTCGAACCGTAAGCCTTAGAAGGTTCTAGTGTGAATATCCCAACAGTTTCCGCTGAGATCTTTCTCATGGTATAAATATTTTTTTTTTTTTTAAATTCATTTATAAATTTCATTTTTCATTTTCATTTCAATGATTTCCATGTTAATCGGACCATAAAATGTCAGATAAATATAAATTGACTAATCCAATGATAGGGATATTCATTCATTCATAAAGCGAGTCGTAAAAACAGAAATATCTACAACTTTGTAGTGTCCAAAGTGTCCAAACGCCAACGCAAACAATTTGGCGGCAGACAGTAATAAAAGTGCAACGTATTATGTATATAGTATGGATAGTATGTATCTATATGTATTATATGTACTCGTGTATCTGTATCTCAATTGACCAGCAAACTGCAAAACATCACAAAATCTTTATTCATAAAATGCCAACAACCCAACAACAAGTTGTTGTCGGAGCTCTCCACCGATTTACAACCTACGCGTCGATTTATAAAATTTGTGATTTTTTGTTTTTCATTTTTTTTGATTGAATATGTGTAGTAGTATGTGTTTGTATCTACAAGTCCGTGTGGGCAGTGGTAGATACTCTGTATTTGAGCTAAACTATTTACACCACGCTTTTTCAATCATCAGGAAGTCGTCTTAAGTATTATTTAAACCAAAGTCCGTCCACACATGCGAAACTTGTCAATAGGAGTTTGTACCGACTACGAGCTACATATTAAGATAGATGGATAGCCTTGTGTAGCAAAATATGAATGGATGGAATTTTTCAACCCACGTTATGGGTATTTTTCTAAGCTCTCAAATATCTACAGTCAAAGCAAAAATTATACGGGTGGTTTTATCAGAGCCAAAGTCTGTCTTAGCTAAAATAAAACGGCTTAAAATCGTTTTTTTTTAAATAAAAGTCGAAGAAAGTACACTGAAAAAAAAGTCTGCTAGAGACAGGAAAGATTTTTGTTGTTGTTATTTTTCTAAAGTTTTCTTCCATTTTGGCGTTACGTTACTTGTGTACCAAAATATAAATGTATGGAATCTGTCAATCCAATATTTCTAATCTCTCAAATATCTACAGTCAAAACGAAAATTTTTCGAGTGGTTAAGTCTCTTCAAGTAAAAATAAAACGGCTTATAAATATTTTTTTTTTTCTAAATAAAAGTCGAAAAAAGTTTACTACAAAAATTTATTTTATTTGCTACAGGCAGAAAATCTATAAAGGCATTTTGCGTTCAGGACGAAGACTTTATTTGGGAAACTTTTTCTTAGATTTTCTATTATTTTATTATACTCCATTTTGGCGTGACGTTCACGACAAAATTTGAGAAAAAAAGATTAATGTATATTTTTGAAAAATATATTTAACTGAACATTAAATAAATCCAAATTTAGTACAAGAAATTTTGGCGTGACGTTACGTTAGCGCGATAAAATATGATAAAAATGGTTAATGTAGATTTTTGAAAAATATTTTTAGCTGAGCATTAAGTAGAACTAAATTTAGTACAAGAAATATTGGCGTGACGTTACGTTGGACGGCAAAATGTGAAAAAAAGTTAAAGTTTATTTTAAAAAAAATATATTTTACTGAGCATTTAAAAGCACGTTACAGTAGCATGACGAAATATGAAAAAAGAAACAAGAACAAAAATCAGTCGTATCGATTTTCAGACACAAGCAGAATTGCGCTAATGTGACGTCACAGAAATAGACGTAGGTTTTGATTACAAGATCGAAAAATATATGGTAATTGTTGGTTTGGTATAATTTAAAATAAAAACTGTCGTGACGTTACCCATATTTCAATAACTTTTGAATAGTTTCGAATTCGAATAACATGCGTCAGGATGCACATTTGCAGACATCCCATCTGGTAACAATAACAAGATATTTTTAAAAAGCTTTTTTTAGGATGACTTTTTACATAAAAACTACAAACAAAAAATATTTAAATAACATTTTTTTTTAGCAATTTGTGATAGTAAAAAGTTATAACTTCTTAACTTAAACTTAAATATATATTTTTTACTAATTTGTGAAAGCTAAAAATTATTACTCTTAAGCTTCAAAGGTTTTAACTTAAAATGTCTTAACTCAAAAGTCAATCTAAAATCTAAGGCCATGTAAAAGTTAAATTCGTAATAATTTTTTACTTGCAAAATTTAAAAAAAAATGTATAACACAAATTTTAAAAAATCTAACCATATTTCCAAATTTTGAAAGTAAAAAATCATAGCTTCCAAATTATTAAATAATATATAATCTTTTTTCCAATTTTTGAAATTTTAATATTATTATTTTTAAGCATAAAGGTCTATTTAAAAAATTTAAATAATAATGTTTATACAATTTTGTGGAAGTAAAAAATGAGGCCAATATTACTAAAAATGTTTTTTCTAATAATATTCAATTTAGAAAAAGTAATGTTTTTTTTTGGCTATATAATTATTTTTATGGCAAATTTTCGCTCAGTTAGAGTGCTTTAAACAAAAAATTTGAAAGTGTTTGAATAATTCTTGCTCTGACTGTGCATTTGATGCCTCAAAGCAGCAAACTCAACTTTGCTTGGTTTCTGTCAATATTTCAACGAAATCTGTCTGAATTGTAATTGTATGTAATAAAGTTTTTGACAGATTTGATATTTGACATGTTTTGAATATTTGTTTGATCAGACATATGTCGATTTTGACAAGAATTTGATTGCACCTGTTCCCAACACTCAACTGGTGTAGACGAATTTATTTGTAACGTTACCAACACTCAATTTCGCAGGAATTAAATTTTAATTAAGTGAATTTTTTTTATGTTGAAGCTAGTTAGGAAAAAAAACGAAAAAAAGGAGTTTTGAACAGTTTTTATTGGATAACAAATTTATTAAAACCCTCGAAAATTTCATAACTATCTATAAAAAATAGAACGTTGCCCTGCCGTATTGTTTTTAGTTTGGTTGTCGAGTTGGTATCGATTTCGATTACGTTTTCTGTCTGCTTTTTTGTGGAATGTAGACCGTTTTTTATTTTGTGTTGTTGATACCTTTTTGAGACTTGCATAAACAAAAAATTCTTTAAAGCCAAATCAAATCTTGCGGAAGTTATTCAACCACTTTATGAAATACTCATTAGTTGTCAATACAACAAACCGTAAGACCCATTCCCATTGTAATGATCTCAACAAAAGACACTTAACAAAAGTGGCATATCATTTACCCAATAGACCCAAACAATGAGAGAGGTCCAGAAAGCCAAATCATGCTCAACTGTCAACTGCTTATTGTCAATCGATTTGTCGTCTGGGTTTCTTATAAATACTATTCGATACTTTTGATGACATAATGACATATAATGCCGCAAAAATACTTGGCTTTCGCATTCAAGTCAGGTTCTGTTGACAGTCGACATGAAAAAGGCGGCGCTATGTTGCAAAAACCTTATAAGGCATACGTCATGCTGGGGAGATCTCTCTCCATCGCTCACTCCTCCCTCTCGGTTTTACGATTGTCAAATGGTAGCTGAATGACTTGGACATGACCTACCGCAATTAATTGTATGTTAATATTGTTAGTTTGAGTATAGGATAAATAAATACAGAAATTATTTAAAGTTCTTCAAGGCGTTGAAAATTCAGTGAATAAAGATTTCGGCTAAATACTTTCTAAATTTGACTTAGTACCTTCTCAAAAATATAAATTCAGATTTCAATAATTTTTAAGTGTTGCCAAAAATGATAACTGCCTATAATGAGTACCACCATGACGTCACTAAATTACCTCATGAGAATATGCAATCTATTCTATTTTTTATTGAATAAGGTAATGGTTTGTTGCGCTTGCTAAATGGACTAAGCCAAATTATGTCATCTTGTGCTATTATAAAATACTGGCACATATTTTTTTGCTGCCTTATTAAAAAGCGATAAACCTTTTATTTTTTAATATTCCTGTAATTTAGATAATTGCAGTAGCTTCATAAAAAAAAGCCACTTAACATTATTTTTAGAACAAGAGTATTAGTTGGAAATTGTTATATACTATAAAGTATTATATATAAAGTCACCTGCTGTTTGGAAAACTAGCTAACTAAGCGGATTAGGACTGTAACAACAGCGGCAGCTACATGCATTAAAAGCTTATGCGAGGGTAGGCTTAAAAGTAAGTGGTCGATAAGGTGATTATTCTCATCAATTTGTCGTGGAAATCTTCTTTTTCTCAATATATCGGTCTAATAGTTTACCTTGGGAAACTTAATTGATATGATCTAATCCTATAGTCATCCAAAAAATGACATCATCAGCCATCACTTTTGCTGGCTTACAGAACTTTTTCTCGGAGTTGATTTTTTAGATTTTCTTTGCTTCAGCTGTTCCTTTGTCTTTGAGGTATAGTTAGGAAAACACATTAAGAGTAGTGTTTTAATGGTAAATAGCGAAAAACAGTTTCAAAATAATCTTGGATGTTATTTCCAAAAAGTATAAAGAATTTCTTTTCAGTTTCGACACTGATTTCTGTGACTTACCTATTTAATAACTTTTTAAATATACAGCGTAATGTTTTTTTTAAAGATATGGTTTTTGGCTTGAAAATAATTGTAAGAAATAAATAAAAAAACAATAAAAGAAATGCATAAATGCATTTTTAAAATAAAAAAAGAGTATATTTTTTATCTTTTATTTTTTAATACAATAAAATTGAATTTAAAAATAAATACGTAATTTCTCTTTTTTATTTTGTATTCCTTAAATATATCCAACAACAATAAAAATATTTTACATTTTATTCTAATGAATTTATATATTTTTTAAAATATTTTTAAAGATTAATAATATTACTTAAAAAATGTGGTTGTAAATTAGAAAATATTATGGCCATATTAAATGAGGAACCAATAATAATATATCAAATGCAATACCAAATAGAAGAAATAGATCAGAGGACACACCTTGAAGTAGTGCTGGAGAAGCATCGATGTAGGCCAACATTTTCGATATCTTTACATCGATACATCGTACTACATTTAGCGTCTATTTTTTGAATGTTTAACTTAATAAAAAATAAGAGTCCAAAAACCCGCTTCACACATCGATTGTGGGATAATCACCATAAAATCCCATAAAACGAGACAATGTGGAATCTATTAAAGAACCCATTGGGTTTTTGGAACTTCCGAATTCAGCTGCCCAAATCATCCCCTTTGTGAGCCTGTGAGTTATAACAAACAATTGTTCTGTTCCAGCCAGAATTTGCATTTGTTTCATTATCCTTAAAACTAATTTAATATCCATTCAATTATGGTTATTAAATTTACTTTTTTAAGTAAGCATGTACAATGTTTACATTGATTGTGATGCGACCTCCGCTTATTATTTTACATTAAAGCGCATATAAGTTTAAAACGTATTACCTTCCGGTAATGCAAACTTGAATTAACGTTTTCGACATTAAAATGTTGTGTCAAAGTACCAAAATTGAGTCAACCCTACTACTTCGGGTCTTTTGAGATTCGTTTTTTTCGATGATCGAAAGTCTGAAATAAAATTATCGATGATCGGAGACAAAATAAATAAATACATGAATGGACGTAAGATCGATGTTACTTCCAGCACTACCTTGAAGTGAAATTTCATGCTCCTAACTCTTTCTGTGTTCGATAAACAGGCAGACAGAGGACAATAACACAATAACAATCGTATAAGACTCAAACGGACACGAACGTTCGAGTCTTATACGATCTCTTCTAAATACAGGGAGCGCCATTTGAATGTGGTCGATGGAAATATTGAATAACTTTGACAGATTCAAACGATTGACGTCGTCGAACACATTTTGGAAAGGTTATTGCATTACAATTTAACCATGAATCGATTCACGCCCAAAGAACGTGCGGACATAGTGACAATGTTCATTAAATGTAATTGCCCGATTTTGGGAGCGAATTTTAATGCCTGATGAGGCCCATTTCACGCTATCTGGACACTGTAAAGAAACAGAACTGTCGCATTTGGGGGAAAGAAAATCCTCGTACTATCCATCAAACTCCACTGCATGATCAGAAAGTGACTGCTTGGGCCGGTGTCTGCTTCAGTATTTCCATCGACCACATTCAAATGGCGCACCCTGCAGTAGACTTTATACATAATTTTTTTTAGTCTAGCTTTATGCCGAAAAATGACGCGTCGTAAAAACATAAACAGTAGATATTTGCAAGAAATTTTCCATTAGCATCCTTCAAAACTACATGGGGTGACACTGGTGAAGTTTAATCAACGAAATGATACCGTCACACTAAGAAGTAATTCTGGCAAGTGTGACGTCATTGTCAGTAGGCGGTCATAGAATTTCGATCCACTGTGACAACTGTTACTAGAAATATCGCTGATTGTTAAGTTAACCTCTAAAGAGTGAGCATAAAGTATTCTTAGAGTCGTAGTGCAGTTTTCCCAATAATGTTATTATTCCGCAGTGCCTCCTCAAACGTTTGGAGCTCTCGAATTTTACAATTACGAATTTTTTAGGTGATTTGAGTCCCACTACTTTGTTGCAAGAGAAATCGGAAAAACTGTATACAATTTCTTTAAAATTTCGATTCTTGATGCCACAGATATGAATTACAACAGTTTTCAAATCTTTGACAAAATTGTTTGAGATTTGATAAAATTCACCAATAAAAACCAATTTATTTAAAGTATTTCTTATTTGGAAAGGCTTTTTAATATTTATTTTTAACATTTGGAATTATTTGTCCGAAAAATTAAATCTTTGAGATTTCATGGCATTTTTTTTAAAGATTTGTTTTCAAATCGTTGCCAAAATCTTTAAAGATTTTTGTGAATGAAAGTTAAAGGCCACTTCTAAAGTTTCTCACAAAAGAAAACCGGTAGCTTATAAGGCTGCTAAAGTAGTCAACATTTTTTTCTTTCAGTGTTAAGCGGCAATCGGATCTGTTCCACAGAAGTTAATGAAATAAGTTGAAATCGTAACATATGGATACAAAAACAAACCATTGTACAAGAGTGTATTTTCATTCCGACTTATTGATAACTATTTTAAATTATATTTCTAGCTAGTCCAATTATTTCTCTAGCTACCCTCTGGCATATACACATACATTATATAGAGGCTAAAAGTCTACCAAAAGAAAAACAACCATATCGATTGTTTTGTCGCAAAACCATTGTTTGACTTACCTTAGTTTTTACCTTTGCTCTTATATCGTTTTTTACCAATCTTGGCTTGGGGGAGCTTTGGCAAATTGACATTTACGCTTTGTACTGTGGTTACCTTTTTTTTTGCTGATTTTTTATTTTGGAACAAGCATAAAATTGTAATTTTTTGGTTGACTGCACAGTGAAATCGAAAGTGATATCAGATGAAATGGCAAAAGGCTTGACTTTGATTTTATCGCTTAAAGCATTTATATATATATTATAATTTTTATATTTTTACCAATTAACAAGTTTTAAAATAAAATTCAATGTCATTTATTGTGTAATATTGTAAGGCTTCGGTAACTGTAGCCAATAATCTCTGAGCCACAACAGATGGACATTTTCAAAATGGTCAGAGCCACTTTTTATTTGGCCATAATGCCCGATAAGTTGCCAATTGCAGTTACGGCCTGTAAAGCTGCAGCTTGCTACCAAAAACCGGTTTTCACTTTTTATTAACCATTTAAGTACGCAACTTACACTCTTGTACTATGGTTTGTTTTTATTTGTTGTTTTTGTATCCATATGTTACGATTACAACTTATTTCATTAACTTCTGTGGAACAGATCCGATTGCCGCTTGACACTGAAACTGATAAAAAAAAAAATAAATAAAAATGTTGACCACTTAAGCTGCCTTATAAGCGCCAAATGTCCAAATTCGTGAGGAACCACATTTTTTTCTTCTCGTTTCTACCGGTTTTCTATTGTGAGAAACTTTGGAAGTGGCTTATAACTTTTTTAGGATGTTTCTACTTTCATTCTAGCCCGCACACAGATGGCGTTTTAAGAATGAAATATTTGCGAATTTTAAAGCTTTAAACCCCTTAGATACGCTTTTATATGACATTATTGACTTGACCAACTCAATAGCAACTGATTCACAGAGATACGAATAATAAATTTATAAAAAAATTTTATATTTTTTGTCTTGTCAATAAAGTTTTAATAAAACATTACAGACAACAAAGATAAACTCAATTGGATCTGCAATGTGATTCAATGAGAGTGCAAATAAAAAGCTTTACAAAAAAATAACTCAGCTCTGTACACAGTTTGTGTAAAGAAGATTATTTATACTAAGCTATATTTATTAAATTGTTTGCCATTGTTATTGACTAACTTTTATTTTTATTTTTACAGAACACTTCGCCACTATGGGAGGATTTTGTGGCAAAGGCCAGCAAACTGCACTCATGCTTAAGGTAAGTCAGAAGTAGATATAAAGAAAAAGTGATTTTGAAAGCCCTAAAACTTTTAGAAGATTTTAGAAACCTGCTTTTGTTTTAAACTCTTTAATGAAAGACCTTTTTTTTTTGTTCAATAACTTTAATTAAAAAGCTAATTAAGTTCTTAGAGCTTCGAACTTTGTTCTCTGGTATGCTGTCTCGTTGACCACCAGTGCTGGCGCCATCTATATGTCAAGTGCCCAACAAATTTCAGCAGCACTGCTTGTCATACAATACTGCGAACCAGAGCACAAAGTGCTTAGCCCCAAGAGTTTTCAGAAATTTTTTTTAATTAAAGTTTAGCTTTGCTGGTTTTTAACCAAAATACATTCTTTGATTTAATAAGTCTGGACATCTAGATGGCGCCAGCAGTACCTTTCTGTGCTAAAGCAGAGCAGTTGCTGTTACAACTTGATCTTTTTCAAGGCCAGTACGCAGCTTCAATAAAAGCCCAAAGAGTATTGAACGAGTCTGGACATCTTAATGGCGCCAGCTGTAACAGAAACTTTTTTTTATATTTTTTTATTTATTTAAGGAGTACAACTAAGCACTGTTGACATTAGATATTATAGAAGAAAAAAAAACAGTAAATTTATTTAGAAAAGAAAAATAGAAGGTATAACTAATCCGCGTATCTAGCCCGATGGGTGAACTTTTTAATGATATGCACCTTCTCACATCAAGAACTGGCCAGACACTTGGATTTACAATATAAAAGTTGAAAAAAGGAAGCAAGATAAAAATTAACCATATCAAAAATAGCAAAAAATAAATAAATAAAAATATAAGAAAAAAGTGCCAAGGGATCACCGTTGACCAAAGAAACATTCATAATATAGGATTGGTCAAGGATGCTCGTTGTGGCAAATCAAGATAACTGAGGATAGAAGAGGTGATAGATTGAATAGACTGTTCGAAAGAGAGGAAATTATAGAAGTTATTATAATTAGAGCAAAAGACACGGAAAGGATCGTGTAAAGCATAATTAGATCTTCAAAACTGTAAGGCTAAAGGTCGGAAATTACGAGTTACTCTAGAAGGAATGACAAAAGTAACTTTGCTAAGAAGTACATTAGAATCGATAAGACCGAGTAACAGCTTATGCAAGAATAACACGCCATGGCATGTTCTGCGATGATTTAAAGAAGGCAATTTTATAAGGCGAAGTCTATCAGAATATGGCGGCAGTCGGATGTTTGGGTCCCAGTTTAAGCCACGAAGTGCAAAAGAGGAGAAATTGCTTTGAGGACTCCAAACGCAAGAACAATATTCTAAAATAGGACGGACGAGAGAGATATAAAGTAATTTGGTTGTGTAAGGGTCGTTAAACTCTTTAGACCAACGCTTAATAAAAGCAATTTAGCACAGAAAGTTACTGCTGGCGCCATCTAGATTTCCAGACATGTTCAATACTTTTTGGGCTTTCTATGAGGCTGCCTTGGTACGCCAGAGAAAAAGATTGTTTTGTTAGTCAATTATCCGATCATTATGATATGGACGATCATCATCATTATCAATTCCTTGTTTATCTTGTTATCTCCCATTGGAGTATAGAGCATACGATACTATTTTAAATTTTGACAATTAGTCAAGGCTAGAGAATTTTTTATGACTGTCGTTTTTCTTTCTTTTTTTCGGTAAATTAATTTCATTTTTTAAATTTAGAATCTGAATTATTTTCAAGAATGTAACGTTTTCGGTTACAGTACTCATTTGACATTTTGAATTATTTTCTACAAAAAAGTTGAACAAAAAATCCATAGAAATCTTAAGAGATTCTGACGACTAACTATAATATATGGCTGAAGAATTTCAGAGCTGTTGTGCACTACTTAAGTTATGAAATACTTAGTTAACTTTTTTCTATCAAGTTGAGATATTTAGCTGACAAAAAATTTTATTCAATTTTTTATAATCAATTTTTAGAATCAATTCTGTTTATAATCAATTTTTTTTTTTAATTTTCACTTTTTCTTAATTCTGCATTTTATTCTTGAATTTATTCTTTTTTCGCGAATTTTGCATTTTTTTTCTTGCATTTTGACAATTTTCTTTAATTTCTTAACTTTTTTCTTTAAAATTTGCCTTTTTTCTTAAATTTGTTCCTTCTTTTTTTTTGTTTTTTTGATATTTTCACAAATTTTTCTTTTATTTTTAACATTTTTCTTTAATTTTTAACATTTTTCTTGAATTTCTAAACTTTTTCTTGAATTTTTCTTTATTTTCTTAAACTTATCACTCTTTTCTTGAATTTCTAACCTTTTTCTTGAATATTTCTTTATTTTCTTAAACTTTTCACTTTTTTCTTGAACTCTTTCACTTTTTTCTTTAAATTTTCACTTTTTCTTTAATTTTTAACCTTTTCTTGAATTCTTCACTTTTTCTTGATATTTTAACTTTTTTCTTGATATTTTAACCTTTTTCTTGATACTTTAACTTTTTTCTTCAAAATTTCACTTATTTCTTGAATTTTTCCACTTTTTTCTTGAAATTTTAACTTCTTTCTTTAACTTTAATTTTCAATAATATGAGCAAACATTGAATGACAAAGTGAGCTAAATATTTTCAAGAGATGTGCTTTTGGATAATAAGCCCAATCCTGGGTAAACCGGAACATGTATATCCAAGTCTCGTGCATGGTTTTTGCAAAGCTAAAAAAATTTAGATAAATTCAAATCTGTAAAAACTTTCTACAAATGGACAGAACTAGTTGGTACATACTAAAAAGCCCAAATTAATTTTAATTAACTAATTAATTCATCTTTTTTTTTTCGGTCAGACATACGAAGTCTAAGGGCCATCAAACGAAGCTTCGTATAAAATTGTTTTTGGGGAATCAAAAAATGACTTTTAGTTATTTCGTTGTCGTGATTTTTTTTTTCGAAAAACATGTTTTCGAGAACTTTTTCCAGTTATATTGATGTTATTAAAAAGCAAGCCAAAAATTTTGTAATTTTGAATAATTGTCCAAAACGACCTCGATATTTTTACTTTACCTATACATATCATATATATATATAAGGAGCACATCATTACACTGAGAAAAAAAAAGTTGGTCTAAAATTAAAAAATTTTTTCACTTGAATTAAGAATTTCCAATCCTGAAAAGTCATTCTTAAAATAATAATTTTTTATTTAAAAGAAGTTCGAAAATACTGATAAGTGAAAAAATTCGTAACTTTAAGACAAATGTACTCAAAACAAGAAAATTCCTATAATAAATAAAAATAATTTGATTTCGAAAACAACAACAACGACTCAAAGATGAGTCCGAAAAATCTAATGATAAGTACGAAGATTCTTAAAATAAGAAAAAGTAAACGTAAAATTAAATTAAATACTGTTTTATCCTGAAAAATCTTATAATAAGATTAAGGATTTGCATTCTTGAAAAGTTATTCTTAAAAAACGATTTTTTTTACTCAAAATAAGCTCGAAAATATTGATAAGTGAAAAAATTCTTAAAAAACAAAATAAATACTGTTTTCCTTGAAATAAAAATAAATAATCTTATATTAAGTTTGAAACACAACAACAAGACACTAAAATGAGTTATATTAATGTTATGTAAGTAAGCTAAAAATTTGTAATTTCGAAAAATGCTCCAAAACGACTTCAATATTTTTACTTGAACTGTATATATCAGACATTTGTAAAGAGCACATCATTATATACCTTTCCATCTAATCGTCCTTCATGTCGATACAAAACTTTGTTCACGAGATATGGACGAATAACTGAAGAAAGTGCCCAAAAATAAGTTTTTCGAAAAAATTCTCGATAACTGGTGCTTAAGATAAAAAGTTATAATTTTCGCGTTTGCCGACCCAAATTTACCCTAAGAATCTCTTCTTTACGTAGGTTCACTTTTCTCGTGTACTAGTGTACTAGTTTCTTCTCATGTATTTCAAAAAAATTATTGCACGATTAGGTATCGAAGGTTAGCATTCGAGAAATATTGCCAAGTTTAAAAGGACTTTAATCATCTGAATCATTTGAGCTTAAAAAAAAAGATTAGAAGGGATTATTAGTTAATGATATAATGACTCGGTTGGAAATAAGAATTTAAAAACATTTTGTTTTTCAAAAAATAGCTACTGCTGAAATCTATTATTTTGTATTCTATTAAAAACAGGGATTATTAGATAATGATATAATGTCACGGTTGGAAATAAGGAATTAAAAAACATTTTGTTTTTTTGGACTTAAAAATATTTCGTTTTTCAAAAAATAGCTACTGCTGAAATTCATTATTTTGTATTCTACAATATAAAAAAAAGGGATTACTAAATAATGATATAATGTCTCGGTTGAAAATAAGGAATTAAAAAACATTTTGTTTTTGTAAAAATAATAGCGTGCTCTTGACTATTTAAAATTTTGTATTCTATTCAGAAATTTCGCTGACATTTTTAGGCTCATAAAAATAATTATCGTTAAAAAAAATTATCTTAAAAAAAATCCCACCCATATACTCCATCGTGCACAAAAAGAAAATACAGAAAGAAAATAAAATTTTTTATAGTAAGCATAACCTTGAAACACGCCCAGTTCTTGGCATGAATGTCTTAACGCAAAAATAATGATAGGCTATCGTGTGTCCCATGGTCATAAATCAACACTCGTTGAAGATTTCCCATTTTCTCACACACGAAGAATCTTTTTTATTATTATTTGCAGTTTTTGTCTGTTGCTTTTTCCTCTTTTACGATTATTTTGTTTATTTTTATTAACGCATTTCACTTGGCCCACATATTTTGATGCCAAAACTAAATATGTTTTTGTGCTGTATACTAAAAGTATCTTGTATGTTGTACTTTGTACCAAGACATAGAACATATATCTTGCATTAATCACTTTCGGAAAGTATCTTTAGCATTATATTAAGAAATTAAGAGAAATTCTTAAGTGTCTGATACAATGCGCTTGACATACATAAAGCCCTAGACGCCAGATGCAGTATCTTGAGATATTAAGAAGAAGTATCTAAGGTGGGGCCTCTATAGATACAAACCAGTCTATCATGGATCTATGACATTTGCGGAATCATTGTTAATCATTAAGTTGCTGATTGAAAGACCAATAACAGCATATTCAATGTCATTAAAATAATTATAACTATTTACTGTCTGTCTACGTTTATATACAATGTTATATAACTTATGTAATTAAATTTTGTTTTCTTTTTTCTTTTGCAGAGCTGCCATTCAGGCAATTGCCGCATATCTGGACGCTTTCCAAAAAATCGCAGACGCAGCTACAAATTCAAGAGGTAAGTTCAATTCTATATACTTTTGGATTCCTCAGCAAAATAAACTATGTATCTATGTATATGCGTATATAGATTTTTTGTAGCAACATATGTGTAGAGGGTGCTTTTTTAAAGCTTGGGATAAAATTTAGTAAGTGTGGAGTGAGAAGTTTGTTTTTGCAACGAATTTTTCTATTTATTATGTGTTAGTAAATATTTAATTAGCTTTTCTGAGTCTTAAATTAAAAAAATCTCATAAAATAAGTTACGTAAGGAAGTTGATTTCGTAGGGGCGTTTTTTTTTTAACTCGCTGGTCAATCGGTCTTTGGGCGCTGTTATCTAACAAATTAACTGCCAAGTGATTGATGTGGTAATTAAATCCATCAATGGAGCGTCATATGAGGAGGAATATCTTAAATCGGATTGATTGGATTTTTTTACGCTCTGTATTGGAGTTACGAATCTCCTTGAAACTGAGCGAAGTGTAAGCCCTGGGATGACTCACCTGTGGTTGGAGTCCCTATTTATATATATGAGTTTTTAGTAGACTTCGAACGTGCTCTTAAAATCAATGTGATGTTCACAGACAAATCCAGGGATGAGGGTCTGAGTTTCCAATCGATTTCGATCTTATTCTATGAATGCTCATGCTTCTTAATTAGTGGGACCAACTGGAAACCGGGACATTTTCTGAAAAAAGTACTAAAATCCTGAACACGTGAACCGGACCTTTTTTTTAGGAAAAAAACTTTGTTGTTCAATTTTGATTTATATAGACGATTACATTGTTAAGAGTTAATTAGAACACAATTTTTCTGTTGCTCTTTGCTTAAAATCTGTATTTTCCTGTGTTGCTATTTGCTTAAGCATTTTTGGATGTCCTTTCAAAAACTTTGGAATTCAAAGTATTCAAACTTATAGAAAATCCGGGCCATCCGGAAGGTTGTCAGCGCGACACTGGGACATTGCTTCCAAAACCGGACTTTGTCAGGGTTGTTCCCGTGCCAGTTGGTCACACTATTCTTAATCACAATTCATGAAAACAGGGATTCGGGGGTTTCGACAGCTCTCCATATGCATATTTGAGTTTCTAATTAATTTTCACATATTCTATGAATGGACACGCTTCTTAATCAAAATCCATAAAATTGGGTTGAGCTGTTGAACTCTCCATATACATATTTGATTTCCCAATAGATTTTGAACATGCTCCATAAATCACCGTAGCGCTTCTGTTTCTAAGTCAGAAATTAAAGATCCAGGGGTGAGGGTGTCTGTGTCCTCTCTATAAACTTGAGTTTCTAATAGAATCCGAAAATGTGCTATAAACACTGCTTACGTGGGTACGTGAAAATAGAATTTTTAACCCACATTTTTTTATTTTCATTTCTTAATATTCTGGCAGCGAATTTTCAAACAAAGATGACGATGCCTATATTATATATCATAATTGGGTGTATAAGTGTACTGCGACCCAGGTGGATCTATTGTACCCCCTTCATGGCTTAGAGCTCTCCCAAAAGTCCTAAAGCCTGCATGTATTGCAGTATTTTATTTGGACTTATAGTAACAACGATATCCGGTGGGAGAACGTACATGCCCAGGGGTTTTTTTCTTGTTTCTAATATATGCGAAGAAGTTTCTTCCTCCATGCTACGAAAGCGGCATAGTCCAGTGTTTAGGTTGCTGCGGAGCCTACAATGTCCCGTCTGAAAGCCCGTCATGATTCTCACGGTGTTCTACCCGTGCGCTATCACGACTTTGAACCTCTTACGGTTGTAGTTGGAGAGGAGGGTTTTTGGCTGTTTAAACCCTCATATCTGCGCTCAGTGAAACATATGTTTTTTATTCTCCTCTATTCTCAGTAGGTCCCGTACCAAGTGGTTACCAATCCCACAGTGTGGTTCAGGACCAATTAGCGGTGTTGCTGCACCGGTTCTTGCAAGTTTTTCTGCTAGCTCATTTCCATTAGTATTTTTGTGTCCTGGAACCCATCTGATCGTGATAGCCTATAAACCGCACAAAACAGTGAAGTTGTCGTGATAGTTTTCGTAAATAAAATTCTATAAGTATTTAGGTTCTATCGACTCTATTAACACTAGCACTGGTAAAAAATACTGAATAGAAAACACCTCTCATAATGTCTCCCTATTAAAATTGTAATAACATTACACATTACAAAAACTATTTTCTAAAATTAACACCCTATATTCTTAGTTTGCTGGGGTCTTGCCTTGCCGCGCACCGTTGCCCCTTGTAATTGTCCGCTGAGGTTTGTTTTTATTATTTATACGTCCGCTTACAGTCAACTGCGGTCATCGATCTGGTTTTATATACTTTACGCTTTAGTTCTGGTCTTGTTCACGCATTTTTGCTATTTATATTTGTTTATTGGCTCCCAGTCAATGAGCGTCGACTGTATCCATTATATTTTCTGTGATTATGCAATCTACTTGGTTAAGATGCCAATTTGTCTTCAGTTTTTTATTCTTTATCTCGTTTGATTCTTGTTAATTATGTGGAGAAAAACAAACTTGATAAAAAATGGCCACAAATAATTAGCCTGGAGCTACTACTAGGCCATATTTTACGAGCTGAAATTGTATCTCGGGAATTTGAACCATTTTTTCGTATTGTTTTTTTCGACTAGCTCGGAATTCTTTGACTAGTATTGTCGCTGAGATTCACAAATACATTTTCGAGGTTTCATTCGAGAAGTTATTTCTTAAAAAACTTCAGTAACTTTTTTTGGTTATAGATTGTTTTCGCCATATAACATTTAATACTTTCTGACTCCCTAACTTAATTTTCTGATATCTTAACATAAATTGCATTTGGAAATACTGGAAAATTGTATTAAGGGTATTTAAAAATCCAGGGAAACCGGGCTTGGGCTTTAAATTGGCACATTTATTGCATATTCATAAAAATTGTGACACAACTGGAACGAATCCAAGGTTCTTTTTTTTATGGTCTGGGACTCTTAGTTTACGAGATGTAGCCATTTGAAGTTGGCAACATAAACTTTGGATGCTGGGCTTCGAATTGGCATATTCATGGCTTCAAATAGGCATATTTATGTAGACTGAGACGCAACTGATACGAATCCACGCTCCTTTTTGCTCTAGGACGCTTAATTTACGGGGCCAGACACGAAAATTCCCCGTGGATCCACCACTGCCTGTTTAATTTCCTTTACTTCCTCTGTTTGGGGGTTAGTAGTATACCAAAAAAAAATATTCTTATATGTTCTCTTTATGATGTAACTATATGCTTCAGGAACCTATTTGGAAAAGGCAACCTCTTTTTATTCGACTAATGTGAGTCGGAAAAAGTTGGCTTGACCTCTATCTATGTTCATCGATCTTTACTTCGATCATTACTTCGAATCCGCCTGTCATCATTTGATAAAGGAGTTATCGTTGGAAGTAGGAATATCGATATTGGCAATCCGAAAAAGGTTGCAGAAATGCAGAAGTGCCAGGCTATACTATAGCGTGCCAGAATAAAGGGTTTGAACTCTATGTCTGTTCGCTCGTTACTCCCAAAACCGCTTGACTTCATATGATAAATGAGGTATCGTTGGAAGTCGGAATATCAATATTGGCAATATCCGTACAACGGTGCAGAAATGCAGAAGTGCCTGGCTTACTGCCATTCAATGTTATGTGTACACACTTGTAGGCGCTCTACACAGCACAGTATGGGGCAGATGTGCTTTATTGTAATCAACAGTATGGAAGAGGTAGAAATGCACAATTTATTCACAGCGAGTTGTTGATGCACATTTCTGCATCTTGTATTTCTGCTCTTCTGCATTTCTGCTCAACAAAATGAACGCAGTCTAATTTTTTGAAGCTCTTCAAAATATGAATCGTTTTGGCATCTCCAAAGCGCATTGACCTCAACAAAATTATTTTTCTACGGTTTCAATTTTCATTCTCCAAATTGTTATTGATTCTTTCAGTTTGGCTAAAATGCACTCAACTTGTCCTTATGTGCGTTTTGGCCTTTTTGGTAAGGGGTTTCACAGCTGTTGTATATTCTATGTCAAGTACTGTACATTTTACTTAATGGTTTCATTAGTTTTTTGTGGTTAAACACCCTAGAAAACAGCAAACAAAAAGCTGCACAAGTGCTAATTGTCCTTTTGGGCCTTGGCGAGGGCGTCTTCGAAAAGAACAAGGGTGGTTGGAACTCAAGTAACTAAATGTTTGTTGGGGTTGTGCCGCTTGGCTGCCATTGAATGGGTGCCACTTGGCATATAATACAATTTTCTTAACCTTTATTTAACAAAGTTGAAGCTTTAAATGGATTATGGCTTTAGTCAACTGTAATTATGAGTTTAGCGTTGCGGGGTTATGGGAGGAGAGAGGGGAGTCTAAGGAGCGAGTGCAGGGAATAAGTTTGCCCAAGATTTGTTGAAGTAGACAACATTTAAAAAAAGTTTAAATTGAAGTTGCAAACTCCTGGAGATGGTCTTGTACTTTTGTTTGTAAATGGGAATTTTATTATATTAAAGTTGTTTTTAAGACCTGTATTTGGGGATTTATACTTGTTGGGATGTTTTTGAATTTAAGGATAGTCCAAATTGTACCTTAGGAATTGATTAAACAATCAGTTTATATGTTGTTCTTTCCATAGACAACAAATAACATCAAACATAACTATATTATGTACAAGGGAATATTGTAGATTAAAGCATCATCTGAGCTGATCATCCCTGACTTCAAGTCTATTTTTGTAAAATTTTTAGAACACTCGAGCAATAGTTACTCACTAAGTGGCAGTGGCGGATCCAAGGGGTGGGTTTCGGTGGGAAAAAAGTCTTCTGAGTTTCATGCCATAGAGATCTGCGTCCTTAGTATCCTTCTAAAGGCAACTAGGGGAGCAAACACATGCATTTTTTCAGATAGCCAAGCTGCTATCAGGGCATTGTTATCCTGGAGCATCTCCCCCAGGATGGTTAAAGAATGCCACAACTACCTCCAGACCCTGTCCGCCCGGAACAAAGTTGTGCTACGTTGGGTGCCTGGACACTCGGGAGTGGATGGTAACACGATCGCTGACGATCTAGCACGACAGGGTGCCTCCATCCTGAGCACATCTCCTGCGCCGTTTTGTGGTATTGGTTGGTCCACAATCAAAACCATGATAAACATATGGGCTGCAGGAGAACATAGGAGATACTGGTTCTCCCTTCCGGGGCTTCGTCAACCAAAAGTGCTTGTCAAACCTCTGGATGGGATCAAGACAAAAGGTCTTGGCAGAGCGGACCTAAAGCTCCTGGTAGCTTACCTATCTGGCCACCACTCTGGTTAGATACCATCTACAGAAAATTGGCCTATCGGACTTCTCAGAGTGCAGGCCCTGTCTAGAAGACGATGAAGCCACCAGACATATTCTCTGTGACTGCCCAGCGCTGGTATGGGATAGATCCTGTCACATGCGAAAGGAACGGATTAGTCCCTTCCATCTCCGGTCAATAGCAACGAAAGACCTACTGCTATTCATGCGGAAAGCGGAAAGTCTTTTGCTTCAACTTGAGGGTATGGTACAAAAGACCTCGCATTACCCCACCTCTCTGTGAGGTACCCTTTTAAGGAAAAAAAAAGTCTTCCGCGAGCTCAGATATACATACTCTTCGAAGTAAAGAACCCCCCAAGACCAAATCCTAAATCCGCTCTTGCTGAAAAGGATACCTTAGTTCGAAGAAGAACAACTTCCTTTCTTTCACCCATCACTCGGCTAGAACTATCCCATATAGTCAGGTTAATTTCGAAAATAGGACTACCTGAAGACCACAAATTTTAGAGTAGGGGACACTATCGATATCAGGGCAGTGGTTAAGTGATACTGTATGGAATGTCATGGCTTAAAGATGAACTAACATCAGTAACAATACCGAAATATCGAAAATTGAACTGACTTTAACTAGCTTAAGGGTTTTACTCTACCTAACACCCACAATGGAATTCCTTTCGACTCAAATAGTCTCTGTCCTTAAAAGAGAAATCAAAGTTCATCTAATCACCTTGTGCAAGCCGACTACACGAGTCTACATTGTGCTCCTAATTGTAATCTCAAAAGGTAGCTTAAATAATTTAATAAGTAATAATATTTAATATTCAATGTATGGACTAACTTGTCTAAACTAATTAGTTTGTTTTGGTATGGCGAGCAAAATCAATAAGCTCATAGGTTAAGTTAGTCCTGGTTCAAAAATTCAGAACACAATGAATAATTAATGCGCTTCCATTAATTACATTCCAAGTGAGGCAAGTGACTAACTAATGAATCAAACAGCAGCAGTCAGAGACCGGAACCAGAGGGAGGGAACTGAGCTGGGTCCGAAACCATGTTATTAGTTTGCCGATTAAGCTGTCTTAAGTAGCAAGAAAAGTATGGGAGAGAGATTGGGACACATTTTCTTCATGTGTGTGCGCCATTACTTTGATGAGGCACCAGCCAACGGCACACTTGCTAATCAGGGACAGAGATAGGAACTAGAGAAAGGAGCGGAGCAGCTGGGTGTCTGTGTGTTTGCAACATGACCGTGTTTTTTTTTTTGTGCTTCTTTATTTTGGTTTTGGGGGCATAATGGGAACAAACTTGCACACGCACGCCCGAACTCACATAAGACCGGTTATTGACCGAGCAGGCAAATTGTGTTGCATGCAGGCCACAAAAGACTAAAGATACAAAGAATTGCAACGTCGACTAGACAACATGCGACATGCAATTGTTGGTTGGCCTCATGGTTGGGTTGATTGGTAGCATGTGGCACAAGTTGAGGCGGTCATGGCATGCTAGGCAATCCTTGCTGCTGTCACAGACACAGTCATGACAATCCATTACAACCCACCCAAGAACTGGCACATTTAATACAATTCTCTAAATTGTTTGCCCTCTGGATACTTGCAGGTGCATCGAAGGAAATTGGCACAGCACTGACACGTGTTTGTCTACGTCACAAGGCGGTGGAGACGCGCCTAAAAACTTTTACGACTGCAATTATGGATTGCCTAGTGCAGCCACTGCAGGTGAGCAGATAAGCAGATTTAGGCTAAGTGGAATAAAATTCATATTTAATTTTTCTTTTATAGGATAAAATTGAAGACTGGAAACGCACAGTGGCTACCATAGACAAGGATCATGCCAAGGAGTATAAACGTTGCCGCACTGAGCTTAAGAAGCGCTCCAGCGATACGCTGCGTCTGCAGAAGAAGGCACGCAAAGGTCAAACGGATGGCATGCAATCTTTAATGGATTCGCACATGCAGGATGTGACTTTGAGACGCGCCGAGCTGGAGGAGGTAGAGAAAAAGTCACTGCGTGCGGCCATGGTGGAGGAGCGTCTACGTTATTGTAATTTTGTGCACATGCTGCAGCCGGTGGTGCATGAGGAGTGTGAAGTCATGTCCGAACTGGGACACTTACAGGTGGGTAATGGTGTTTAAAGGAAGGGAATTATGTCTAACCTGACTATGTGCTTGATTTTGCAGGAGGCTATGGAATCGATTGCTTTGGTAACCAAGGAGCCAAGCGTGCTGCCACAAGCATCCGAGGATCTTATACACGATGCCAAGGCTACAATAAATTTATATCCCGAGTCACCAGGCGGTGGTTCAGGCTCCCAGGGTGGCGGCTGCTCCAATTCACTGGGTTCGCGTAAAAGCTCTGTTTGCAGCATTAGTTCCATGAACAGCAGCGGTTCCAGCAACTCACCCGGACATCTGCACTATCAGCGCTCTTTGTCACAGGTGCGTTTTGGTCCAGACTGTACCCAGTTTTATTCAAAATATTTTTTGTATTTTGTGTTGTGTGTGTGTTTTGATTTTTTTTTATACCATTATTTTGTAATCTTTGAAATTTTTGTGTTTTTAGTTTATAACGCCCGCAATACGCTTGAAACCTGGTGAATCCAGTGATAGTGGCTTTTGCTCATCGCCAGCTCTAACAACACAGGTTTTAATTTTATTTAATTTCCCACGTTTTTTGATTTATCCAACTCCAAACACTTTTTGTATTTAATTTTTATTCAAAACTGCCTTACTAACTAACATGGCTTTTATAGGCATCTACGGCTACTAGCCAAACTCATGCGGTTTCCACCTGGCCGCCACATTCCCAGGATGTTGTGGACACGCTGCCACCCACAGCCGATCGTCCACATACCATATCTACTGCCTATGAGAAGGGTCATCAGCGTCCACCATTGACTGTGTACACCTTTCAAAATCCCGAAACCATACACGAGGCTGGCTCAGCTGTTGGCTTGAATGTTAATGGTGGTTCCGGACAGAATACGCCCGTCACACAGAAGCCACCAACTGCGACACTTAGTCGTCCGCCCTTGCCAGTTGTAAGTATTGCAATTAGTCTGCACATCCAAATTGTTTTTTGGCATATTGGAGATTTTAGTTATTAAGGTGTTTCTTTTATTTGATGTTGCCCTGGTCGCGTTTAACTGTTAGAAGCCCGCTCATGTGGTAAGTGGCGTAGAGGACCTCTTAATACCTGTAGCCCCAAGGCGCGCTCATTTGCATGAACAAAAAACTCCCCGAAATAAATCACATCTATATCGCTTCATCTGCAAAAACTACAATTAAGTTAAGCTATAAGGTCGTTCAGTATGATTTTATGATTTGGAATCGAGAAGAAATTGGGGGTTAGGGTTAAGTCAGTGATGGGATCATTTAAAGTGACTTCATAAATCTTCAGGTGGTCGCTGTTCCGGCTCTGGGAAAAGAGAAGAGTTATATAAAATTAAACCACTAAACAAATGGGGTTGATCAGGCGAATGCAAAGTCTAACCCTTCCTAACTGTCAACTCCACCTTCACATGTTACACCCTGTTAAAACCGGCGGTATAACCTTATCATCGGCAAGGAGGAAATGACTTGACAGCTTAGAGGCATCTCCCGACCCCAAGCTCGGATGCGGAAGGACAATCGCCTACCTATCTTAAAACTGTTAACGATACCAAGAGGGCCTTTGTTCCATCAAGGAACTACGGGAAAATATAACATATATAAATATAAACAAAAAGAGGCTTTGAGCTGCCAACTAAGATGCTGATTCTCTCCTTAGAAGCTCATCAGCACAATTAGCTTAGGGTAAGCTGATTAAGCCGCTCTGTCAATAAAACGGGATCACCCAGAGACCATGAAATCCATTGATCCATAATGCCTAACTTCTGTAAAGAAAAAGAAGCACTAAAAAGGATGAGAGTTGGGGTTGAGGGTGATGAATGATGATGGTCTTTGCCTCCTGATTGTCTCCCTGTAGAACCATTTTAAGGATTCGACAAAAGTAGTCTGTTATGGGCACATTTGCCAGACTGGCCAGGTCTTTGAATAATGGCTGCCTAACTTACGTAAAGAAAAAAGAAGCATTAAAATGAAAGGGTGGAGGGGATCACTCAGAGACCATGGAATCCATTGATCCATGGTGCCTAACTTCTATAAAGAACAAAGAAGCAATAAAAAGGATGGGAGTAGGGGTAAAGAGGGTGACCTTGGGATCTCGAAGGTCAATGATGATAGTCCTAGTCTCCTTCTTGCCTCCCTGTAGAACCATTTTGAGGATTCGACGAAAGTAGCTAGATCTGTTATGGGTACATTTGCCAGATCTTCGAAGAATGGTTTATCCAGAATTTGGGTGCGTTTTCTAAGAAGTCGTGGCGGGGAACGCGTGTCCCTTATCTTAAAGGAATTCAGATGAACGCTTTGGATTGTATCGTGGTTAGAGTACTTGGGAGATTTGTCAACCAGACCCAGACTCTTTCCGCCTAAGCTATGACTGTTTCCCTACTTTGCGATTGATCATCACAGTTTTTTTTGGTGAACGATTCGTTTATCCAGAAATCCAGAGTCGACTTAATACCGGACACATCATTTTAACCAATTCAGGGGTTTGGAATTTTTCATTAAATGGACTGACTCAACTCAAGACTACTAACTTTAATGGACGTATAGCGAGCACTTTCTAAAGACTACTCATATTATTCTATTTTAATTCTTCAGCACTAAAGCATGACAAATCCAAGTCATACTGAACGACTCAAAAAATTCTTATATTTAGTTAGCTATAATCGATTAGCTATACCTATCGTAACCCTTATCTTATTCCTCAACTGACCTATAATTGTGCTCTTGCTTACAGCGCTGCTCCTCACTGGAACGCCCCTTGTCGGCCAATAGCAATCATCGCCAGAATTCGGGTAATCTGCTGCCGCGTCAGTGCCCCTCACCGATTCCAGCTCATATCACAAAAGGTAACGTCAAGTCTTGCATGAGTTCATCTTAATGCTATGAACGTATGTCTGTGCACGCTTACGCCTAATCCATGGTTCAACTAAACAAATTTTCTAATTGTTGTGCTACTTCATCTCTCTCTCTTTCAAATCTTACCCCACAATGCGCATGCTTTGTCAATGTAAAAATGTGCTAAAAAAAACCAAAACCAAACCAAAACAGAGCTGTCTGTAGCGCATCATGCTCAGCACCAGCAACAACAACAACAACAGCAACTACAGCAGCAACAGCAACAACAGCAAAACCCGCCCACTTATGTTAACACCTCCGAACTGGCCATGCTGACTGCTTCAAAACTTACTAACCACCAACAACAGCAGCCGCAGCAACAACAACAACCACCAACCGCACAACAGCAGCATCAAGTTGCCAAGTCCATGCCACAGCTGGAACAGCAAACCTCCATAGATTCCAATTGCTCACAGCACTCGAATGACTCCTCCACTGGTTCGTTGCAGCTGCAACAGCAACAACATCAATTGTTACAGCAACAGCACATCAATCATGCACATGCTACACGCTCCCATTCCATATCCTCGTCGGCATCCTCGAACACCGCCTCGCTGCACTCGCACCCATCCAATGATTCGGCAGCGCTAGCTGCTTCGCTTATGGGGCACACAAATACCACCCCGTCCAGTGGCAGCTCCACGCCACAGAATCATTATTCGCCATTGCTAACCAATTCACCCACGTCCACTGCCGCAGGTACACCAAGTGGCGGCAGTCTGTCTGGTCTGGGCTTTGCATTTAGCGTGAATTCACCAACGCCACCGTCATCGCTGGCCACTGATGCTTTGAAAATAACCGAAGCGGATGCCCAGAAAGCGGGCAACTCCAGTGAGGCCCCAAGCGCCAACAGCGAAACGAATGCCTCGAGTATTGTGGAGAATGATGAACGTTCACGCGCCTCTGTGCTGCAAAAAGCCTCCATGTTTGAGAAGCAGGCGGCTGCCGTAGCCGCTCCAGTCGCGCCCACGCCGGCACGCACTCCACTCATAGATAACAATGTGGGTGGTGGCATGTATGGTGCAGTTGCAGCGCGGCGTGTGGAGGAGTCGCGTGCCGCCGCCAACGAGCAGCAGGAAATGGGTAAGTAATGTGGACAACTGTCAGCACAGCAAACTACTCAAGCAACAACCACAAACCCACCTTGGCACAATTCCCGACCAAATTCCTGATCAAACCTAGCTTATATTCAACTCTTTTTTTTTCTAGCCCAACATTTGAAAGAAAATCCCATTTTTAAATTTAACGTCAATTGTATTGTATTTAATTTTTAACCCATTCTCTGTTTTGTTTACTTTTTTTTCTCTTTTTGTTTTGTCGTAAATCTCCCACGTACACCAAACACCAATACCAACACAAATCACACAACACACACACAAAAAAAAAAAAAAACAACCAACAACTTTTAAAATACCAAAAAATACCCAACAAAATACCAATTTCTATGGAAATCTGTAAAAAATTTTCAACAAATTGCGCTCTCTCTCTCGCTCATGTGTATATATATAAAAACTATCTATTCACAAAAACAACAACTACAACAACATCTAAACCAATGCACCAACAACAACAACCAAAACAAACCACACAATATTTCTATATAAAACTCTTATATAGATAAGTCTTTCGAAGATTCCATACAAGCATTAAATAATTTAATTGGCGAACTAGACTCGTTCCAACGTGAGATCGATGAGGGCAAGTCCAAGCAGAGCAGCAACAACAATTTGGGCGATAATGGCACCAACAACAATAGCAACGAACCCTTTGGTAGCTTGGCACTGCATCCAGCCAGCAATGAATACTTTGCCAGCAGCAGCAATCAAACCAATTCCAGTGGTTGTGGCACAGATATATCCGATACCACCTCTGAAGAGCTGCCAGCCGATGAACGCAATCAAAACTGCGCGCTCTTGGAGCAGCAGCTAAACGAAGCTGGTGGTGCTGGAGACAACTATGCCAGCGACTCGGAGCTAAGTCGTTGTTACATGAGTGAGACCAGTTCGAGAGCCGAGGGCATGGCTGTTAGCAGCAGCGATGGCTATGAGAATCCCACCTTTGCGCATATAGTAGCCTCCAATCGTGATGATCCCTATAATGGTGGCGCTGGCAATGAGGGACGTTCGCTGTATGCAGGCACGGGCGATAACATATCGGTAGCCTCGGACAGTCTGTGCCTGCCGCGTCATGCCTATGTGGATAACTACAGCGACAGTGGCAGCGCTGTGGTGGTCATCTATGATCATCAAATACCCAATACGCCGGACATAGAGTTTGTCAAGCAAAACTCGGAGATAGTCACGTTGCGCACCAAGGATCCGCAGCAGCTGCAGCTGCATGAAATGCGTGAGCTGCAGCAGTTGCCCAGCAATCTAAGTGGCTCACCCGAGTCGCCGGAGCGGTCAATTAGTGCCAGCCATTTGGCGACAGTGGCGCCTGCCA
Organism: Chymomyza amoena; assembly: GCA_037043745.1. Taxonomy (NCBI): domain Eukaryota; kingdom Metazoa; phylum Arthropoda; class Insecta; order Diptera; family Drosophilidae; genus Chymomyza; species Chymomyza amoena. Next base: position 87,345 of record JBAMAX010001795.1, read on the forward strand.
AGCAGCGACTGTCCTCGTTTCGCACGAGCAGTGAGCAGCAGCTGCAGCTGTTAGGACGCATAAGTCCGCAGCGTATGACGCATTTGGAGAGCAGAGGTACGGTTAAGGTTAAAGCGGGGTTAGAGCAGCCTCCAAGCGAACAGCCCGCAGCAAGTGATAGTAGTGCGCCAGTGCGTCGTAAGTTGCCGCCAAAGCCCAGCTTAAGTATTTTTAATGGCGAAATGCAGGGACAAAGTCAGTTGGAGCCAAGCTTGCTGGGAGTAGAGAAGCCTATGATAGCTAAAAAGTTAGACTTTAAAAGTGATTTAGATATGAAGTTGCGCAGGCAGAAGCAATTAGTGCAGCAGCAGATACAGGAACACCAACAACAGCAACAACAACAACAGCAGCAGCAGCCACAACAACCACAACACTCAGCACAGTCGCCCCCAACAACAACCACAACAACAAACCCAACAAACTGTAATGTCATTAATAACAAGCGTACCGTTAATGCATCCGCATCTGCATCTACATCTGTATCTATGTCTGCATCCAAAAGTCTAGCTTATAATCAGCTGCAGCTACAGCTACAAACCACATCTTCAGCATCATCTCCATCACCAACGACAACAACTCATCATTATCAAAATCATAGAATGCTTGCCCAACACCACCACCACCAACTTCATCAAACATTAAACTCAAATTCAAACTCCTCCTACTCAAATCATGTCCAATATACAAAAACAGGAACACCCATTGCTACATCATTATTATCATCAACAACATCATCATCATCACCAGCGTCATCTTCAGCTGCTCCTCGGGCTATCACTACTTTAACAGCATCAGTGTGCCTAGCTACCAGCTCCTATACCAACTCCGCTAGCAAACCAACAGCCGCATCTGTAAACCCCTCCAATTCATATGCGTTTAAGAATGCCCCAAACCATGTAGCCGCTGCAGCAGCCGCAACCAAGCCGTTCATAACTCCTAGACCGGCTTCGTTGTCGTCGGGTTCGTCTTTTACCTTTTGTTTTTTTTTTATGTTTTCTCTTACATTACATTTTATTTCGGGTACTTTTCATATTACCTATTAATTTTGGTTCTTCTTTTCGGGTTATACTACGCCTCTTGCTTATAGCCTTATAAAAACATTAAGACCACTCCGTGTTATTTGTTGGTACTTTGTGTTCTCTAACAAGTCGCTCACGCTGCTCATCGCTCAAAAAAAAAATAATCATCGTCCCTGTAATAAACTTAAACTTCATCATCAACATAAAACTTTACATAAAAGCTTTACATAACAGTACATATCAACTACGCCTAACTGCAACTGCTTTAAACTACTGCTATTCTAACGGTTAACCAAAAAAGTTTCTGGGTTTAAAAAAGCTGCACTTGAAAACAAATTGGTGTTGTTTATATGTGTTTAACAAAACTTACGGAACTGGGAACTCTAGAAATTCATACATAGAGCACAACTAGACAAGAAGGGGGTGTCGGAATTACATGTTTCGTATATCATCTGATGCTCTGAAAGTGAATACCTTAGTAGAATGCGCGTAACAACTGTGGAATCCAGCCTGATAACTCAGAGACTAGAAACTTCTTGAATAAATTAAGATATAACTAGCCAGGACAATTTTATGCCAAACCCATCGCTTGTAAAGTAGTGACCTTAAAATGCTACCGACTAGTGTCAATTTTCCCTATCCGGGGTCAATCTCTGGTAACCCATCCTTGGTGGTGTACGATCATGGTTTACTCTGTTTCTTCTAACTTCAGCCCTCTACACTTCATAGAGAGTAGTTTTTTTTCTCGAAGACCTACAGAATTATAGATGTCGTGAACAATGGTTATACCAGCGGATCCACGGGGTGTGGCTCCGGAACTCCTACCCCCCAAAGTCCGAAATATGGGATGAAAGTCTTTTGCGAGCTCAAAAATACATTCTTCGAAGTGAAAACCCCTCCCAAGACCACATCCTAGATCCTCACCTTGGTTATAGCCTTTAATTTCGCATCTCCCGCTGTTAAGAAGAACTGCGTTAGATTAGCAATAATAATAATATTGTTGTGAAGCTAACCTATGATCCTAATGATCTATTAGGATCTTCTTGCCCCAGAGCTTCTTGACAAGTCCTATGAACTCGATTATTCCTAAAGGTCACTCGACTGCCACGAAAAGGAAGACCTTCTTTTGATCAAAGCATCACACCCACTTTACCCACACATATATTTTTTTCTGAACCAGAGGTGTCTCGTAAGTTGTCCAGTAAATATCTCAAGGGAATTTTTTCCCAGTTCGAAGATTTTTCTTAAGCCTATTTGAGCTAAACAAAGGAAGTTTCTTGACTTGCCTAAGGCAAGCCTTACAGAACCTTTCTGATTCTCATCTGGGTCCCACTCCTCTTAGTAACTGTTTGGTAGTGTGCCTGCCAGTGTTATAGAAGTTGCTTGGCTTGTCTCAGACCACTCTGATTCTCGCCTGGAGCTCTACTCTTCATTCAGCATATGATGGGTCTACTAATGCCACAGAAGATGATCTTACAGTTTTCTGTAAGCTGATCAGCTGATGGGCTGCTTCGTTCATGATATTAATCTTATGTCCTAGGATCCATCTATGGGAGACTACTTCCATAGAGTTGTTTAGTTTGAATCTGGTTTCCTGAACCCACTGCCACAAAAGGGCACGGTAGCGACAGCTTTCTGTATAATCTTATGTCCAGGGATCCATCTATGGGAGACTACTTCCATAAAATTGTCTTGCTTTGGCTCTGGTTTACTGTAACCTTTCCGAGCTAATCTTTGGATTAGGTAACGCTAGGACAAAATAATTAAATTAAAGTGCGATTAGGTTTGCTTTAAGCTCAAGGCCTTGCGTACAATGAGTTTTTAACGTCCTGATCCTGGCTGACGCTTTGGTATATTCCAATTTGCTAGCAAAAATCTAAGCTCTGAGTTAGGGGTTGCACCAAGATCTGTTGCGCCAATCTTGATAGGGGTTTCATTTATAGCGCGTCAGATCACATATATAAAATAAACTTAGACTTCGACGCCTTTCTTTTCTGCCTTTCTTTTGTGCCTGTCTAGTCTACTAGTCCACGTCATAAGCATGATATTATCATGATCATAACTTGACATAATCGTGTAAATGGTATTATGGTGTCCTGTGTTTTGTGTGCGTCATAATCAATATATATAGTAATCAATTATATAGTAAAATATAATAATCAATCAAAGTTTAGACTGTACATAATTCTAATAAAATCATAACATAAGGCTGTTAACTTACATTACGCTAATAACATGATCTGCTATTTAACAGGAGGCGCAGGCGCAACTGCAGCTTCAACGCGTATTGCGCGTCGTTCGTCTATAAATCAGGCCAAACCACCGCCACCGGTTAGACGCAGCTCCTCGGTAACACCTAGTTCCAATGCAGCTGTTGGGGTAAGTCAAAAATTATTTTAATGCTCCATATTTAGAGACTTCTTAGCTTAGTACTTAAGCCAAGTTAGCTGTAAGATGAATACACTACAAAACAAACACCATGACGTTTGATTTAGTTTTGTTAAAGTTTATGGGTTGAAATACGTAAAGCGGACTATTTTTTAAGCGATCTCCTCGATTTTGAGAAAACTCGCATCTGTCCCCTAGAGGGCGTCATAGTCAATTTAATATGACGCTACATAATCTATAACCCGAGTACCATTCAGACGCTTCCAACGATACCTTATTTATCAAATTAAGATAAATGACTTAGAAGTTTTGCGGGAACAGATGCACAAAATGTATAAAAATCATCAAAATCCCAGAAACCGTTTTTGAAAGTAACCCGCTTTACGTATTTTTATCCTTATAATTTCGATTGTACTTATTTGTGTGTCATAATTTAGCTGGAACAACAGCTGATCAATTCCCAACAACAACAACAACAGCACACTAGCACAACTTCAAATCTCGCACACCAACAGCAAAATGCTCTATCTAGTTCAGTTGAAAATTTACCACCGCCACCTGCATATCTTTTGGATGCAGTGCGTCCTCCGCAAAAAGTATCGGATAAGGTAAGGGCATTGGGTGTTGTACGTCATCAACCGGCTTCACCGGTAACACTCCGACGCATGCAACAGAGCCATGAACAGCAAATGCAGTTGCAACAGGAACAACAGCAACAACAACAACAGCAGCATCAACCGCCCCAGGTGGTAATGCAGGTGAGCTGGGGTCAGGTCACAAATAATGTAGTATGTGGAGTGTGAATAGTTTTCCGAAAACTTTCTAGTTGCTCAACTTTGCTTGAACTTTATAATGGCCATTGTATTGCTTCTTAAGAAATATTTCATCCGCTTGCCGTTTCGTCCAGCTTAGCTTAAAAGTTTTGAATCATATCTGCTAAACTATATCAGAAATTTCTAAAAAGCAATTTACTAAGTAATTGCCAAAATTTTTAATGAAAATTGCTCTCATTTTCTAAAATGTGTAAATTGTAAAAATTGAGAATTTTTAACCGCCACCTTTTTATTGGAAAAGTTATTTTTTTAAAAAGCTTTTTATAATCTTCACATATCTCATCTCATGAATTTTTATATATCTTAAAGTATAACGCATGGAAAATATAATCAAAAATAATTTATAGATATTACCATGTAAAAGCAATAATGCTGCTCATATCAAAATTGATTCAAAGGGTCTCGATCTAATTTTTTTAAATTCTTCAAAATTTCATATAATATTATAGTCCAATTTTTAGTGGTTTGACATAAATCGCTCTAAAAATATTGTCAGTCAAATATTTTTCGATATACCAGAAATCTTAAGATTTCAATCACGAGACTGTTTACAAACCGAATAATTTAAAATAAAATTGATAAGCGGAAAAATCTTTTTATAAAAGCTTTTAATTTAAGGATTTTTGAAAAAATTTTACATTAAAAAGTATACCTAAAGTATTACAAAAAATCTTTCAGAGATCGCTAGAAGTAGGTCAAATTTTTTTTAAACAATCTCACAAGGAAATGAATAAAAGATTGCACAGGCACACAAAAAACATAACTGGTGTGAATCAGAAATCTTTATACGAAATTATTTACAAGCCGAGTATTTTTAAAAAAATTGACAAATGAAAACTACAGCGGGCATATCAAAAAAAAATTTTATGAAAGCCTTTAATTGAAGGATTTAAAAAAAAAAATAACTTTTTTTCATTCAAACCAATTTAAAGCTTTTTATTATCGTAACATTATCTCATTTATTTTTTTAATATATCTTAAAGTTTAACTTTATATTGTATCAAAACAGGTTCAAAGGGTCTCGATCTACTTCTGAGAAATTCTTGAAATTGCTTTAAATAAAGTTTATATTTAAAGCTTATATTATAACCCAATATACGGGGGTTTGAAAAAAAACCACACTCAAGAAAATGTCAATCAAATATTTTCCGATATACCAGATATCTTTATACGAGATTGTGTACAAACCTAATAATATTCCAAAAATTAACAAATGGAAACTACGGCGGTCTTATCAAAAAATCATTTTTATAAAAGCTTTTAATTGAAGGATTTTTCCAAAAATTTCACACGAAAAGTTGAGCTAGATAGTCAAAAAATCTTTATGAGATGTCTAGAAATTGACCTAAATTTTTTTTTCAACAATCTCACAAGAAAACGAAAAAAAGATTCCACAGGCCCAGAAAAAAAATGTAACTTTATATGTGACATGGCTACCCATATTGATTAAGTGCCGCTCAATCCGAATTAGCACTCCATAAAACCCTTGGTGTCTGTGATAAACCCGATTTATGGTTTTCAAACATTTTTTGGTGTCGGTTAATCTGAACCTTATATCCAAAAACGTCTAGCTCGTCGGGGTTAGGAGACCTCCAAAAATCTCATGAAATGTTTTTTTTTAAGATTTCCAAAAACCACGTTAAAAATGTTGTATTGAAAGTTACCTAGAAAAATAACTATTAGAGATTTTTTAGCCTAGAATTCGGACTTAGAGCTGCTAAACGCATATGGTAAACATGGCCTGATCATTTTCAAAAAACCTCACAGAAAACCCAAAAATCTTTTTCGAAACCGTTTGTTCGGCGATATATTTCTCAATATTTTTGTGGTCGCCGAATCTGGACACGAGGTCAAAGAACCACTTATACGCAAGGAAAATTCTAAAAACCTATATCTCATTAAGATTACGAAAACTTATAAAAACTTCATAAAACATGATATAACAGAGGTTTCCAAAATCCCCTTTAAAAATGCAATTTCCCCTTTAACAATGGTATTTTGGAAGCCTCTGAAATATCATGTTTTATGTAGTTTTTATAAGTTTTCGTAATCTTGATGAGATATAGGTTTTTGAATGTTTCCTCGAAAAAATTATTCATAAGGGGTTTTTGAATCTCAAATTCGGACTTACAGTTCCCAAAATATATGGTAAACATGGTCTGCTCCTTTAAAAAAAATTTCAAAGGAACGTACAAAACTTTTTCGAAGCCGTTTGTTTGATGATCTATTTCTCAATGTTTTTGGGATCCCTTGATTTGGATATAAGGACCAAGAACCACTTATACGTAAGGTTGATCAAATAATCTCCAAAATACCTTGTTTTATTATGTTTTGTGGTTATGATAGAACTTTCCGGTGCTTGTTTGGTTTTCGGACCTGGGTTGAGCGGCCCAAAACTTATAAGGGTAGTCCTGACACATGTAAAGTTCTCATGAAGGTGTCCTTTCGAATGGTAAACCACATAAAAATCAAAGCAGGATTGTCTTCGGGTCTGTTTTACGATTTTTAAGCACACTTGTGAAAATATTATTTTTTTAAAGACCAATTTGTTCTTTCCTTTTTTATATCACTTTTATCATCAACTTTTATTTTTTTTCTATTCTTTATTTAAACAAAATCTATTATTTTTTCTTTTCTGTTTTTTTCTTACTAATTATTTTCACACTCACACAAACACATACATACACAAACTATTGTGAATATTTTCAACAAAATTAATACGCAGGCTCTATACCCTTCCCATATGCAAAATCATCATCTACAGCAGCAGCAGCATCTGGGCACAGATGAAACAGATCATGAAGTATACTATAACCCATATATGGAATTACATTGCTATATGCCTGCTAATCATGCGCTTACCAATGGCCAAAAGCCAACATATCCTGTGCCACCATTACCTCCACCCAACTCCCAGCAGCATCCCGAACAAGAAGTGCGTTTTTGGCAACCGCAGCAGCAGCAGAATCACTCATATAATCATCATCAGAATCAACAACAACAGCCAGCTACATTGCCAAAGCCGCCGCCACATCCTGAAACGAATCCCAGCGGTGTAAGTTGCAACTTGCGCGCCACTAACCCAGCTACTAATCCGCATTGGCGCAATGTCTACGATTACTTAAAAACTAATTATTTTTACTAATTACTGCTAACTTAGTATGCCGCTTAACTTTAGCATTTGTTCATTAATCTTCATCAGCTTAGCTTTAACCATTATTAGCTTATTGTACTAAAAAAAATCCAAAACCAAGCTGCAAAAGATTGGCCTACTTTTAATTTTTGGCTTTTGTTTTTTTTTCTGCACAGTCGTTTCGCACCTCATCGCCTGGAAACAGCTCCATCTATGCACAGCCCAAGCTGGTCAACAATATGTCCAGTTTTCGTACCAGTAGTCCGCCAGTGCCAGGGCCCAATGGAAATGCCAACACACAGCCCAAGGCGAATCCAAATTTAATAGCACAGCTCAATGCACGACTCAATAGCAAGCAGCAACACCAAGCCGAGGGCATCTACGGCAATCAGCCGGCACAGGAGAGCATCTATATGCGCGGAGGAGGCTATCATCAGACAGCGGGCGTGACCCTAGCCACGCAGCAGCATCCGCAGCAGCAGCAACACTACGACGGTAAATCTGAAATAAAAATCTCACAGCAGCATAGAGTTTACGGTAGTTTTAGCACCATATCAACAACATCAACTACATCCAGCACATCATTAGCTTCATTAACGGCCATAACACCAACATCCAACAATGCTTTGCCACACTTTCCACTCTTATCATCCACATCATCGTTACTTTCCAAAGTCAGTGCATATCATCAGCAACATCCACATCAAACTTCATCCAACAAAGCCGCCAACACCACCAACAATATCAATCATAATAACAGCAGCAGTGTCAGTGGCAGCCACTATCAGCCACCAAATGCTGCTGCAGCAGGCAAGGATGCCAATTTTGCCAATTTCTCAAATGCGTTTAATAAAAATTCAACAGCTGCGCAAATAGCCAATATGCGTGCCCAACCACAGCAGCAACAGCAGCCTCCGCAGAACTATACCTGCCCACCACCGCTGGAGGATCCACCGCCGCCGCCCATATATGCAGCGGGAGCTTCAGCAACCATGCCTAAGAAAATGCCGCGCCCGCATGCTGGCAGCAGCCAGGTCATGCCCAAGTCCATGTTGCAGCAACAACGTTTGCAGCAACAATATCAACAGCCCGCGGCCGCTGGCATAGCGAATGGCGGTGCTGTGAGCTCCCAGCAGCAACAACATTTGATTAATCAACGTCCACAGTTGCCGTTGCCCCAACAGCAACAGCAGCAGAGACTGCGCGCCGCCCAACAACAACAGCAACTGCAACAACAACAACTGCTGCTGGAGCAGCAGCAACTGCAACAACAACAGCGTCAGCCGCCTTTGCCAACGCGTCATTCCAGCGTGCAGCAAAAGATTGTGGTTTCCACCAATCCATTTATGCAAACCACAGCCGTCAAGTTTCATTCACCTGCAGCATCGCCCACCTGCGGCTCACCAGCCAACATGACCAGCATCTATGGCACCACCGCGCGTGGCGCCTCGCAGCATTATCAGCAACAACAACATCAACAGCAACTACAACAACAACAGCACTATCGCGATGATAATAATCATCATGCTGGTGGTGGCAATAGTAACTACTATTCCAACAACTCTCGCGCCCATCATGAGCACTCCTCCCATCATTCAAGTGAGCGCGCATTTGGTTTTGATTGAATTGATTGCAAGAATGAAAGCCGTTCTGTTTTTTTTCTTTCGTTCCTTTGTTGTTATTTATTTGTTAAATCATTTTAATTATTAATTAAATTTAAAGTTTTATTGTTTGTTCAAAAAAAAAAAAAATGCTGTATTGTATAAAGTTTGTATTGTTTTATGCAATTGTTGAAAGAGAGTGAATTGTTGATGCATAAATTGTGCTGCGCCGTTGTTTATATACTCTTCATTTATGTACTTAAAAAGAACAATGAATGTTTAATTTGTAAGAAATTTAAATTTAAGCGCTTCATTTATGTATGAGAGTTGTGTATGTTAGGGCTTTAAGCGAAGCCGTCTGTTTAAAAGCCATATATAAGAGATAAGAATAATTGTAATCAATGCCTTTAAAATTAAGAAACTTGGAATGCATTACTTGTCCTTAATTTGTCCTAGAACTAGTCGTGATTTGGACTTTTTCTTAACAATGCAATTCTATGCCATAGTACATTAGAATTCCAAAACTTAAGAATACATTCTTAATCGATGCCTTTTAAATTAAGAAACTTGTTGCGAATATGTTAAAGAGCTAGTTGTTAGTCTTTGTTGGACTACTGCTGTACTAATTTAATTCTAAATCTAAAATACTTAAGGTACTCTATAAAACAAAAGCTCAAATTGCATTATTGCAAATCTATGAATTTTGCACACCCCTTCAACATTATTTTGTTTAGTGCTTGCAAGAATCAAAGCGCTTCTTCAGAATTAAGATATTCATGTCCTTAAAAAATACGTCTAAATTAGTTTCATGTTCTTAAAAATCACTGATAGTGAATTCTAGACCATCTTAAAGCAAAGCAATGGGTCCAAATTAAGATCTTCATGATCTCAAAAATCACTGAGACTAAATTCTTGACCATCGTAGAGCAAAGCAATGAGTCAAAACTAAAATCTTCATGTTTTTAAAAGTCACTGAGACTAAATTATAGACCAATTTGAAGCAAAGACCTGAGTCAAAATAAATATCTTCATGTTCTTAAGAATTACTGAGACTGAATTCAACACCATTTTGAAGTCATGAAAATATTTAACATATTTAGAAAAGCTTTTTGATACTTTATAGCTAAGCGTTTTATAAATATTCTTTAAAATGCAACTAAATACATACCGAGGCCACTAATATAAAGCGGCTTTATCATATCAATCTGATGAAGAGCTTTCCAACAAGTATCAATCTTCTATCGATTGCTTAAAAAATTAAAACTTCCCTCATTTGACTTCAGCTGTCTCAAAGGCGTTTGCTAAGCTATCTTTTTAAGAACTCTGACCTTATTCATAAGGAGTTTTTCTCCAATTCGCAAATATGTTACGATCTTTTATTGGTTGCTTAGAATATATACGCTTTTTATCCAGTACATGCCACGAGTTTCTAAAGCAACCTTTCCATATCTATTTGATAAAGAGCTAAAGCTTCTAAAAATATCACTGGTATTGATTGCTCAAAATTCAACACTCGCCTTATTTGACTTGAATTGTTTCTGAGATTTATTTTTTAAAAAGTGAACTTATACATAATGAGCTTTCCGTCAAGTCGTAAATATGTATCGATGTTTATCGATTGCACAGACTTCTTATTCAACCTACTCCAATTGCAAATTAAAATGTTTTAATTTTTCGATAAATAACCAAATTATATGTTACATATTGAAGTAGCTTAAAAATTAATTTTTCTAGAGTTTCCGAGCTTAGAAAAAATAAGATACATTCAAAATGAACTCTATAAAAGTAAGCACTATGCTGTTACCAATGTCACAAAGATAAATTTGTGTCGATTTGTTCTCGATTGCTCATAAATTAACACTTTTTTTCAAAAAGTTATAATATATATTCAAAATTTACCTATGAAAGTAAGCACTCTAATGCCAATGTCTTAAAAGTAATTACATAGAGTGTTTTCCGCTAAGTCATAAATTTGTACCGATTTGTTCTCGATAGTTCAAAAATTGATGCCTTTCTCTCTTTGGTATACTGTATGTAATTTAATCATTAAAAATTCGGAGAGATATTTTGAATTCTTTGTATAAAAGTGAGCTCAATATATACCAATATCTTTTACGATAATTACATATATCATTGAGAGCTTTCCGCTAGGTCATAATTTTGTATCGATTTGTTCTCGATTGCTCAAAAATGAACACTACTCAGTTTTTAGATTGTATATAAGCAAATATTTCTATTTAATATCGTTCTATGAGAGCTAGCCAGTTAATACTAATTTTTTAAAGATTTCTTGAAGAGCTGAACCGATTTCATAAAGTGCTTTCCGCCAAGTCACAAATTTGTATCGATGTTTTCTCGCTTTAGTTGATGTAAGTAAATCTTCCTATATTTAGAGAAATTAATTTAAAATCCGCTTTAGATCTGATTATACCAAGGATTTAAATATACTTACTTCAGCGATGCTTATTCACGAGTTTTTATAGAACTGTAATCTATTGTTTGAAAATTGAAATTTTCTCAGCTTATAATTCTGTATATAGACTCTCTATGGCTTTTAGACTATTTAAATTCGCCCTTTGAAAATAAGCCTGCTACAAGCCATGTCGAAAGATATTCAACCAGTTTCTTCAGAGCTCTTTTCAAGTCATAAATGTGATATCGATTGATCAAAAACATAATACTTAGCTGAGTAAACTGTTTGTAGCTTACATCTTTTGGTATCTTTCGAACTTAGCCAATTTGGATAGAGGGAAAGTTTTTCAACAAGTCACAACTTGTATCGATCTGTTATCGGACAATTTTCTTTGAATTCAAAAAAGGACTTTAAATATTAGAAAAGTGTTTGTCTTTACACATTTAAGAATTCCTAGGCATACCAATTCCTCACACAACTTTCGAAAAAATTCGACTATAAAGATAGAAAGTTTTCTAGCAAGTCACTATTTGTATCGCTCTGTTATTGGATAATTTTCTATGAGTTTAAAAAAGTACTTTAAATATTACACATTCGCTTTAAAAGTGTCAATGTATTGATACATTTAAGAATTCTTAGGATACCAACTCCAAACACAACTTTTGACGAAAATCGATTATATGAAGAGAGAAAGTTTTTCAACAAGTCACAATTTCTATCCATTTAATATCAGACAATTTTCTATGATTTTAAAAAAATACTTTGAATATTAGAAATTTGCTTTAAAAGCGTCAAAGTCTTTATATATTTACAAATTCTTAGGCATACGAACGAAAATGCGACTATGTGAAGAGAGAATATTTTCCAAGAAATCACAATTTATATCTGCTATCGGAAAATTTTCTATAATTTCACAAAATAAATTTAAATACTAGAAATTCGATTTAAAAGCGTCAAAGTCTTGATATATTTACGAATTCTTGCATACCAACTCCTAATCAACTTTTAAAAGAAATTCAATTATGTAAAGAGAGAAAGTTTGTATCGATCTGTTTTTAGACAATTTTCTTTGAGTCAAAAAAAAAATTAAATTTTAGAAATTCGCTTTAAATACGTCAAAATCTTAATATATTTACGGCTTTTTAGGCATACCAACTCCATACACAACTTTTGAAAAAATTTAGACTTTATGAAGAGTATATAAATAACATTTTGCATGCTGCTACTATTCGATTAAGTATTGTTATAATAATTTTGTTATCGAAGCGAGCTTAATAACATAAATTTCCCTTTGCGTCTTTCATAAAGTACGTCTCATCATAATTCATTCATCTAAAATCATCGCGTGCACTTTTACATAAATATAAGTCTAAAAATGTTAAACGCTGTTGAAAAAAATTTCAGACAAATTTCAGCTTTTTTAGCGCTCATTTTTTTAATTTTTGCCTTTTCAGCTGATTATTTTTTAGTTGAACGTTTGTACTGTCAATTTCGTCTTGTTCAACTTTCTTCTGCATTATGTTTTGCCTAATTAATTCGCCATATATTTTTATATTTATTATTTTTTCTTAGCACTATTTATACATTTATTTTTTAGTTTAAACTAATTTACCAAAGCATAGCATAACAAATTCGTTAATTAATTAATTGCAAAAATTATGCTTCTTTTCTTTTATATTTACAAACATTTTGCTTTCGATATTTATTCGATATATATGTTCTGTGCACCGTTTTGTATGAACGTTCACGCCAATTCATACCTTATACACATACACAGACTATGGCAATGCCCAGAGCACAAATATTGAAAAGACTGGCAGTATAAGGGCCAAGACGAAGGCTGAATTTCTCGAGAATCTCAATGCCAAGCTGGCCCAGCAGGGCATGTCTGGACGTGCATTCGCCGTGCGAAATCTCATAAATAGCAAAGCATTGGTAAGTAGACAAGACGATGGTTCTGGAGTCACATAGTTGGAACTTGGACGCAGTTTAATATAATTTTTGGTACCGTAATTTTGGTTAACTAGATTCTGGTAAAGTAAAATTGCTTCATTTTGTGATGGTGTTTAAGTAATTAATTTTCATATTTTTTATCCTCAGTAACTGCATTCCAAAGGGAAGATTTACTTCTACACGTCTAAAGATTTGGAGCCAGCTAAAGAACGTTCCAATATCATAAAAATAAATAAGAGATTCTTCTTGTCGAAGAAAAAAAAAATGTTCAGAATTCAATTAAATAGAAAAATGTTCCAGTTATAAATATTTAGACGAGAGTACTCAGTTGTAAAATTTAGAATATTTGTCTATCCTCAAAGAGTTCTGTGATATTTTGATGGAAAAATGTAACATGTTCCAAGTGCTCATATATAATGGGGGCTATAACCAAAAATGTAAAAAAGTTTAGTTATAGCAATGTTCAGAATTTGATAAAATAGAAAAATTTTAAGTTATAAATGCGTAAATGAGAGTACTTGGTACTAAGTTATAAAATTTAGAATGTTTGTTAATACTCGAAGAATTCTGTAATGGTTTGGTAGAAAAAGTTTATGTAATGTTCATGTAACGGAGCTGTCAGCAAAAATGTAAAAAACGTTAGTTATACCATAAACGACCCACCCTATTCTTGTATAATTTTTAGTTCAACATCTTTGATTTATATGATTTTTACATATGTGATAGAGCTATGTGGAGTTATCGATAGCTCAATGTTCGATTTTTCTTTTCAAGCTACTTTTTTGAACAAATTGTATCTCACAGAAAAATATATACCTATATTTCCTGTTACAGATGTGCTTTTTCAAAGAAAAGTCTTAAAACGAAAAATCTAATTTTGAGTTATGGATAACACAATAAAGAGTCGATATTTCCAAAAAAAAAATTCACTCGATTGGAGTAGACGTTATAATACCATTTATAGCATAATATTATTCCGTGGCTATTGTCTAGTAGTCTTATCACATATGTAAAAATCCACTCAATCGGAGAGGTTGACCTGAAAATTGAATCACTTCACTTATTTTCGCTAATATAGATCAGCTGCCGATCCAGAATTTGATCTTAGGAGGGTTCTTTGCTTCCAAGTGTATCTATTAGAGCTCGCTAAAGACGGTCAACCAATTTTTCCAAGTTTTGGGATTGTCCGGAACCGAAAACCCGCTCTGTGGATTCGCCACTGATACAGCCCCTTAGGTTTCGAAGAACTTGTTGATTTTCAGTAGAAGAATTGCTTCTGCTCGAACAAATCTAAAATATAAACTGTAAATATTTTTACCTATGCACCTATAATTATAGCTTTAAAAAAACCCCTAATATGGTATATAGGATAATGGGTTTCCGCTGGCATAGAGTTATTCTAAAAGACAGCAGCATTTAGAAAGGTTTGGGCATGAGTTCGTTTAAGAGATGCTCCTAATAACTTTTAAGATAGATCGTCTATTCTTATAAAATTATATATTCTTGTAAAAAAAAATGACTCCTGCTCCTAATTCTTAAGCTTTAGTAAAAAAAAGGTAATATGAGATAATAGGATTTCGTCGGTTCATGCTTATTCTTATAGATTGTCTATAGGATTGGAACGCTCTTTAGGCTTAGAAGAAAGTCTTTTTGTTTAGGTGTTAAAGGAGTACCTCTTACCTAACTTCAGTAAAAAATTACCTTATATGGTAATAGAATAAAATGGGATAATAGAATTTCATCGGTTCAGAGTTTTTCTGATAGATAGTCTAGATAGATTGGAATGCTTTTTAGGCTTAGAAGTTTTTATACCCTGTACCGTATGGTCCAAGGGTATATTAAGTTTGTGCAAGCCGAAAATGTATGTAACATATAGAAGGAGACGTCGGAGACACCCCAAAGTTACCTAAAATATGATCAGGGTGAATAGAGAAGTCGATATACCCATGTCCGTCTGTCCGTCTGTCCGTCCGTCTGTCCGTCCGTGTGAACGCCTAGATCTCAGAGATGGTAAGAGCTAGAGTTACCAAACTTTCACATTAGATCCCATATTATTCCATAGGAGGCAAGTTTATTTTATTTTTTTGATATCGGGGATAAATTATATAGCTCCCATGGGGGTGTTTGAGACGACCTCGAAAAAAAAAGCGTTTTAGATAAATAATTCGTTTGTTTATGAAGATATCGTAACGAAATTTGGCAATCGAAAGTTTTTTATAGTTCCTAATCACTGTACCAAATTTGATCAAAATCGGTTGACTATATCATATAGCTCCCATAGGACCGATCGGCCAAAATAACTTTTTTAAAGAAAAATTGGCTATATTTCGTTTTTTAATAAAGATATCCTAACCAGATTTGGCGTTTGGAAATTTTTTAGACCACTTAAGCAATGTGCCAAATTTGAACAAAATCGGTGGACTATATCATATAGCTCCCATAGGTCCGATCTTCCAAAACATCGATTTTTTAACAAAATTTGTTGTGTTTCGTTTGTTTGTTAAGATATTGGGACCAAATTTGACATTCGTGAGTATTTTATAGTTCCTAAGCACTGTACCAAATTTAATCCAAATCGTTTGACTAGATCATATAGCTCCCATAGGACCAATCGGTCCAAAAACACGTTTTTTATACAAAATTCGATGTGTTTTGTTTGTTTGTAAAGATATTTGAAATAACTTTGGCGTTCATATCTTTTTTAAGGTATTTAAGCACCGTGTCAAATTTTATTGAAATCGGTTGACTATATCATATAGCTCCCATAGGAACGATCGGTCAAAAAAAAAATTTTTGCTTAAAAATTCTTCTGCTTTTGGTTTTTTGTGAAGAAATCGGACTTTATTACAAGCTAGTGGTACAGGGTATCCTAAAGTCGTCCGCGCCCGACTTTACGTCCGCCATTTTTTTACCTGTAAATGAAGTACTTTTGGAATAATTCTTAAATTTAAAATGTCTTATAAATTCAATCCTCTACTTATACCTATACATATACCTTCAGTAAAAAAAACAAATAACTAATATGGTATTAGGATAGTACGGTAGTATAGGATAGTATATTTTCGACATTCTAATCGTCTATAAGATTGGAACGCTCCTAAGGTTTAGCTTCCTTTTTTTTTGGTGTAGTACGGGAACTGCTTCTGTTGAAATAAATTTAAATTTGGAAAAATAGTTTCCTAAAGAATCAAAATTTTTAAGTTTAGAGCTTTTTTATATCTAAAATTAATGAAGCAAACTTGAGTTAACAAGCTGGCACTCTGTCAAAAACAATTTCAAATTAAATTTTTTGCAAAAATAAATTAAATTCTACGCTGAAGTTCCAAGACTAAAATATTTATATTAATATTTATCCAGAACTAAAAAAATATTGTATATAAAATGTTTTATAGTTTGCTAAAGAAGAAGAATATACTTAAACAGAAAAAGTAGTTTCCTAAAGAATAAGATTGTTTAGACCTTATTTTAATGAAAAAGTAATTTTTAAACTTGAGTTGGACCATTTTTTAGTAGGCCATGTCCGAAATAGTTTCAAATTAAATTTAAAAAAAAAAAATGTAATTCTTCGCCGAAGTCCCAAGACTAAAATATTTCTATTAATATTTAACCAGAACTGAAAAAATAATATTTAATATAATATCTCTTTATAGTTTCCCAAAGAATAAGATTGTTTAAGTTTTGAACTCTTTTTTAATCAAGAAGCAGTCTAGCAAACTTGAGTTGGAACATTTTTTAGCTAGTCACACGTCAGAAAAAGTTTTAAATTAAATGTTTGGGAAAAAATAGATTATATTCTTCGCAGAAGTTATAAGACTAAAATACTTGACTAATATTTGTATATATATTTATCCAAAACGGGAAAAAACATTTGATTTAAATATTTGTTATAGTTTCATAAAGAATAGGAAGGCTTAAGTTTAGATCTTTTTTAATCAAGAAGTAATCTAACAAACTTGAGTTGGAACATTTTTTAGCTGGCCCCATGTCAAGAACACCTTCAAACTAAATTTTTAGGACAAACATAATTAAATTCTTTGCTGAAGTCCAAAAACTAAAAGATTTTCAGCTAGAAGTATCAAGGATGTATGTAATGGTTTTGATGCTAATATCGGGAAATCCACAACTGACCAATATATTTTTAAAATTTATCCTATATAATCTTTACCAGAATCTAAGTTTCAAAAATTTGTTACCAAAAATCCATATATATTTATTAACTTTGATCTGTGTTATGTAAATGTTATGTATTTTCGTATGCACACATTGTTATATGTACTTGTATGTATTATATGCCCATTTAGATATATCAAAATCCGCAAAATCTAGCGCGTCCCAGTGCACAATATCGTACACCACCCACCTATCCCTCAGCCAGTTACGATGAGCAGTGTTAAGGTATTTTCTCTTGTTTGGTTCTTGTTGCATATTCAGCTCCAGCTTTCAAAAAATCTAACTTCTAAAGCTGCCGCGCTTCAGTTCGAAAGCTTTATTTCTTAACACACCTAAGCCCCCAAAATATATGCGCTAACTCTTTAAGCCATAAGTTGTAATACTTGATACCAAATTGTTTACTAATGCTTTTTTTTATACTTCTAGCCGGATCCACGCATTTGTCACGAGTCTTTGATGGACCAAATAAAACGCGGCGCCAACTTGAAACGTAATCAAAAGATCAACGATCGTAGCGCACCCAAAATTCATTAGATTTAAGATTTATGCATAATGTTTGATTAGTTTGAAACTATAAAACAAACACTTATAAATAATATTTACACAATAATTTTAAAGCTAAACCACATGATAAACTTACCATATAGGCTTATATGTAATATCGAATAACTGAAGTATCAAATTGCATACATATATATATATATCTATATATATTTAACAGGCTATATTTAAAAGTAAAAGCAAATAAGTTTTTGATTAAAGTTTGAAGTTAAAAAAAAGTTAGTTTGAATTAAGTCAAAAGATTTGACAATTTATATATTATTTATGTAAAGATATAAAATTTGAAAAACAAGCGTTAAAAAATGAATTTTTACAATAATTACGCTATTTTTTTTAACTAGTACGTTTTACTTTATATTGTCAGTTTTTATGAAATATTAACTATACTTTTCTATATGCCAATAAACATAACTATACATATATATTTAAGCAATAAGCAGCTTAATAAATAAACTATTACAAATCATACAATACATATATAAACTGTAAAAGTAATCGATGTATTATCCTGTATACAATTACATAAGCACAGAATTATATAATGTATGCTAATAAGCCAATTATTTTCAAGCTATCAGCTAGATATCAGCATTGCTTCAATTCTGTATAAAATATATACCTACCTATATCCATATCAATAATAAACTATAACGTTCCGATTGTACTGAAACTTTTTAAAAAGAAAAATTAAGAAAAAAACATCAAAAATTGTCATTTCAAATGCAATCTAACTGGGCTTGTAGACGACAATTTATCAATTAAAACACATACCTAAGTATACTATACAAAAAACTTTATCATTTTGGGTACGTAACAGTTTAAAAATGTAACCCATTTAAATAATAATAAAATTAAAACATTTTTAAACCAAATGTTGGCTGTTTTTTTAATTATAAATAAATCTTAAAGATCGTAAAAACAAGCACATACAAGCTTAGTAGAAAAAGCTGAAAAATAAATACTTTTACTGCTGTTCTACGCGCTTCTCATACAGCATACTAAACATTTTTCAAAAAGTCATTGCTTATAAGTCACAATTTGTTCAAACAGATTTTTGTTTAAGCAGCACTTAGCAGCTATTTCGCATTATTGTTAACGTTTCTAAACATTTTTATTAGTACATATAATTTTTGTAAAAGTTTTTTTTCTATCATATATATATTTATTTTTTATAATTCGATGTTCGTAAGGTATTTTATAGATATATTATAAAAATTCCTACTAAAATAGTGTTAAATCTGCTCCAGAAACCTGTATAAACTTCCAACAAAATTGGCATCTGTCATTTAAGTTAGGCTCGTTATACTCTATAATTGCTATAAACCGTATTGCAAATATGCTCCAGAAAACTGCATACAATTCCAACGAAATTTGCATCCTTTCCTGCGCTTTATGAAAATCTGGGCTACCTCATCCTTACATGCTATTTATTATAGAGCAGCAAACGTTCTACTGGAAACTTTAAATATTCCGTAAAAATCGATATCTCTACGTGCGCTTCAAGAAATTTTGACTATCTAATCCCTAAATGCTGTAGATAGACTTGCAAAGTTATCCAAAAATTTGTATGTCTTCGCGGCAAGGAAATCTAAGCTACCTAATCCCTAAGTGCCAAAGGCAGGACTGCACACGTTATCCAGAAAACTGCAAAATATTCTACACAAATACGAAATCTCTCTCCCTGCGCTTCAAGGAAATCGTAGATTATTACGCATTAATATTTTTAATTTTAATATGTTTATTGATTTTAATTATAAAAAAATATTTATATTTTTATAAATAAATAATAATTTTTATTTAAATATGTTTATTTTTTATTATAAGAAACTATAAATAGTATTATTATATTATATTTTATAACTATTTTATTCTCTGTATAAACGTTTAATGTATAAATAGTATAAATAAATAATAATTTTTATTTAAATATGTTTATATTTTATTATAAAATACTATAAATAGTTTTATTCTATATTATTTAATTATATTTTTATTCGCTGTATTTATTTTTAAAATGCTTTCTAAATAAACATGCATTTGCTTTAAAAAAATTATTTTTCGTTTATTTACTTTTTGGAGGCAAAAAAAAACCAAACTTTTCTGTTGCAGCTGTCAGCTCCAGACCAAACCAAATTACCAGGCGAACAGAAATTGCAGAAAGTGTCTTAAAATTAGCAACAAAAAGTATGCTACAAATTTATCTAGAATTAAAAAATTTCAGCTGGCCAAATTCAAAATTTCCACAGCTGCCCGCTCCAGACCAAACCAAATTACCAGGCGAACAGAAATGGCAGAAAGCGTTTTAAATTTAGCAACTAAAAGTATGCTACAAATTTATCTAGAAATAAAAAATTTTAGCTGCGCCAAATTCAAAATTTCCACAGCTGCCGGCTCAGACCAAACCAAATTACCAGGCGAACAGAAATTGCAGAAAGCGTCTTAAATTTAGCAACTAAAAGTATGCTACGACATTTGTGCTTATTTACAAACATCCGTTGACTATTTATTTCAAATATTAAATTTCCCTTGAGGTATTTGGCTTAGCTAAAAGCGGCGCAGGGACCTAAAGGACTTTAAGCATAAATGGTTAGGAACTTGGCTAAAAGCTTAAAAAGTTGTTACGCTGCGCTGCAAAGATGGCGCTAGAGTGCAATAAAGCGGTGTAAGAAAAAAATGTTTAAAATATCAGTTTTATTTGCCTTTATTAAACAATATGCACATAAATTTGATTAATTTAGTTATGTTTATATATTGTTTATATATATATTATACATTGATTTCCATTTGTTCAATTTTAAAGCTTCAAAATTAAAAGCATTGCTTGCCAACTTTTAAATAATTACATTAATTTTTAAAATAGAGTGCATTATTTATAGAGCTTTGTTTGCAATTGTTTCAGTTTTAATTCAATTCAACGGTTACTAATTAAAGGATAAGTGCCAGGGCTAGATTGTGAGCCCGCCATTGTTTGCCAATTGTCCACAGTAACATGCAAACATATATAAAAATTTAATTAAAGGTAGCCTCAGCGCAGCTTCCATTTGCATTAAAATACAATTTATATAGTTTGTATAAAATTCCATTACTTACTCTTAATGGATGCTGCGGTTGTTCGTATCGAACTCAGTGTCATCCTAATGCATAACAAAAAAAAAGCAATCACAAGTAGCATCCTGAATGAGACTGTCCTGCTATAGAAATCGATTTGTTCTTAATCATATTGTGCGTAAATAAATTGGATTCATTATTTTTAATTAATATTGCATTTGCATAGGCAGCCGGGATTGTAAAAATGCATCAAAAGTTGAAAGTGGCTTCAAAGCTATTAATAACGAATATATATTTTTTATTTTGTATTAATTGTTGAGTTTTTAATATGATTTAAAGCTTGTGCAGCTTAAATTAAAGCCATAGGGCTTAAAAATTTATGAAGTGCATTAATAATATATTTTCTGGAAAACAATCTATCATGGGGATTTAGGTAGGGCAAAAACTTCCTCTAGAAGATCCTTGGCAGCACTGGATGTCATCGGTACTGTGGCTTCAGCTTTTTGGCGTCCAAGAAAAACTAATCCCAGAGCCTTCGGGTTTGCTCCAAATAAGACATTAGAAACTAAAGAAGTTTATCGCTTCTCTCTACAATAAACAATGCTATGTTTACACTGCCTCACACTGTCACAGCTAGACGTGTTTACATCATTGTGTCACTATGCTGTAAAAAAAATAATAAATTCGTACAAATAAATAATAGATAAATGGAATAGAATATCACAAAAAGTGAAATTAAAAAAAATAATATTTAATAGTTTAATGAAATTTTTGTAAAAAATGTATCGATATATATTTAAAATTTTAATTTTGTACTTGCTAAAAACGGAAATGTAGCTAAATTTTTTTTTAATAAATGTCGAAAATTTAAAAATTTGTATATTTTTTTTAATAAAATATATCCGAAAGTAGTAAAGTTTGAATCTTAGGCATGCTAAAAACGAAATTGTAGTTAAGAAATTAAAATTTTTTTTAATAATAAATACATTTTTTTTTTTATTAAATATATTGTAAAATATTTTAAGAATTAATTTTAAGATTGCTAAAAATGAATTTACATAAATAAGTTTTTGTTTTAATAAAAATCAAAAATTAAATGCTTTTAAATTATGAAATCAGTATTTTTTTTTATAAAATTTATTCCTAAGCATTAAACTTTTAATTTTATGCTTGCTAAAAACGAAAAAAGATGAAAATGAAAAATTTAATTTTTAATAATTTTTGTTTAACAAAACTAAAAATTACTCCTCAATAAAAATTTGTTTAATAAAGTGTATCCCAAAATATTCAAAGTTTTAATCTTAAGCTCGCGAAAATTGTTTTTTTTTTAATAAAAGCCTAAAATTTAAAATATATTTTCTATAATTTAATAATTTTTTTTTAATAAAATGTATCCCAAAACATTTAAACTCTTAGTTTTAGGCTGGCTAAAAACGAAAATGTACTACAAAAATTGTTTTTTTTTAATAAAAACCGAAAATAAATAAAACCGAAAAATTTTAAAATAATTTAACCATTTTTTTAAACAAAATGTATCCCAAAATACCTAAAATTTTCATTCTAGGCTTGCTAAAAATGAAATAGTGGTTGAGATATATATATTTTTTTAAATATATTTTAAAATTTATAAATTTGTAACTTTAGGATAATGAAAACCGAAGATTTAAGAATATATTTTTTAAATAATTTAATCTATTTAAAATATATCCCAAAATGTTTAGATTTTTAATTTAATGATAACTGAAAACAAAATGTAACAAAATGTAGTTTTTTTTAATAAATGCCGAAAATTAAATTTTTTTTATAATTAAATAATTTTTTTTATAACATATATTTTAAAGTAATTAAAGCTTGAATTTTGGGATTGTTAAAATGAAAATGTAGTAACAAAATTTTTTTTTAATAAAAACCGAAAATTGAAGAACTCTTTTTTTTAATAATTTAATAGTTTTATTTAATAAAATGTATCCCAAGCTATTTAGATTTGTATTTTAAGGCTTGCTACAAACGAAAATGTATTTAAATAATTTAATATTTAAAAATGTCTATAGTTTGAATTTTAGGATTGCTAAAAACGCAAATGTAGTTACGAAATTTGTTTTTTTTTCATAGAAACCGAAAACTTCAGAAAATTGTTTTTAAATAATTTAATTTTTTTTTTTAATAAAATATTTTTCAAATTATTAAGAGTTTTAAAACGCAAATAAAGCAACATTTTTTTTTTTTTTTGAATTAAAGTTGAAAACTTACATTTTTTTTTTTATTATTAAATAATTTTTTTTATAAAATATATTTTAAAATAATTTAGTTTTGATTTCAGGATTGCTTATAACAAAAATGTATTTACAAAATAAACCGAAAGCAGAAAATTTTTTTTAATAATTTAATTATTTTTTAAAAAAATATTTTTCAAATTATTAAGACTTTTAAAACGAAAATAAAGTAACATTTTTTTTGAATTAAAGTTGAAAATTTAAAATTTTTTTTTATTAACTCATTTTTTTATAAAATATATTTTAAAATACTTTAGTTTTGTTTTCAGGATTGCTTATAACGAAAATGTATTTACAAAATAAACCGAAAACTGAAATTTTTTTAATAATTTAATAATTTTTTTTTTATCAAAATGTATCCCAAAATATTTAGATTTTTAATCTTAGTCTTGCTATAAACGAAAATGTAGTTACAAAAGTTGTTTTTTTATTAAATGAACACCGAACATTTTTAGTAATTTTTTTTGGTATTATTTAGTTTTTTTTTTTAATAAAATGAATGAATATTTAATTTAAATGTTGCTAAAATCGAAAATGTTAATATTTTTGGGTTTTCTTTTTAAAAAAGGTGAAAATTTAAAATTTCTTTTAATAATAAAATATTTTTTTGACGTGACAACGTCTTAAATTAGGTTTGTATGGGAGGCACCATTGAAAAAGTTTAACGATAACCGTAACGATAAGTCTAGCGATAAATAATCGTAACGATAAGTGGCATTAAGTGGCATAAGTTGGCAGCACCAAACTGGCACTGCTCAAAGCGGTGGCTATTTTTAGTTTTGAGTGAGCGCAACTGAATAACTATTTTATTTTTGGTTTGCGCTCTGCTCTTATCTATAAACGAACCAGCGACTTTTTGTGAATCGCAGCAACAAGCAACGCACAGCGTCAGCCGCACCGCTTAGCGCTCAGCACCAAACCGACACTGCTCACAGCGGTGGCTATTTTTAGGTTTGAGTGAGCGCAACTGATTAACCCCAGCGGCGCATAGCCTCTGCGGTCTGCCGAAATACTGCATTACCTCCGCAGAAAACGTAATTGATTACAAGCGCTGCGTTTCGTTTGAGGGATTGTA
Source organism: Chymomyza amoena (assembly GCA_037043745.1). Taxonomy (NCBI): domain Eukaryota; kingdom Metazoa; phylum Arthropoda; class Insecta; order Diptera; family Drosophilidae; genus Chymomyza; species Chymomyza amoena. The sequence goes on from JBAMAX010001795.1 coordinate 111,851, forward strand.
AGCGGAGGCAAATAGAAAAGCAGTGATCTGCCAAAAATCTGCATTACAACTGCGGAAAAAGTAATGCACAAATAGAAACTCGCACTGCGCTACCTTAGCAACACAAAATTTTGTTATTTTGTTTGCATGCTAACAAGCATAGTTCGGCCTTTCTTCTGTCAAACCATTCGTTTATACCTTTTTATTTATTATCTACTGCCGATAAAATTTTATTTTATTAAGAGATACAAAAACGTAAAGTCTGACAACTCGTTTCATAATTTCATGAAATATACGTATAATCTTGATTGCGTATCAAACGTTTCTAAGTTAAAAGAAACAACCATCGACTTGACTTTCGCAAGACACATTACAGCAGAAACACTTCCTTTCATTTCCTATTTCTCCTATCATCGTCCTATCCTCAACAAAATCACTCAAATAGGAATTATTATTGTGCAATTTAATAATATTCATATCAATAAATATTCTACCGAGAAAAAGACGTTGTCACGTAAAATCTTCGCCCGTAAAACCGACTTTACAGGCAACAGTTTTTTTATGAATTATATTTATTTTAATAATATTTAAATATTTTTTTTAGAATTGATAAAACCGAAAATGTAGTTAAAATTTTTTGTTTTTTAGTAAAATCCAAACCTTTAAAAAAATTTCCTTGAATAATTCAAACATTTTTGTTTAATAAAATATATCCGCAAATATTTAGACTTTTAATTTAAGGATCGCTAAAAAAGAATATATAGTTAAATTTTTTTCAATAAAAGCAGAAAATTTAATTTTTCTTTTGTATTTATTTTATTATTTAATAAAATTTATTCTTACCTTTTAAAGTACTAATTTTGGGATTTCTTAAAACGAAAATGTATTAAAAAAATGTTTATAATTTAAGTTTAAAAATTAAAACTTAAGAATTCTTTTAAAATGCATTTTCGGTTTTTGCAAGACATTTTAGTAAAGAATATTTTAAAAAATTTTATGCAATTCATTACAACTTTGTATCGCTTAATTTAAAGCAAACTTTGGTGGTTCCCCTCAATCAAAACTTTTGTTCTAGACCTCTAGTTTTATAGCCCTGAAAGATTAATGGCGCATTGTCTGTCATTTGTTAAAACTCAAAGTTTTTTTTGGATTTATGTGATCTAAGCTACACTCTCCAACCTATTTCAGAATGACCACTGCCCAGTTTATAGTACCTTAGGGAGCTCAGCTTAAATGACGCCATTTTTCAAAAATACCTACCCATATTTTATAAATAAAATGAAATAAATATAAAAACAATTGGGATGTGAATTTTCGCAATTAATATATATATTTTTCTCAATTTAATGGACACATTTAGTAAGTTTATTTTATTTTTGTTTTTTGCTTTTACATATATGTATTAAATTTAGTATATATTTTAACTAGTTTTTTTTTCATTAAATAGTTTGTGGCTCAGTATCGCTGACTAGACTTTGATTTCGCTTTAAATGTTTTTTTGATATTTAAATTTTTCACACATAAAGTAATTTTTTTTTTATGTATAAACTGTCAAATGCTGCACTGCTGTGTGTGTGTGTGTGTGTACGTGTTCCCCATTTATATGCTGATATTTGTGGCTTAACTTATTTGATATAAAGCCGCCATTTTGTTTAGCAAAATCCATTTAATAACAATGTAAAAATCTAAATATATGCAAGTAACTGCTTTATAAATTCTATAACTAGACTGGACTTTATTTTTAAACCAACAATTTAAACATTTTAACAAAAACTACACACAAACTGGCTTAATGCGCTCTCTCTCTCTCTCCACTAGCTAAAACATTTACTTAAAACATATATGAAATTTATTTTTATATTTATTTGTTTACAGGATAAATATTTCTTTAAAAATTTCATCACAATTCACTGTGTGTCTGCCATATTTGATTTATTTCATTTACAAAGCGCTCTTGAGACGCAAATCCTTTTAAATTATTTACTAAGACATAAATAAGTAAATATATCTAAGAAAATTACACTGAAAAAAATACAAAAAAAAACACTTAAGCTTAGACGGCAACAATTTCTAAACAAAAGTGCAAGATTAATTCAACATTGCAGCTAAATCTTAAATAACAATAAATTATTTTGTATATTTTTATTTAATTTTAAGAGTTAGTAGTTCTAAAGTAAGCTCTATTAAGTTTTTAATACTTTTGGCTTAATTTTAAATACTAGTTTTAGTTTACAAAATTATTGGTAGTTCTGGTTGTCTAATTTTTTACTGGGCAACATTATCGCAAAGACCCTGTATTATCCGCAAATATTTGGAAAACATTTGTGATTTGTTGGCTATTACCAACAATTTTGCAAAGAAATTTTCTTTTTAAAACTAAAATGCCAATTTTTTATAATTTACTTATATAAATCATAGCCTTCATTTTTATATTATAATAAATTGAATTTGCAGCATATGTCATAATATTTTGATATGACAATGTTCATTTCTAAACAATTTCTCTAGAAATTAAAATTTATCTATTAATATTATTATTTAATACTTTTCTTACTCCATTTATATTATATAAAGAATTTCATCTTCAAATCAGACCAATGTGTACAAAATATGATGATACTGCGCTTAATCAATCATCAAAGGAACTGAAGCAACTTCATCCCCTACCCCAAATTTTCCTTTTTTTCTAAGGAAAATTTTTATTTTCAAGGAAAATGTTGCTATGAAAAAAGGTTGCTGTTTGTCTTTTTTTTTCTTTTTAATATTATAAAGAGAAACAGAAATGTGTTAAATAAATTAAACTGGTCCCCAAACCGCGCCAAATCTTTAAACATATAAATCATATTTTTAATATTAAATAGTTTAGTTTCATATTTTATATCTTGCGCTTTATAAAAATCAGTTCTAAATTGAATTTATAAATTCTACAGCATACAAGTATTTTAAAATATATATAATTTCAATGTTTCTAGAGTTTCTTTTATATATTAGTTTTTTTTAAGTTTATATTTGTAGGTTTTTAAGTAACTTACTAACTCACACATTTATATAGTACTACATGTACATTGTACACATAAACAATACATACATACATAAACAATTTGTATCTGTACATACCATTGAGCATTTTATTTCACTAAAGATAACACTGTGCAACAAGGTTTTGGGATTTTTCGAAGCCGTAGCTCATATTTAGCTCTTCTGTGAAAATATTGAACATTTTTTAAATTAAACTATAAATTGTATTAACTACCCTACTGATAAAGAAAGCAAAAAAGTTTATCATGGATTATACAATTTTATAGATTGGATCGATTCATAAGCAGAACTCTCTTAGAAAAAAATTCTGAATATATTAAAGCATTTTTTTAATCTTATTTGGGGGTTTTACTGCATTTTTGAAGTTTCTTATAAACTGCTTTATTTTACAGATAATTTCTAATTAGCTCTGCTTTAATATTTTAGAAAGTAATGTTTCTTTATAAAACTGCCGAATATTTCATTTTCATTTTTTGCGCTTAAAGAGCAAAATTTTTTTGTCCTGACTGTCAGAAATGTAAACAATTTTTAAAATTATACAACAAAAATTAACAAAAGTCTTAACTTTGGGATACCCTGTACCACTAGCTTGCAATCAAATCCGGTTTCTTTATAAAAAGCCAAAAACAGAAGAATTTTAAGGCAAACTATGTTTTTTACCGATCGATGGGAGCTATATGATATAGTCAACCGATTTTGATCAAATTTGATACAGTGCTTTGGTACCTTGAAAAAAACCCGAATGCCAAATTAGGTTCAAATATCTAACAAACAAACGAAAAAAAATGTTTTTTTGGGCCGATTCCTCCTATGGAAGCTATACGATATAGTCAACCCATTTTATTCAAATTTGGTACAATGCTTGGGTACTCTAAAAAACTTCTGAATGCCAAATATGGTTACGATATCATTATTAAAAAATTAAATATAGCGAGCTTTGTATAAAAAAATTTGTTTTTAACGATATGATATAGTCAACCAATTTTGATCAAATTTGGTACATTACTTGGAAACTATAGAAAACTTTCGAATGCCAAATTTGGTTACGATATCTTCATAAACAAATGAGTTATCTATCTAAAACATTTTATTTTTTTCGAGGGTGCTATATAATTTAACCCCGATATCAAAAAAATAAAATGAGCTTGTCTCCTATGGAATAATATGGGATCTAATGTGAAAGTTTGGTTACTCTAGCTCTTACCATCTCTGAGATCTAGGCGTTCAAACGGACGGACAGACGAATGGACATGAGTATCGCGACTTCTCTAGTCCACCTGATCATAATTTAGGTAACTTTGATGACACATTTTCGGCTTGCACAAACTTAATATACCCTTTGTACCATACGTTACAGGGCATAAAAAAAATTAAATAGCCGATTTTTTTTAATTTAATTTTTTATGTGTCATGGTAAAAAAAATTCAATACTTTTAGAAGATGAAAAGCCCGATATTCAGTTATCTATAACTCGATAAATATTCGAAATTTTGTTTTGTTTCTTTTGGCTAAGGAGCTCCACCAAATGTGTACAAATCATCAAAATCGGAAAATATCGGGAAAGAATTGGTCCGCTTCACTTATTTTATTTTTTTTAATTGTATTCGTATTTTCTTCGATATATATTATTTTGCATTATTCCAATAACTTCGAAAAACTTTAATTAAATAAATAAAAAAGGGTTTTAAATTAACGACCAGCCATAAGATTTCTAAAAAAACAAGCCAAATTAATAATAAATTTAATTTTTCAAATTTAAAAACAATCAAGTTTTACTACTTATTTTTAGACATAAAGAAAAATAATTATGAAATAATAGTTAACTATATATTTTTATTTTCTTATCTTGACTAAGTACTACTTTTATGCAATAAAAAATGTAAATTAAAATTTTTTTTATGTTTTATAAATTTAAAATAAGAGTAATTCTGAAACTTGTATTTTAATATGTTATCAATAATTTTAATTTTCATCTTTGTTTCTAAAAATTAAAAAATAAGGGCTATTTTGCGATTTAAAAAAAAAAAATTATTTAACTTTTATTTAAATTATTTATTATCATTATTATTTAATTTATTTAAGTAGTAAAACTGGATCGTTTTTTATGATTCATAAAATAATTTTCTTTTTTTAATTTATTTTGGTAGTTATTTTAAAATGTTGTGGCTTGTACGTTAATCCAAAAAACTTTTTTTGCTTTTATTTTTTCAATTCATATTTCATTTTAAAGAAACCTAAAAAAAATATATTTTTAAATTCTGTTATGGCTGAATTTTAAAAATATTTTTTTACCTCTTATTTAATTGTGGATAAAGTAGGGATTATTTTTCATTTTAAAAGTTTATGTTGCTGCTTAAAAACTATTTCTAAGTAAATTATCTTGATAATTATAGAAACAAATAATAAATATTTTGTTAGTATTTTTTTTTTAAATATTTTAAATTTCACCTAATACTTTCTTTTTTCTTATATTTTTTAAGTCTATGCTTCAAATAAGCCAGCCTTCATTTTTTTTAAACAGAATAAAGATACTATAAATTTTAAAAAATAATTGTGATTGAAACAATTTTATTTTTATTTCATTTATTATTTTATTTTATTATTTACTAGCCTGCCTCCGCTGCGCTCCGGCACGCTCTTTATTTTATATCTATATTATTTTTATATCTTTATTTTCTTCCAATGATTTATTTTTGTGGCAAGTTCACGAAATACTATAATGACATGCAAATTTATCTGCTGGACTGATTCTCATGAAATTTTGTATGCCTCAATAAAATAAAATTTATAACGTTTATAATTTTTGTGTTTCCTTTCGACAAAAACAATTAACTAAAAAATATTAGTTAATCTGACAATGTACACAATGCCAACCAAAATTAAAAAAAAAAAATGTATTGCAAAATCAAATTGTTCTTTTTAGTATTTTCGTCGCAATTTTGATATATTTTCTCAACCTTAAACCTTTCCTGGACTTCCACGAACATTTCAAGACCAAAATTAGCCAAATCGGTTCAGCCGTTCGTGAGTCTATAAGCTGGGTTTTTCAATTTTCCTAATTTTCCTGTACATTTTCCAATGATATTTTATAGCCTATGTCCGTCCCAGAAAGCTTCTGAACATTTTAAAAAAAGTCCCATTAAAATCGGACAAAGGGTTTGGCGTCCAACCTCATACAAACAGACAGACAAACACTTTTTTTTATATATAAGATTATTTAAATGAAAATTATAAAATGCTTTCTTTTAAACACAATTTTTTTTGTTTAAAGAAAATAAAAGTAATGATAAAATTTTTGTATGTAATTCAATACATATATCTCAAAAAATGAATTTTTAAATATTTTCATTCAACGTAAATTCTATAAAAATGTATCCTATTACCTTTAGCGCAATAAATGAAGCAAAATTAATCAATTAAGAAATACCAATTTGTTTTTATGCTTTTCAGCGTATTGATTGGTGCAAGAAAATATAAAAAATTTGCAATTCTTTTTAAATCAACTTTTTATAAACGCATCGTAACTAGTGAGAAAAATAAAATATATTTTTTAATTAAAAATTAAATAAAATATTTTTTTAATTATAAAAAAGCATTTAAGTTTAAAAATAGTTTTTCACGGGCATTAAATTTCAATCAAATTCTTTGGCATTTCAACCGATGTTGAGCTGGGTCAACGCTGAGTTTTATATTTTGAACGATAAATAATTTTAAATCAAAAAAAAAAGGTTCTATATATTGACTTTCAGATTATGTAGGTACAAATATGTTTTTATTTAGCCTGAAGGACTACGTTGCTCCGGCTACAAACCTTTGTAACTTAGAATTAAATTGTACTTTATAATTATATAAAAAAAAAAATTTTTTATTTACGATTTATTTTTGCTTAGATACCCTGGCATAAAATAATCCTATTCCGTATCCCAGCTTGAAAGTGTATTTGTTGCACAGTTTTATCTACGATTAGTTTTTCACTTTATCTTTCTTACCAAATACCAATTACACAATTTTTATATAATTGGAAAAACAGTTCACGATTTTTTTTTTGAAGTTTACAAATACAACAGTTATATTCCTAATTTAATAAACCGACATATATATGCAACGGTAAACTTCAACACACACATAAATATATAAAGTATCTTTAGTGCTTAAAATTTAAACATTCACAATTTTTCTTTTAGTGTAATTATTTACTGCAAATTGCAATCATCGGATGCGTTGTTTATTTGCTGTTTGGTCTTGCGTGAAGCACGGCGTATGAGAGATCTAAAGGGAGTTTTGAGTTAGAAATATGAGAAATAATTAGGGGTATATATAGTCAAAGGCGTAGTCAGGGCTATAGCTATTAAAAAAAAAATGTAATTTGACCCTTTTGTCGAAAGCTGCCTACACCCATCTGTATATATTACAATAATATCATAATAGACTTGCCTGGAACGTGGTTTCAATTTAGCCTCAGCGCTGGTGCTGGCTACATCCACAGCATCCACCAGATTCGACTTCTTGTCACAGCTCACCGAGGGACTAGCCATGCGATTTTTATCTGAAAGATAACAATGAGCCAACATAAATATCGCATAAATAAAAGCCATCCAGAGTAGAAAAATGTATGCGTGCCATAAAGCAACAGCTCAATAGGGTTTTTTTTTATTTTATTGAAAAATATATTCCTTTTCAGAGTGCATAAAATATATATTTATGTCAAATATATACACGGCGCGAGTGTACGTGGCAAAAGTTATGTATAAATATCAAGTATACGCGCGGTTGCACGCTGTTACCCTTTTGAATCGTTCACGGTTGACAAACACACACTTATTATGATTGGCACGGTGCAAACGTGAAAGTAAATTAATTTGCAAATCCGGTTGCCAAGCAACATTTCAATATGGCTGCCAACGTGCAATAATACCCCCCACCCGTAGAGAACTCTCCTGCACTACGTGTAAAAACCGGAATCAACCATGAACACCAAAAGTCCTCGTTCTCGTTAAGGGCAACCGAAATGCAACACCAAAAACGAACTCATTAATCAAGTTGCAAATTTTTTTTATAAGTGGCTTCCATTCTGCTATGCTGCATCCATTGTTCTGAAATTGTGGCAAAGATTCGAGCTGCGACTGCAACAGTTCCGGGAAGTAATTAACTTATAAAAGTTGAAAACGTTGCGATTGTGATATGTATGTGTGTGTGTATGTGTTGCCACCTCTGTATCTGTATCTGTGAAGCTTAATGGTTATTGTTTTTGGTTTGTTTCTGCAATGTAAAATACACAGATAAAAGATTGAATCGTTATGGGTGTTGAAAAGTTAAATAACCAGGGGATCCAGGGATTGGGACAAGGGGTTGCGTATAAAGCCATATTTCTATGGGTGAAAGCTTATGTTTTTTAGGTGGTCATGGAATGCAGTAGGAATATTTCCTAGAGTGAGATAATAATATATATTAAAAAGTGGTTAAAAAATTTAAAATAATATAATAAGTTGAAAAATGCAATCAGAGTAGTCAGGTGTAAAGTTTTTTCGAGCTTTTGCATACTTTAAAACTGAAATTAATTAAATACTTTTTATAGAAAGTGAGATTCTTGTAAAAAAGTTAATAAGTACTCTAAATTTAAAAATAAATTGAATTTACACTTTTTTACGGAAAATCGTTTTTGCTGATTCGCTCTTGTCAAATTGGCAAAATTGTAACAGAAATAGTTAAAAAGTGCTCTAAAATTTAATAATATATTGAATTTTCACTTAACAAAAAGAAATCGATTGTGTGGAAAAGTAGAATTCATAATTGAGGTTTGTGCTTAGAGGAGCATCGAAAAAAGCGTCGAGACAAAAATTCTTTATATCGTCAAGACCTTGGCTATCTTGTACAAAGCTTTAAAAGCAAACAATTATGCCCATTTTTTGCGCAATTTACGTTAGATGGCGCCAGCAGTAATAAGAGCATATTTATTTCAGGGCAAAAAATAAAAAGTAAAGCAAATTATTTTGATGGCAAAATAAAGATAATTCATAAAGACCTTTTTTTTTCAATAGGATTTTCGTGTGGATCACGCGTGATCCATGACAGCTGTCAAAGGCAAAGCTGTTCAGTATTCATTGGCAAATCATCATGCAAAGACTTACACCCGAAAAACGTTTACAAACTGTACAATTGTACTACAAAAATCAGCGTTCTGCAAAGAATGTTGAATCCGTTGTTTTCGACCGAAATTTTGTTCAGTGATGAGGCCCACTTTTGGCTCCACGGCTTTGTGAATAAGCAAAATTGCCTTATTTGAGGAGAAGATCAACTCGAAGAGGTTCACCAGCTGCCATTACATCCAATAAAATCAACGGTTTGGTGCGGTCTGTGGGCTGGTGGAATCATTGGTCGGTATTTTTTTAAAAATGAGCAAGGTGCGAACGTTACCATCCATGGCGCACGCTATCGGACCATGTTAACGGACTTTTTGCTGCCTGAAATTGTTGCCCGTGATCTCGACGACATTTGGTTCCAACAGGATGGCGCTCCCGTCCACATTGCCAATGAAACAATGGCTCTATTGCGAGGTCAATTTGGTGAGCGATTAATTTCGGGACCCGTACCTTGGCCGCCAAGATCGTGCGATATCACACCGCTCGACTTTTTTCTTTGGGGTTACGTAAAGTCAAAAGCTTACGTGGACAAACCAGCAACGATTGAGGCCTTGGAAGCCAACATTACTCGTGTTATTGGCCAAATACCAGTGGAAATGCTTGAACGAGTCATGGAAAATTTGACCTTTAGGATGGACCATTTAAACGCAGTTGCGGCCAACATTTGAACGAGATTATATTTAAAAAATGGCGGACGTAAAGTCGGGCGCGGACGACTTTAGGATACCCTGTACCACTAGCTTGTAATAAAGTCCGATTTCTTCACAAAAAACCAAAAACAGAAGAATTTTTAAGCAAAAATTTTTTTTTTGACCGATCGTTCCTATGGGAGCTATATGATATAGTCAACCGATTTCAATAAAATTTGATACAGTGCTTAAATACCTTAAAAAAGATATGAATGCCAAATTTATTTCAAATATCTATACAAACAAACAAAACACATCGAATTTTGTATAAAAAATGTGTTTTTGGACCGATTGGTCCTATGGGAGCTATATGATCTAGTCAAACGATTTGGATTAAATTTGGTACAGTACTTAGGAACTATAAAATACTCACGAATGTCAAATTTGGTCCCAATATCTTAACAAACAAACGAAACACAACAAATTTTGTTAAAAAATCGATTTTTTGGAAGATCGGACCTATGGGAGCTATATGATATAGTCAACCGATTTTGTTCAAATTTGGCACATTGCTTAAGTGGTCTAAAAATTTCCAAACGCCAAATCTGGTTAGGATATCTTTATTAAAAAACGAAATATAGCGAATTTTTCTTTAAAAAAGTTATTTTGGCCGATCGGTCCTATGGGAGCGATATGATATAGTCAACCGATTTCGATCAAATTTGGTACAGTGATTGGGAACTGTAAAAAAACTTTCGAATACCAAATTTGGTTACGATATCTTCATAAACAAACGAATTATTCATCTAAAACGCTTTTTTTTGTCGAGGTCGTCTCAAACACCCCCATGGGAGCTATATAATTTATCCCCGATATCAAAAAAATAAAATAAACTTGCCTCCTATGGAATAATATGGGATCTAATGTGAAAGTTTGGTAACTCTAGCTCTTACCATCTCTGAGATCTAGGCGTTCACACGGACGGACGGACAGACGGATATGGGTATATCGACTTCTCTATTCACCCTGATCATATTTTAGGTAACTTTGGGGTGTCTCCGACGTCTCCTTCTATATGTTACATACATTTTCGGCTTGCACAAACTTAATATACCCTTGGTACCATACGGTACAGGGTATAAAAATAAATGCCATAAAATATGCTAGTGAAGAATATTCTTTTTTAAATTTAAATTTTATTCACGATTTCTTAGGCAGTACGAATGTTTGTGACGTTTGATTTCCTTACAATACAGGCTTAATTAATTTTCTTCTCTACTGTTATATAAAATTATAATGAAAATATATAGTAGCATTAGAGTCATAAGAGGGTGGGAAAAAATATTCTTTTGAAATGATTATAATTTATTATTTATATTCATCCCTTCTCACACTTTTATTTTAAGGATGATTTTTTAGGCTTTAGGCCGCCATCTTATGTCCGCCATTTTGTAATTTTGAAATTTCAACCTCATGATTAGCGACCCTAAGAACATATATTTGCATTCTCAAGTCGAACTTTTAACACATTTGATAATAAAAAATAAATAATTTATGGAGTTATTTGTCTTTGGCAGCCATCGTAGCTTTTTTAAAATATAAAATCACAACTTTAAAAATAGATGAGATGGCGAAATTTTTTTTTTATTTTAAGCAAAAAAAATAAAACATAAAGCAAGTTACTTTATTATTATTTATATTGATTATATATGTGGGTCATTCCCTGTCAAATCAGACACCCCTTTCTCGCACTTCAATTTTAAAGATGAATTTTTAAGTTTTTTGGCGGCCATCTTAGGTTCGTCATTTTATAATTTTGAAATTCAAACCTGATATTCGTCACTAACGACCCCAAAACATATATTTGTGTACCCAACTCGAGCTTTAAACACAAAAATTAAAAAACGAAACATCTGTTATCCGCCATTTTGAAATTTTGTAATACTAATAAGGTACTCATGATCAGCTACCATAAAACTGTCTTAATATAATTTAAAAGGGGTTGCCATAATATTTTTCTGAGAATAAGAATGAAAATAAAAAATAAATAAATTATCGAGCCACTATTTTTTGGCGGCTGTTTTGAAACATCAAAAATTACCATAAGGCTTCAAAAAGTAGATGAGAAGACAAACAACCTAGATTTATCATAAAAATTCAAGTTTTGATGAGGGGCTAGCGGGTTTGACTGAGCATGACCCTTGTATATATATTAGTATTATTATTTATAGTCTGTGTTTAATGTGAATTGGAAAATAAAAAGAATAATTGGGTGTTTGTCCATAAAATACTCTGGCTAGTCATAAAAAAAGAATAAGAAACTTTATTCTTAAAGTTGGCAATGCCATCAAAAACACATTCAGCAGTGCCACAAAATTGCAATTCAAATCTTAAATTTAAGTTGAAAAGTAAAATTATGCTCGGCTTTTTACATTTATTTTTAGTATTCTTAATTTTTTTGAGTTTCGCTTTTATTGCTGTTTGTGGGGGGAATAGCTTAAAATATTTCATGCAAAGTTTTCTCAGAGCTGCTTCAAATAATATTGATGTAAGTGAGAATTTACAAGTGCAATTTTGTACCCAAAAAAAAGTGCTCTAAAAAATGGAAAAATGCTTTTTCATTGCGTCTGGTTGGGCGTTGGGCTGGGTTGGGCTGGTTGACGAGCACTGGAAACATTTTTATTTTACAAAGTCTGATTTTAAATTTACTACCAAGAGTGATGTGTCCATGTCAAGTTCTTCATCCGAAGGACCTATTTGAAAACTGAGGAGAACCGAAATTGTGAATTTAATTTAATTCTTTAATTGAAAAATAAAGTTAGTATAATTTCTTATTGTATAAACTAGCATTTATTGATAAGAAGGAACGTTTGAAAATGAATAGAAGAAACTTTAGTTTTCTTGTTTTGATAGGCCAAATTGAAGCTTCGGACATTTTACGGTCCACTAATGATGCAAATTCTTAACAAAAAACGGAAGACTATAATTAAAAATATAATTTTTTGGAGATTACTTGTTTTTAGCGACCCGAAATCTTACTAACAATCTTTTACTTAGTTTTTCATTTATTTTCCGATGATTTAAAAAAATTCCAAATATAACTTGTTATCGGTTTAAACATTTTTCACAAATTTTGATCATTCTAAGTTCCATGCCGTTATTGGCTTTAACACGATCTATCTCCTTTAAACTAAAAGTCATATTTTGCGGCGTTTAATCGAAAAATTAACAACAAAATCATGGAATTAAAAAAAAAAAAACTTGGCCATCCTTACACTAAATTTCCTTATAATAGACTACTGCCGTAAAGAGGTCCTGCACTCCTGAAGGAGTTAAAGGATTAGATGATGATAATGACTGTCTTAAAGTTATGAAACTCATACAATTTCTGAAAAGTTTCATGTCAATATATAAACTATAACGAAAAATCGATTTCTTTCAATATCCAATAATAGACAGTTATTGTGGTAAAAATGCTTTGGTAGATCAGCTCCACAAAAATTAATATTTGCAACTTGTACTTGAACCTAAAACTTCAAGGTGCCCTATAGTTTTGGGAAGTAAGAAACTTTGCCGAAGAAAAAACTCTAAAAGAAATTTTGAGACCCCCGCTTTTTGGATTATTTTTGAATTTCACCCCAAGAAACTTTGCCGAAGAAATAATTCTAAAAGGAATTTCGAGTCCTCCACTTTTTGGATTATTTTTCAATTTCATTCCATTTAAGACCGCAAATATATATTTTTATACTCTCTGAATGAAAAAAACATATTTATTTCCTGTTTTACTTTTTTTTCTCAAAAATGTTTGCTAAATGATAAAGTCGTAATATATTTATTAAAAAAAATATCTTGTTTAACTTATTTTTGAAAGCCTTTCTTTGTTTTTTAAATTTGCAGAGCTTTTCACGGCTATAATTTCTTTATTCAAATTTCTTGAAACGATCAATCGTACTTGCCATCCCAAGAAACTTTGTCGAAGAAGCCATTACTCTAAAAAAATTTCGAGGCCTCCACTTTTTTGATTATTTTTGGATTTCATTCAAAATTAGCTATTTTCTAACATACTCTCTAAGTAAAACTCTTATTTTAGTTTTTTTTCCTAAAAATTAATCCTATGGTATAAACTCGGAATATATTTATTAAAAAAATATCTTGCCAAACTTATTTTTGAAATCCTTTCTTCGTTTTCCTAATCTGGCGACTTTTTCACGGCTGCGATTTCTTCGTCAATGTTTCTTGGAATGATCAATCGCCAAGACCCATTGCCGAAAAAAATTTGATTCGTTTGTAGGAATATAAAACCCAGTAAAAAAAACAAAATAAATAAAAAAAATTAAAAAATATAAAAAAAAACCTAGCTCGACCTGGAATCGAACCTGGGTCGTTCTGCATCGCGACGTTAAATTCTAATACCGACACTCAAGCAGCTGAGCTAACCTTTTGTATACTTTCGTCATTATGTCCTCTAAAAGAAATAAAGTCTTTAAAAGAAAATATTGTAAATATCTCAGTTGTTTATAGTGCAATTTTATTTAATCCTCATATTAATCGGAAGAATTTTTTATTACCCACATTTTACAAACACACAATAAAGCTGTAGCTATTGAAATTGTAGAAAATATAGCGCTTTGAAGCTATTTGGTGTTGGAAGAGGGCAAGATACAAGAAAATATATATTTACTTGATTGATTCAAATGCCAAAATGGTTATCCAATCTCTTATAGTCTCAAAGAACTAGGTGTTCCGACTGACCGTCTATACATTTCTTTAGACCTGCTGAAGATCTCCTATGACTCCCTCTCTATATTAAAAACATTTTCACAAACATACAATAATATATCACATACCCTTGTTATAGTGTATAAACAGGGTCAAACATAAAATCTATAAATACCTAGTAATCCTAACTGAAATAGTTTTATAGATTAACAGATAAACCTTGATGATAAATGTAGCATTGTACAAAATTGCATTTAAAAACTCATTATCCTCCAACGCTAACGCCCAAAGTATCTAAAAACGAGCACTATAAATAGTTTTATGTGTCTGCTATTATAAACATGTGAGGGTTGCGGTAAGCTCGCGAATTTATCAGGGTTGCATCGGCAACGGCATAACAATGCAATTACTGTAAACTGCATATACAGTTACAGTTGCACAGAAACGGTTGTTTCCCCTTGATATTCAACATGTTAACAAAAACAAACCACCGCATCAAATGCCTCTAACGCCTTGATGGTTTACACTGTGAAAAATATAGTTCCAAAAATGAAAAAAAAATAATATTCAACCAGGCGCAAAAACAAACAGCTACATGAAAAACCATAAAAGTGAGAAAATTGAATAGTAAGCCCTAAAACCCGTAACCAAACAAGTATTGAAATTGAATTTTTGATTATGACAATAGAAAGTTGTGAACTGGAACTAGAATTTACGAACGGCCTTGCTGAACATTTTTGAAGCTCATTTAAATTTTTCACAACTCACATAAATGAACCACATGCAAGTCATTTGCTTTGATTTACATATTTAAATATCCTGCGGAACAAGTTTCAATTGAATTACGTTCCGACTCGGAGTGGAATCGCTCTGCGGTAGCTTTTGAGTTGAATCAGTGTCAGAGTACTTCTTGTCTGTCAGCGCTTCATGGCCCAAGGGACAGTTTGTGGGGGGCGGTACGCACATGTCTGGCCTGCGGAAGTTTGTGGAAAGAGAGCCTGGGGCTTTTCATACACTGAAAATTCGTGGAAAATGCGTTTATTACACAAAATAAATTTCGTGTGGCGGTAAATTGTTCCCGGAACTCTTAAAGCGGATATCAACTGACGGTTTAAATTTCCGAAAATTCCCCAATTTTTATACCCTGTACCGTATGGTCCAAGGGTATATTAAGTTTGTGCAAGCCGAAAATGTATGTAACATATAGAAGGAGACGTCGGAGACACCCCAAAGTTACCTAAAATATGATCAGGGTGAATAGAGAAGTCGATATACCCATGTCCGTCTGTCCGTCTGTCCGTCTGTCCGTCCGTCTGTCCGTCTGTCCGTCCGTCCGTCCGTGTGAACGCCTAGATCTCAGAGATGGTAAGAGCTAGAGTTACCAAACTTTCACATTAGATCCCATATTATTCCATAGGAGGCAAGTTTATTTTATTTTTTTGATATCGGGGATAAATTATATAGCTCCCATGGGGGTGTTTGAGACGACCTCGACAAAAAAAAGCGTTTCAGATGAATAATTCGTTTGTTTATAAAGATATCGTAACGAAATTTGGCATTCGAAAGTTTTTTATAGTTCCCAGTCACTGTACCAAATTTGATCAAAATCGGTTGACTATATCATATAGCTCCCATAGGACCGATCGGCCAAAATAACTTTTTTAAAGAAAAATTGGCTATATTTCGTTTTTTAATAAAGATATCCTAACCAGATTTGGCGTTTGGAAATTTTTTAGACCACTTAAGCAATGTGCCAAATTTGAACAAAATCGGTGGACTATATCATATAGCTCCCATAGGTCCGATCTTCCAAAACATCGATTTTTTAACAAAATTTGTTGTGTTTCTTTTGTTTGTTAAGATATTGGGACCAAATTTGACATTCGTGAGTATTTTATAGTTCCTAAGCACTGTACTAAATTTAATCCAAATCGTTTGACTAGATCATATAGCTCCCATAGGACCAATCGGTCCAAAAACACGTTTTTTATACAAAATTCGATGTGTTTTGTTTGTTTGTAAAGATATTTGAAATAAATTTGGCATTCATATCTTTTTTAAGGTATTTAAGCACTGTGTCAAATTTTATTGAAATCGGTTGACTATATCATAAAGCTCCCATAGGAACGATCGGTCAAAAAACAAATTTTTGCTTAAAAATTCTTCTGTTTTTGGTTTTTTGTGAAGAAATCGGACTTTATTACAAGCTAGTGGTACAGGGTATCCTAAAGTCGTCCGCGCCCGACTTTACGTCCGCCATTTTTAGTGGTAATTTTGCACGCACGAAATATTCTGATATTGGTAGAATGCTTTGGAATATTATACATCGGTTCATTGGATAAGCGGCTTAATTTCAAAAGTTTAGCAATGCTGGCAGAAAACAATAAATTGGCAATAAATCATGATATGCATATATAGTTGCAATAAACTGCTTATTCCAAGAATTCTGCTAAAACTACAAAGTTATTTCAAAATTGTAACTCTATGGTAAATCCTTATATCGGTTTGGAACTGGTTTTATGTTGCAAAGCATTTAGTAGTAGTATTTAGTAAAATTCATATGAATTTTACTTTTGAAAGCAATAGTGTTCAGCATTTAAAACTATCTGTATCTCAAAAAAGAAGTCATTTTTAACTACCAGACTCTTTCATTCATTAGTGCAAATTTTTGCTCATCTCTTGAATTCTATTCGGAAAAGATTAAAACAATAAAATTTCCATGTATAATCAGAAAATTTGTTAAAATTGTTCATTATATGTAATTAAATTTAAATGTGATAGTTAAATATGATATTAAATTTAAATTTAACGTTTTAAATTTTTAAGATTTCAAAATTCCCTTAATGTTCTATCGATAAATAGAATATTTTGTGACATTTGCGTGAACGTGTCCGTTGATTCGGCCGGAATTGTGGACAGACAATTCGTGGATTTTGCACGACGATAACGCGCGTATCATCGAGCCACGATTGTAAACGCATTTAAGGCAAAACACTCGATAAATACCATCGACCAGGCATAGTACAGTCCAGATCTGGCCCAGTGTGACTTTTCCTCTTTCCAAAACTAAAATTGCACTCCGGGAAACCCGTATTGCTTCAAAAGGGGCATATTTTGAAGTAGACAAAGTAAATATTAAAGAAAATTAACTATTTTGCATTTTATTCAAAAATTTTTGAAACTTTTTTGTCACAATGTATTTCAGAATATTAAGCGTTTTTGTATCATTAGAAATCAATAGATTTTTTAATACTTGTAGTGGTTCTATAATTTTTGAGATGCGACTTTGCATCAGGGGAAGAAATAAATTGATTACCTTAATACAAAAAAATGGCGGACGTAAAGTCGGGCGCGGACGACTTTAGGATACCCTGTACCACTAGCTTGTAATAAAGTCCGATTTCTTCACAAAAAACCAAATACAGAAGAATTTTTAAGCAAACATTTTTTTTTGACCGATCGTTCCTATGGGAGCTATATGATATAGTCAGCCGATTTCAATAAAATTTGACACAGTGCTTAAATACCTTAAAACAGATATGAATGCCAAATTTATTTCAAATATCTTTACAAACAAACAAAACACATCGAATTTTGTATAAAAAACGTGTTTTTTTACCGATTGGTCCTATGGGAGCTATATGATCTAGTCAAACGATTTGGATTAAATTTGGTACAGTGCTTAGGAACTATAAAACACTCACGAATGTCAAATTTGGTCCCAATATCTTAACAAACAAACGAAACACAGCAAATTTTGTTAAAAAATCGATTTTTTGGAAGATCGGACCTATGGGAGCTATATGATATAGTCAACCGATTTTGTTCAAATTTGGCACATTGCTTAAATGGTCTAAAAAATTTCCAAACGCCAAATCTGGTTAGGATATCTTTATTAAACAACGAAATATAGCGAATTTTTCTTTAAAAAAGTTATTTTGGCCGATCGGTCCTATGGGAGCTATATGATATAGTCAACCGATTTCGATCAAATTTGGTACAGTGATTGGGAACTATAAAAAACTTTCGAATACCAAATTTCGTTACGATATCTTCATAAACAAATAAATTATTCATCTAAAACGCTTTTTTTTGTCGAGGTCGTCTCAAACACCCCCATGGGAGCTATATAATTTATCCCCGATATCAAAAAAATAAAATAAACTTGCCTCCTATGGAATAATATGGGATCTAATGTGAAAGTTTGGTAACTCTAGCTCTTATCATCTCTGAGATCTAGGCGTTCACACGGACGGACAGACGGACAGACGGACAGACGGACAGACGGACAGACGGACAGACGGACAGACGGACATGGGTATATCGACTTCTCTATTCACCCTGATCATATATAAGGTAACTTTGGGGTGTCTCCGACGTCTCCTTCTATATGTTACATACATTTTCGGCTTGCACAAACTTAATATACCCTTGGACCATACGGTACAGGGTATAATTACCTGACGGACCCCTGGGAGAGGCATGGGGATCTCTATTAATAACTGTTCGAACAGAACAGGGACCTACAGTTTATAGTCTATAGTTAATAAAGACTTTCTAACATTAATACGTGCATTAAAATTTTAATATTTCATAATTTCAAAATACAGTCAAGATTGAAAAATTTTTTCCTAAATATTGTTTGGCTTTTGGACAATTCTCTATTAAAAAATCTATCTTTCTCATTGATGTGGGAAATATAAATTGTTTTATATATATCCCGAAACTTTCAATAATCTACAGATTTTGTTCCTTTAAAATCTTTCTCTCTCAATTCCTGTTATCGCCTGCGGAACATAGGAACTCTAGGGGTGTAAAGGCTGTTTTAGAGAAGTTGAGGTAGCTGTTCTCAGCAATCTATTTCTTCAATCCCTACTCTCATCTTTTAGTGGTACACCCTGGTAACCTAAGCAAAAATACTAAAGGTGAGGTAAAAAATCCACATGGGAGGAAGGGTCAGAGAGACCGAGCTTCGGGGGACTACTTCGTCATATATTATGATAAAGGTCCCCTGAAGTTTTGCAGCGTCTGTTCCTATGGTTACAGGCGGCCTCTTATAATAGATTATCTAGTGATCGATTAGGTGGAGCTTACCAGATCTTCTTTAGGCTTGATACCTACAGAAGTTCTCCACTTTACTCGAACTATTTGCAAATCCAAATTTTAAAGATGAGTGTAAACCCAAACAGATACCACTCTCCAAGTTGTATCCATATTTATGGGATAAATCCACCTGCTTCGGCAGCATGCTCATCGGATTTGGAAGTGCAAAGTTCAAGTTCAAATGGAATTGGTTACATAATTGAAACATCTAGACATTTTAAAATGCATTGAAAATTTTTTTATATATTAAAAAAATTTTTTTTATGCTAATCTCTAACTGAAATCTCAAAATTAAACGATTTCGATATATAATATAATGGCAAAAAATCAATCTAAACCATAGTTTTTGTAATAATAACAGTATTCTCAAATTTCAGCTATTTCCTCATATATAGTATTTGGTTGTAAGCAAAATTTTTTTGGAGTAAAAACAGTGAAAATGACTTTCACTCTAATAAACATTTAGAGAACAATTGCGCTGTTCACTTTGTTGGGCATAAAGGCAAGAATACCCGAGTTGTGATATAAGGAATCCTAACAATGATGCAAAAAGCTAAACTCAACTAGCAATGTGAGCAAAAACAAACAGATATTTACAATAGCTTTGTTTTTCTTAGAGTTAATAATATCCTTTAAAAAATTTTCGATCTCGTCAATTAATTCTGCTAATCTATAAAATAAGCCAATGCAATGTATTATTGGAAGTGAGTCAGGAACTCCAACTTGAATTTCGATCTCAGGCTGAAGACCAATTAACAAACTTTTAACATATTATGAATGTCTTCTACGTCATCAGAAGAGGGTTTTTGTGGGCGATATCTGATGTGATGAAGCTAATTTGATCTTAACTTCGAAAAAACAAATTTTTCCAAAAATAAAAAATTAATAAGAGATTTCAGCTAATCCTCGTATCTAGCCCGATGTCTGAATTTATTAACGATTTTTTCCGATGACTTATAATCCGTTTTCAAATGTTGCGGAAGTTGAGGAACTTTTTTTTTAATTTTTTATAATAAAGCTAAATTGATATTATATTTTAAAAAAGGAATTTTTTCAAAAAAATAAAATAATGAAAAGTATTTATCAGCTAATTCTCGGCTTTAACCCGATGTGTCAATTAATAAATGATTGACCGATGACTCAAAATCCGTTTTAAAAATGGAGGTTTTCAGGAATTTATTTTATTTATTACAACAAAGCAAACTTGACCTTAGATACTAAAAAAGTATTTTTTTTTTCGAAAAATAAAAATGATAAATGTATATAAGCTAATCCTTGTCTCTTGCCCGATGTGTAAATTTCTTAACGATTTTTTTCAATAACTCAACATTCCTTTTAAAGTTTGACTTAAAAATGTTCGGGGTGTTTAGGAATTTCTTTAATTTTTTCCAACATTCTAAATTGAAATTATCTTATATATAAAATTCTCGTGTCACAACCGATTTGGCTAATTTTGGTCTTGAAATGTTCGTGGAAGTCCAAGGATTGTTTAGGGTTGAGAAAATATAACAAAATTGCGACGAAAATACTAAAAAGGACAATTTGATTTTCCAATACAATTTTTTTTTTAATTTAGGTTGGCATTGTGTACATTGTCAGATTAACTAATATTTTTTAGTTAATAGTTTTTGTCGAAAGGAAACACAAAATTTATAAACGATTCATGTTTTGATTTCTGTGTAAAATACATATGATCAGATCAATATTTGCACATAATGCCGCCAAAAAGACGTAAAATTGGGAGACGTTCGCGTAGAACTCAATTGCAATCATCCCGAAGAACAGCTGAAGCTGAGGAACAACGTTTACAAAGGAATGAGTTGAATCGATTAAGAGAAGCAAGATCACATTTTGCTCATACATGCTCGAATGATAATGAGACGAAATCGGGATTATCAGAATCAATCAGATGAAATCCATGCAGAACAGAATTTAATCCAAAGAACATTCAGGCAAATGCGCAATGCATCCAATCTGCACAGAGCTGCATACGAATATAACAATACGACCGATTATAGCTCGCGTCAATCTGTTGTAATTGGAACAATGAACAAGGTATGTGACAAGTGCCAAGCACTGAAATTTCCCAATGAAACAGCAGGCCTGCTTATTATCAAAAGCAGTGTATTCGGAGAGGTTCGCTGCTGGATGTATTCGGTAGAATGGCAGAAGAGAGGATTACCTCAGAAAATACTACCGCATGAAATTGATGATGTGATATCGGCGGAAATCCCAGTTCAAACAAATGATCCAGAATTGTTCGAGGTTATCACAAAGAATATGATCCACGGACCATATGGTGTGCTCAACCAAACTTCACCATGCATGATCGACGGCAAATGCTTCAAAAGATATCCAAGGGCATTGACTTCGGACACTGTTACGGGCTACGATGGATACCCATTATATCGCCGTAGATCAACAGAAGACAATGGCAGATCAACCACAATCAAAGTGCAAAAACAAGAAATTGAAATTGACAATCGTTGGGTTGTTCCATTTTCGCCATTATTATCAAAAACGTATAAAGCCCACATTAACGTCGAGTATTGCAACTCAGTAAAATCAATAAAATATATCTGCAAATACGTCAATAAGGGAAGCGATATGGCGATTTTGGGTGTGAGAGCCGACAATGTGAATGACGAAATTTCAAAATATGAAATAGGATGTTGCATTAGCAGAAACGAGGCAATATGGCGAATTTTCTCATTCCAAATTCACGAACGACACCCAACCGTTGTCCATTTAGCAGTTCATCTAGAAAATAGTCAACGTGTTTCTAGACGAGCGAGCGGAGCAAGCGTGCCGAAGGCCGGCTAGTATTATTATAAAAAGGAATTTTTCGAAAAATAAAAAAATTATAAATTTTTAAAATATATTAAAATTTCTTAACGATTTTCTCCAATAACCCAAAAATCGTTTTATAGTTCCGACTTAAAAATACTTCGGATGCTGAGGAAATTCCTTTTTTTTTTAATAACTTAAAAACTATTATTTTTATTTAAACCAATCAAGTCATAAATTTCAATGCTTCTAAAAAATTTCAAACCACTGTAGGCAGAGCATTTCCAAGTCTAGACTAAAGTCTACTTATTTGTTTTTTATTTACGCGTTACGCGTCATTGCAGCCGAACTTTGGGCTCATATTTTAAATGTGACCCACACACGCACACACACACACACACACACACATTTAACTTGAGGCATGCACCACACACACACATCCTACACCAATACATTGCCAAAAAAGATGTGTATATATTTTGTGGGCTCATATTGTCTGCACCGTGGGCTTTAAAGCAAATTAGTCGATTTGGTTTTGGTTTTTTTTCGGTTGCTGCCTTTTTGGATTCGTCGTGGCGTTGTGCTTTTAACGCAATTACTTGGTGGGGGTTTCGTTGTCATGCCCTAGATTCATGTACTTATACCAGTACATACAGTTATTTATAGCCATGTCTAAGCTGGATCCCTTAGAATTGCTTTGGGTAGAGTGCGGTTGGCTTTGTGCCACAAGTTTAAACTGCCTAAAGTCACATCGAAATGTCATTAGAAAAGATTTAGCTGGGTCAATGCTTTTTAGACGCCACAATTTGACATATTTATGTGTGAGTTCGTTTCAGGACTCACACTCACATACTGTCCAATAACCTGGCCCTACTTCTACTTTGTATGCCAAAAAGGAGCTTGACTGTCAACGCCAGAGCCGTCGTCCACTTTTACAATGGCTTCCTTCTTGACAATCACAAATATTTTACGAATTCTATGGCATTTTATTTTTTTTTGTGTTGGCCTTTTATACACTTTTTTTCAAAGAGATAGCAGCATAATTGGTATATGTGAAGTGTTGGTAACAGATGCAAAGAGTTTGGTACAACTTATCAAGAGTGCTTTTGATAATCATAAAAGGTTGAAAATTTTGTGCTTTTGAAAATAAAAAGTGAGGGAGGAGATAGAGATTTTTGAAAGTGGAACATAATTGTTTTTTTTCATTTATATTAAGTTTATTGGAGTATGTTAAATGTGGAAAGAAGATGTGTGTGTTTTTTTTTAAACGCACAAAGGGGTTTGTTCTTCTGATTTCTTACTCCCTCTTATCTAAATCTCATCAATCTATAATAATATAGTATTTGGGGATTGTTGTCAGAGTTGGCTAGCTTTACATTGCTGAGAGCTTATGATGAAAATAAGCCTTAAAGAAATTGGTATGATTAATTTGGTATAACAACTTGGAGTTTTGTTTTTGTTATCTCATAAAGGAGAAGTTAAAGGCTTTCATTAAAACAAACTTTTCCGGGAATTTTCATGCACTTAACTGATTTCTGAACGGAAGAAAACCTGATTAATACGAGGGGTATTCAAAAACGAAGTTTCCCTAATTTTAAAAAAAAGTACAAACAAATTTTTAGGTTACAAAATGAATATTTATTAATTATTTGACTCACAAACTATTTTTCTACATACTCACCTTCGACTTGAATACATTTTTCGTATCTGTTATAGAGTTTATAAAAAGCTTCTTTTAAGAAAAACGTGTCCAATTGTGAATTCTTTTTTTTTTTGGTTGATTTTTTGGAACCTGGTACTACAATCAATGCGGATCGTTACTGCGAAGTTTTAAATAAGCTTAAAAAAGCCATCAGACGAAAACGTGCAGGAAAATTATCCAAAAAAATTTTACTCTTTCATGATAATGCACGGCCTCATTCTGCTCAAAAAACGAGAACTTTATTGGAAAAATTCAAATGAGAAATTTTCGATCACCCACCCTCTCTCCGGATCTCGCATCAAGTGGGCAGCATTTTGTTTCAAACGAAGAAGTCCAAACATCTGCCAAATTATGGCTCCAAAAAACAGGACACGTTTTTTTTTAAAAGAAGGTTTTTATAACTCTATAACAGATACGAAAAATGTATTCAAGTCGAAGGTGAGTATGTAGAAAAATAGTTTGTGAGTCAAATAATTAATAAATATTCATTTTGTAACCTAAAAATTTTCTGTACTTTTTTTTAAAATTGGAAACTTCCTTTTTGAATACCCCTCGTATAATAAATACTTTGCTAACTTGGATGATTTTGAGACGAATTTGTTAGCAAAATTGTTCAAATTTTTTTTTTTGATACCGCAGCTTAATAGGAAGGTTTTTCCGAAAATGTCGAGTTTTGTTTAGTATAAACCTTTTGTATATTATTATATGACAATAGTGAATCTTAGCGGGAGTTTTGGGGCCCGGACCCCTGCGCTAAATTGAAAGTGGGTTCGATATGAAAGCCCCCAAGATCCTGGATCCGCATCAGCTATAAAGTCAATTTAAATTACTTAAAAGTTCATTAATTATGAGAATCCTTGTTTATTCCTTTTAACCCCAATTTTTTTTATTAAGAATTGTATTTCAATTTTTTACCATTTATTTTTGCCGCAGCAGCTAAGGCCTTGGAAAAATGGGTTCGAAAGCCCCACAAAACCAAATCCTGGATCATGTGATCAATTAATACTATTTAAAGTTAATTAATCAAGAAAATCCGGGCTTATTCCTTATTAAGCCCAATTTTTTTATTTCGATTTGGATCTCTATTAAAAACTGCAACCCACATTTTTGACACAAGCATCTAAGGCCTTATGACGCAATGTAGTCTAAGTTTCATTAAAAATTCATTTATATTCATATTAATATAGGAATTTCTGGTCACATAAGCATTTGGCGTGACGTTACGGATAGCAAAAAATGTCAAAAAAGAAAACGGAAATAGTAAAATTTGTAAAAATCATTTTATTTAAGCTATGCCGTCGGTGGCTTAAGTGGTAGCGTACTCGCCTCTAAAACCGAAGGTCGGTGGTTCGATTCCCCGCAGTAGCACTGGTGCATTTGCCTAGCACTGGCATCGCTAGCTCAAAGACGCTATTTTTACCATGAAAGTCTCTATTAATTAAAGACAACGCCGTTCGGATTCGGCTATAAACTGTAGGTCCCTGTTCTGTTCGAACAGTTATTAATAGAGATCCCCTATGCCCCTCCTCCAAGGGGTCTAACAGGAAATTATATATATATATGCTAAGTAGCACTATATTTAGTGCAAAATATTTTTGGCGTGACGTTATGCTTGAATGCTAAAACAAAATATGATCAAAGAAAGAAAATGTTATTTTTTTTAAATACAATTTTTTTTTGTTCTCTTTGAGGTTTTCTCTGGCCCCTTGAGATTTGTAGTTTTTTGAACGTAGGATTTATTGTTCTCTGTAACATGTAAAATTCACAACATATCAGCATTTGGCGTGACGTTACGAATGACAAAGTATGACCGAAAGAAAAAGGAAATAGTAAAATTTTTAAAAACATTTTATTTGTGCTATGCTAAGTAGCACAATATTAAGTTCAAAACATATTTGGCGTGACGTTATGCTTGAATGCTATAACAAAACGTGATCAAAGAATGGAAATGATAAATTTTTTAACTTTAATTAAAAAATATGAGCATTTCTATTTTGGCGTGACATTATGTACGACATATTGTGACAAAAAGAAAAAGATAAAGGGTACATTTTTAAAAACATTTTGTTTATGCTTGCTTTGAAGCACTTTATTTAGTTTAAAATATTTTGGAGTGACGTTAAGTTTAAATATTACAACAAAATGTGACCAAGAAATAAAAATTCAATTTTTTTTCAATTAAATCAAAAAAGAATTTTTTTTGCTTTTTTAGTTTTTTTCAAATTCCTTGATCATGGCGTGATGTTACCAAAGCAGAAGTGATTTTTGAAGGGGAATAAATTCTCAAACATTTCTGCGAAATGAGAAAATCTTTTGAAACAAATTTTATTTTTAACCTCAATGCGCATTTACAATTTTATAAAATTGAAATATTAATGTTATTCCATTTTCCATTAAAAAATGTATTGTTACAAATTTTATTTTTATATTTTTTAAACATACAACTCAACACAAATCATTTATTTTGGCTTCAATATTAAAAAAAGGATAGTCAAGGTAATCTTGAATATAGGTAAATCAGACATGATTTGGTCTCAGTTTTTTTAGCTAGATTTCCTTACCGGAAGGAATACTGTATATAAAAAAAAAAAAAATTGGGCAACCCAGACGCCAATTTTCTACTTGACTTGTCTCTGTCCAAGAATAAATAAAATAATATTAAATTAATATTAAAATTAAATAAATATCGATATTAAAAAAAATATATTAGATAAGATAATCTTGAATATAGTCAAATCAGATCAAAACATGAAATTGCAACTTTGGCAAAATTTTTTAGTTGGAATTCTTACAGGTTTTTTCGAGCATAAGGACTAACCATTCATTCTTGAATAGAATGTGGTTAATTTCCGAACAGATTTGATAGGGTTCTCTTAGGGGATCAGGGAAGAGACACAAATCTTGCTTCTTTTTCTGAGTTAAGCCTCAAATCAAAATTCTAAGCTTCTGTAAACAACTTCAAAGGATTTAAGGATTGCTTTTCCTTGCCTACAGTGTATCCCATAGTCATGAAGACCCGACCGTGTCCTTCCGTGCTTATTTCCTTTGTACCCATTTTTATTTGTGCGCATAACAGTTAAGAAAAATGACAACAACTTTGTCGCCCATTAAAATATCAAATTGTCAAATTGTTGTCTACAGTCTCCGAGACAAGAACTAAATGTTCCAGTTTGTGCTTGACAACATTAATTAACAAGATATTAAATTAGAAATTACGTCGAGCTTTGTATTACAATGGATCAGGCGACATTTCTTGGATTTTGCTCACAAAAGGCTACAAATTGTTAATAAGTATTTCATTAATGGCGAAAACACAAATTTCAATTTAAAGTGTTGCAAAAATGGCTCAGAACTAATTAATGGAAACCTTTTGAAAATTACAATTCAGTTAAGACCAATAAAAGAAGAACTGCGCACAATTCTTTATAGATTAGTTATATTACTTTTGAAAATGAGTTCAAGGTCAGAAAATTGTTAGAAGATGAACACAAAACGGAAATAGCCAGTGAGTTCGAATAAAGTTAAAAAGTAATTAATATGGCAATTAGTATATGAAATACAAAAGTTTCACGCAAAAAGCCTTTTATAATTTTCTATTGAAAAAGCTAAAAATTGGCAACAGATAAGTGCCAAAGTTTATACCAGCCAGCAAGTTATTTAATGTAAATAATATACAAAGGTCTAGTTTCAATGGAAATATATAATGAGCGCAAAAAGTGTGACCGTATTTAATACTGTTTATTATTCGCGAGTATCTTTGGTTTTAATAAAATTGATTTATCGATAAGTTGACTCATTTAGATGCCGCAGTATTTCCCAACTTTATATAGTTTCTATCTTTTCTCTAAACAATGAAAACTTAGATGATATCCCACTATCCTCAAAATCAAGGTAGTAGTTTTTCATTGGACTTAGAAGGAAGAGCTCATCTAAATTAAAGTTTTAGTTTTTAAGCGATTGCCTTTAGAAAATTGTACTCTTTCTCATTTTTATACATAATCATCATTGCTCTTTCTTCTTTTTCAATAGATTGAATGATTGATAGATTGATGGATTTGAAAATTTAAATATTTGATAAAATAAAAATGTAAAGCTTAGATGATTTGAAGATTTGAAGATATGAAGATATGAAGATATGAAGATATGAAGATATGAAGATATGACGATATGAAGAGATGAAGATATGAAGATATGAAGATATGAAGATATGAAGATATGAAGATATGAAGATATGAAGATATGAAGATATGAAGATATGAAGATATGAAGATATGAAGATATGAAGATATGAAGATATGAAGATATGAAGATATGAAGATATGAAGATATGAAGATATGAAGATATGAAGATATGAAGATATGAAGATATGAAGATATGAAGATATGAAGATATGAAGATATGAAGATATGAAGATATGAAGATATGAAGATATGAAGATATGAAGATATGAAGATATGAAGATATGAAGATATGAAGATATGAAGATATGAAGATATGAAGATATGAAGATATGAAGATATGAAGATATGAAGATATGAAGATATGAAGATATGAAGATATGAAGATATGAAGATATGAAGATATGAAGATATGAAGATATGAAGATATGAAGATATGAAGATATGAAGATATGAAGATATGAAGATATGAAGATATGAAGATATGAAGATATGAAGATATGAAGATATGAAGATATGAAGATATGAAGATATGAAGATATGAAGATATGAAGATATGAAGATATGAAGATATGAAGATATGAAGAGATGAAGATATGAAGATATGAAGATATGAAGATATGAAGATATGACGATATGAAGAGATGAAGATATGAAGATATGAAGATATGAAGATATGACGATATGAAGAGATGAAGATATGAAGATATGAAGATATGAAGATATGAAGATATGAAGATATGAAGATATGAAGATATGAAGATATGAAGATATGAAGATATGAAGATATGAAGATATGAAGATATGAAGATATGAAGATATGAAGATATGAAGATATGAAGATATGAAGATATGAAGATATGAAGATATGAAGATATGAAGATATGACGATATGAAGAGATGAAGATATGAAGATATGAAGATATGAAGATATGAAGATATGAAGATATGAAGATATGAAGATATGAAGATATGAAGATATGAAGATATGAAGATATGAAGATATGAAGATATGAAGATATGAAGATATGAAGATATGAAGATATGAAGATATGAAGATATGAAGATATGAAGATATGAAGATATGAAGATATGAAGATATGAAGATATGAAGATATGAAGATATGAAGATATGAAGATATGAAGATATGAAGATATGAAGATATGAAGATATGAAGATATGAAGATATGAAGATATGAAGATATGAAGATATGGAGATATGAAGATATGAAGATATGAAGATATGAAGATATGAAGATATGAAGATATGAAGATATGAAGATATGAAGATATGAAGATATGAAGATATGAAGATATGAAGATATGAAGATATGAAGATATGAAGATATGAAGATATGAAGATATAAAGATATGAAGATATGAAGATATGAAGATATGAAGATATGAAGATATGAAGATATGAAGATATGAAGATATGAAGATATGAAGATATGAAGATATGAAGATATGAAGATATGAAGATATGAAGATATGAAGATATGAAGATATGAAGATATGAAGATATGAAGATATGAAGATATGAAGATATGAAGATATGAAGATATGAAGATATGAAGATATGAAGATATGAAGATATGAAGATATGAAGATATGAAGATATGAAGATATGAAGATATGAAGATATGAAGATATGAAGATATGAAGATATGAAGATATGAAGATATGAAGATATGAAGATATGAAGATATGAAGATATGAAGATTTCAAGATTGGAAGATTTGAATATTTTAAGATTTCAAGATTTGTGAATTAAAAGATTTTGGGACTTAAAGATTTTAAGATTTCAAGAAGATTTGATAGAATTGATAGATTTGGTAGATTTGATAGATTTAATAGATTTGATAGATTTGATATATTTGATATATTTGATAGATTTGATAGATTTGATAGATTTGATAGATTTGATAGATTTGATAGATTTGATAGATTTGATAGATTTGATAGATTTGATAGATTTGATAGATTTGATAGATTTGATAGATTTGATAGATTTGATAGATTTGATAGATTTGATAGATTTGATAGATTTGATAGATTTGATAGATTTGATAGATTTGATAGATTTGATAGATTTGATAGATTTGATGGATTTGATAGATTTGATAGATTTGATAGATTTGATAGATTTGATAGATTTGATAGATTTGATAGATTTGATAGATTTGATAGATGAAATTCTGTTTAATTTCCAGCTTATTAATTTGATTTTTTAATTTAAAAAAAATTTAAAGTCGGAGCTAAGAGAACTTATAGAACACTGTCTTCTTGGCACATCTCTTTGATAGGAGTACAGACTGCTCTTGCTGTTCTATCCTAAGTAGCTCAAGTGGAGGGTTAACTATCAATTTCCCTTATCCTAAAACTTCTGCTAAAAACCATTATCTGGGAAAAAAAACTATTGGTGAATCTTTCATTCTTTAGAGGTCACAGACAGCTCCGGCTTGACCAGCAATATATATTGAAGTCTGGCCTATTATTTTCAAAGTAACTTTTAATGTCACATTTCAATTATTCTTCGCTGAAAGATTTCCTCGAGAAATTCTCTTGGGATTTTATGGCTTTAAAATTGATAAAGATATTTTTTCATTTCAGTCGTATTTGTATAATTTTTTAATTATTCTTCAATGTAAGAAATCCGCAAGAAATTCTCTAGGGATTGCCCATTATGACTTAAAATTTGTTATATATATTTTTTTCAAAAAAGAAAGAAATTCTCGAAAGAGCACCTATTATGGCTTAAAATTTGATATAGATATTTTTTTCATCTCATTCGTAGATTTGTATAATTTTTTAATTATTCTTCAATAGAAGAAATCCGCAGGAAATTCTCTAGAGATCACCTACTATGGCTTAAAATGTAATAAATATTTTTTTTTCATCCCATTCGTAAATTTGTATAATTTTTTAATTATTCTTCAATGGAAGAAATCAGCAAGAAATTTTAAAGGGACTACCTATTATGGCTTAAAATTTGATATATATATTTTTTCATCTCATTCGTAGATTTGTATAATTTTTTAATTATTCTTCACTGGAAGAAAGCCTTAGAAGATTCTCTAGGGATAACCTATTATGGGTTAAAATTTGATAAAGATGTTTTTTTCATCTCAGTCGTAGATTAGTGTAATATTTTATTTATTCTTCACTGGAAGAAATCCGCAAGAAATTCTCTAGGGATCACCTATTATGGCTTAAAATTTGATATATATATTTTTTTTTCAAAAACGTAAGAAACTCTCGAAGAAGCACCTATTATGGCTTAAAATTTTATATATTTATTTTTTTCATCTCATTCGTAGATAATTTTTATTCATTCTTCACTGAAAAATATCCGCAGAGAAGTGTTTAGGGCTCACCTATTATGGCTTAAGATTTGATATAGATATTTTTTTCATCTCATTCGCAGATTTGTATATTTTTTTAATTATTCTTCCCGCAAGAAATTCTCTAGGGATCACCTATTATGGCTTAAAATTTGATAAATATGTTTTTTTCATCTCAGTCGTGGTTTGTATAATAATATATTGATTCTTCACTGGAAGAAACCCGCAGGAAAATCTATAAGGATTACCTATTATGGCTTAAAATTCGATATATATATTTTTTTCATCTCATTCGTAGATTTGTATAATTTTTTAATTATTCTTCAATGGAAGAAATCCGCAAGAAATTCTATAGGGATTACCAATTATGACTTAAAATTAAATATATATATTTTTTCAAAAAAGAAAGAAAGTCTCGAAGAATCACCTATTATAGCTTCAAATTTTATATATCTATTTTTTTCATTTCATTCGTAAATTTCTATAATTTTTAATCATTCTTTACTGAAGAAAATCCACAGGGAAGTCTGTAGGGCTCACCTATTACGGCTTAAAATTTGATATACATATTTTTTTTTATCTCAATCGTAGATTTGCATAATTTTTTAATTATTCTTCACTGGAAGAAATCTGCAAGAAATAATGTAGAGTTCACTTATTCAAGCTTAAATTTTGATAAACATTTTTTTTTCATCTCATCGTAGATTTGCATATTGTTTTAATTATTCTTCATTGAAAGAAATCCGCAATAAATTCTCTATGGATAACCTTTTATTGCTTAAAATTTGATACATATATTTTTTTCATCTCATTTGTAGATTTGCATAATTTTTTAATTATTCTTCACTGGAAGAAATCCGCAATAAACTCTCTAGGGATCATCTATTATGGCTTAAAATTAGATATATATAGCTTTTTCATCTCATTCGTAGATTTGCATAGTTTTTTAATTATTCTCCGCTGGAGGAATTCAGCAAAAAAGTCTCTAGATAAGGCTTCAATTTTGACATATTTTTCTTTAATATCTCAGTCATAGATTTGTACAATTTTTTTATATTCTAATATCCTTAACCTGCAGAGTATTCTAGCTACATCATTCTCCTGTCATCTCAATGGCATCTTTATTGTTAAATTTATTTTCGCATTAATTAGTATAATTAGCTCTGCGAAAAATTTTAATTGCTTACAATTAGCAAAATTTTCAAGCGCCTCTATAAACTGCACAAAATTCGTACTTTCCATTGAATTTAAATTAAATAGGAATTGTCCGTCAACTGACAGCTGGAAAATTAGTATTTAAAGCTGTTCGAATTCAAATCGAATTTAAGCAGCTGCATTTATGAATTTTGTTTATAGAGTGTAAATAATCGATAGATATTCGATTTGATTTTTCACTTTGTATGGAGTAATATCTGTGGCACATTTAATGCGCTTAATTATTGCATTTAATCCATATTCATGATGACTGCCTCATTAAGTGGCACTTGTTTGTGGCAAATGAGTGGCAGTGACTGTGGTCATAATTATTGTAAGCACTGTTGCAGTGTTTGAATTGTGGACCCAAAGTAACAAAGCTGCTTAAATTTAACTTGCTTCTAGGTTGCAATAACAGTTTTTTTTCTTAATGAAAGCCGATTGGAATTTTATTCCTTTTTTTTCCAATACAGACAGTCATAACTGCTCTTGATTTGAATTTAGAGCTGGCAAGGCAATATGAATGTTCAATTAATATCTTTTTCAGGTATTTGCAAATCCTGTACATGGAAAAGCTACAAACCCAACACACAGATATAGACACACAAACACATATAGCTGCTGACGTTGCCAAAATTTTGAGAAGCTATTGCAGCAGGGATATTGCATAGTTCCGTTTTCAGTTACCGGCAGCCATGTTGACCATTGCCACACGGCATAATTTGTAAAAGCAAACTCAATTTCTGCTCTATTTGGGACTTTATATCACAGAAGAGCATTCTGGAGTATCTCAATGTTTCATTAATAACCTACGAAAAGCTGGCTTAACGAGGGCGGGCGGAAAAGTAATCGGCTTGAATTTCAGTTAAAAAATGCCAAGAAATTATCCTAGCTGTGAAGATAAGATGGAAAGTATTTGACTCCTGATCTGCGATTGCATCTAAGTCATTATCTGGGAAAACCCTTATTGGAAGTTTTACCTATAGAAGGCCTAGATCGAGTTTTCCAAGATGGCGTAAAGTATATATTATCCACTGTTGGAATAACTCTCCAATCGATTACAAGAGCTGCCTATGACATAAATAATCAGACCCATATTTACTCCTCTATCATCCATTATTAATCCATGGATTTGGCGAACTTTATCTGGGCTACTGTCGTATCTTCGCTAGCATGTGGAGCTCCATCTATAATTCGGAATTCCAATATTAAATAGGTTAGTTTAGTTAAATAGCAATATCCAATTCATGTCTTTTCTTAAAATGTATTTTCTATTTTAAAACCAGAAATCGAATAGCCGCAAGATATTCTTTTAGGAGTGTTTGTCAACTTTCCTCTACATATGATGATCCAGCTGGTGGAAGCTTTAACTACCACCCACCTCCAAAAACCCCAATCATTATTTATACCCCATTCCATACCTACAACTCTTCAACCCACCCTCGCAATTACCCATACACAAGGCTTAAAACTACATCTATGTTTACTTATAGCTGTTACTTACTGCGACTGGACGATGCGCTGACGTAGGCAGAGGAGCGTCGCTTGAAACCGCTGGTGGCCACATCGCTGCTGCCTCCACCACTGCTGCTGGCTGGCAAAAAACGAGACAGGGCTAGCAGGGTCTTGAAAAGTTCGGTCACACTGGTGTCCTCCTTAGCCGAACACTCAAGCACTTTGGCCCTAGAATGCAGAAAACACATAAAAATGACAAAAATTTGTAGCATACTTTTGTGGGCGAGAAAAAATATGGAGAATGGGAAAAAAGTTCCACTTCGGTTTTTCGGGGCAAAATATGGAAACTAATGGACGGTGGTCAAATAAAGGAGCACGTGCCATAACAGTTTTGTTTGTGTAATTGCTTGAAAGGCAAAACTCCTTGCCAACAAAGGAGTGGCACGTTTGAATGGCCAAAAGTAACTTGCTGCACGGAAAGAATTTGTAAGGATACTTGCTGAATATTTATGGGTAATTTTTTTTTTACTTATTAAATATATATTTTGAGTATGTTTTTTGTTGTATACTATTTGGGAACATGAATAAGAGGACATTTTATTAGACTCTATGATCAAATAAGATTAGATTATAAAACGAATATAGGTCATATGAAAATCGTAATTCAAAAAAATAGAAAATAAGAATTTTTACCCTTTTATCGTTTAACTACTTAAAAAACACATATGTGTACCTTTGGTTTTATTTATTGGAGTTTTTTAAAGTAGTCAAAGGGCAAAGTTATCAAAGGATAAAGAGATAAAAATTCTTATTTTCTATTATTTTATTCTAAAACCCTTCGGTAGGTATTTTTTTGAAGTAGTCCTGGAGCAAATTTTTCAAAGGGAAAAGGGATAAATATTACTATTTTCTATTATTTTATTATTAAACCCTTCAGGCCAAAATTATTAAAGGGCAAAGGGATAAAAATTTTTATTTTATATTTATTGGAATTACGATTTTCATATCAGCTAGAATCATTTTATAATATTATCTTATTTCATAATAGACTCTAATAAAATTATCCAAGATGTCCCATTTTTTTAAAATTATATTTTATAACGCAAATAATTATCGCCAATGCAGCCTGATAAGCTGGAGATTTCAAAAAAAGGGCTTCAATATTATCGGGCATCTTAAAGTGGATATTCAGATCATATCTTGTTGAATCAGATGTTCAAAATGTATTTTTTTAACCTTTTTATTGGATTCTGTTTTGTAAAACAAAATTTTTACGAAATAAAAATAATTTTCTTTTCATTTTAAAGTCTCTAAATAATTTAATGTTTCGAAGCGAACCTATAATGAAGAAAATATCAAGAGTATTAAACAAACTTAAGGGGTGATTTTTTCCAATTTGATCGAAAAAATCGATTTGTTTTACAAAAAATTAAAGCTACATTTTTGAAGAATATGAGTACGAAAGGATGCCATTGACATTTATAGAAATTGAGCGTCTTGAATGCCCTTATGTCGCGCGTTTTAGACGCGTTTTAAGGGCGTTTTTCTCGGAACCACGGTTTTCATCAAAATTTCAAGCACAGGTCTAGATCTATTGGTCCGATTGAAATTGATTTGAAATGTTATGATTTTTTGTATTGCTTATACTAACAATGTTCATGAAAAATTATTAATTTGTTATTTTTAATCGCGGTGAAATAAAAAATACTTTTTTTCGAACGTCACATTTCTTTTCGTTTGGGAAATCAAACGATGCTTGTTTCAAAATTAGTTTAAAATTTTCTAAAAATATTATATCGCTTGATTTCTATTCTACGTTTGTCATATCTTAAAGATAGCAGCTAAAAGAAGCGGCGTCAATCTTCAAGTTCAAGCACCTCAAATTGAAGTTTTCCTCTAGATAAGGATGCATTTCCATTTTTTTTTTAAATTTAATTTTTTAAATATTCCTATTTATAAGGTTTCCAATTTTTAACCCCCGACGCAAAAAGAGGGGTGTTATAAGTTTGACGTGTCTGTTTGTTTGTCTGTCTGTCTGTCTGTCTATGGCATCGTAGCTCCCGAACGCATGCAGTGATTTCAATTTAGTTTTTTTTGTATTAAAGGTGAATTATGTGCGAGTGTTGTTAGACATGTTTGATAAAAATCGGTTGAGCCGTTTAAAAGTTGTGGGGAGTAAAAGTGGGGAGAAAAACATCAACTTTGTCCGATTGGCTTAAAATTTGGTCCTATTGTAGCTGACGACGTCACTGATTCGAATCTGAGGTTATTTTTTCTCTATCTCTTCGCGTTTTTGCTCTATCTCTTCGCGTTTAGAAGTTATGGCTATTTGAAGTTAAAAACATAAACTTTGTCCGATTGGCTTAAAATTTGGTCCTATTGAAGCTGACGACGCCACTGATTCGAATCTGAGGTTATTTTTGCTCTATCTCTTCGCGTTTAGAAGTAATGGCCATTTGAAGTTAAAAACATAAACTTTGTCCGATTGGCTTAAAATTTGGTCCTATTGAAGCTGACGACGCCACTGATTCGAATCTGAGGTTATTTTTTCTCTATCTCTTCGCGTTTTTGCTCTATCTCTTCGCGTTTAGAAGTTATGGCTATTTGAAGTTAAAAACATAAACTTTGTCCGATTGGCTTAAAATTTGGTCCTATTGAAGCTGACGACGCCACTGATTCGAATCTGAGGTTATTTTTGCTCTATCTCTTCGCGTTTAGAAGTTATGGCCATTTGAAGTTAAAAACATAAACTTTGTCCGATTGGCTTAAAATTTGGTCCTATTGAAGCTGACGACGCCACTGATTCGAATCTGAGGTTATTTTTGCTCTATCTCTTCGCGTTTAGAAGTTATGGCCATTTGAAGTTAAAAACATAAACTTTGTCCGATTGGCTTAAAATTTGGTCCTATTGAAGCTGACGACGCCACTGATTCGAATCTGAGGTTATTTTTGCTCTATCTCTTCGCGTTTAGAAGTTATGGCCATTTGAAGTTAAAAACATAAACTTTGTCCGATTGGCTTAAAATTTGGTCCTATTGTTGCTGACGACGCCACTGATTCTAATCTGAGGTTATTTTTGCTCTATCTCTTCGCGTTTAGAAGTTATAGCCATTTGAAGTTAAAAACATAAACTTTGTCCGATTGGCTTAAAATTTGGTCCTATTGAAGCTGACGACGCCACTGATTCGAATCTGAGGTTATTTTTGCTCTATCTCTTCGCGTTTAGAAGTTATGGCTATTTGAAGTTAAAAACATAAACTTTGTCCGATTGGCTTAAAATTTGGTCCTATTGTTGCTGACGACGCCACTGATTCGAATCTGAGGTTATTTTTTCTCTATCTCTTCGCGTTTTTGCTCTATCTCTTCGCGTTTAGAAGTTATGGCTATTTGAAGTTAAAAACATAAACTTTGTCCGATTGGCTTAAAATTTGGTCCTATTGAAGCTGACGACGCCACTGATTCGAATCTGAGGTTATTTTTGCTCTATCTCTTCGCGTTTAGAAGTTATGGCCATTTGAAGTTAAAAACATAAACTTTGTCCGATTGGCTTAAAATTTGGTCCTATTGAAGCTGACGACGCCACTGATTCGAATCTGAGGTTATTTTTGCTCTATCTCTTCGCGTTTAGAAGTTATGGCCATTTGAAGTTAAAAACATAAACTTTGTCCGATTGGCTTAAAATTTGGTCCTATTGAAGCTGACGACGCCACTGATTCGAATCTGAGGTTATTTTTGCTCTATCTCTTCGCGTTTAGAAGTTATGGCCATTTGAAGTTAAAAACATAAACTTTGTCCGATTGGCTTAAAATTTGGTCCTATTGTTGCTGACGACGCCACTGATTCTAATCTGAGGTTATTTTTGCTCTATCTCTTCGCGTTTAGAAGTTATAGCCATTTGAAGTTAAAAACATAAACTTTGTCCGATTGGCTTAAAATTTGGTCCTATTGTTGCTGACGACGCCACTGATTCTAATCTGAGGTTATTTTTGCTCTATCTCTTCGCGTTTACAAGTTATAGCCATTTGAAGTTAAAAACATAAACTTTGTCCGATTGGCTTAAAATTTGGTCCTATTGAAGCTGACGACGCCACTGATTCGAATCTGAGGTTATTTTTTCTCTATCTCTTCGCGTTTTTGCTCTATCTCTTCGCGTTTAGAAGTTATGGCTATTTGAAGTTAAAATAAAAAACAGCTCATATGGACATAGCACATATGTATATAAAAAAATGGCGGACGTAAAGTCGGGCGCGGACGACTTTAGGATACCCTGTACCACTAGCTTGTAATAAAGTCCGATTTCTTCACAAAAAACCAAATACAGAAGAATTTTTAAGCAAACATTTTTTTTTGACCGATCGTTCCTATGGGAGCTATATGATATAGTCAGCCGATTTCAATAAAATTTGACACAGTGCTTAAATACCTTAAAACAGACATGAATGCCAAATTTATTTCAAATATCTTTACAAACAAACAAAACACATCGAATTTTGTATAAAAAACGTGTTTTTGGACCGATTGGTCCTATGGGAGCTATATGATCTAGTCAAACGATTTGGATTAAATTTGGTACAGTGCTTAGGAACTATAAAACACTCACGAATGTCAAATTTGGTCCCAATATCTTAACAAACAAACGAAACACAGCAAATTTTGTTAAAAAATCGATTTTTTGGAAGATCGGACCTATGGGAGCTATATGATATAGTCAACCGATTTTGTTCAAATTTGGCACATTGCTTAAATGGTCTAAAAAATTTCCAAACGCCAAATCTGGTTAGGATATCTTTATTAAACAACGAAATATAGAGAATTTTTCTTTAAAAAAGTTATTTTGGCCGATCGGTCCTATGGGAGCTATATGATATAGTCAACCGATTTCGATCAAATTTGGTACAGTGATTGGGAACTATAAAAAACTTTCGAATACCAAATTTCGTTACGATATCTTCATAAACAAATAAATTATTCATCTAAAACGCTTTTTTTGTCGAGGTCGTCTCAAACACCCCCATGGGAGCTATATAATTTATCCTCGATATCAAAAAAATTAAATAAACTTGCCTCCTATGGAATAATATGGGATCTAATGTGAAAGTTTGGTAACTCTAGCTCTTACCGTCTCTGAGATCTAGGCGTTCACACGGACGGACAGACGGACAGACGGACAGACGGACAGACGGACATGGGTATATCGACTTCTCTATTCACCCTGATCATATATTAGGTAACTTTGGGGTGTCTCCGACGTCTCCTTCTATATGTTACATACATTTTCGGCTTGCACAAACTTAATATACCCTTGGACCATACGGTACAGGGTATAAACATAAACTTTGTCCGATTGGCTTAAAATTTGGTCCTATTGAAGCTGACGACGCCACTGATTCGAATCTGAGGTTATTTTTTCTCTATCTCTTCGCGTTTTTGCTCTATCTCTTCGCGTTTAGAAGTTATGGCTATTTGAAGTTAAAAACATAAACTTTGTCCGATTGGCTTAAAATTTGGTCCTATTGAAGCTGACGACGCCACTGATTCGAATCTGAGGTTATTTTTGCTCTATCTCTTCGCGTTTAGAAGTTATGGCCATTTGAAGTTAAAAACATAAACTTTGTCCGATTGGCTTAAAATTTGGTCCTATTGAAGCTGACGACGCCACTGATTCGAATCTGAGGTTATTTTTGCTCTATCTCTTCGCGTTTAGAAGTTATGGCCATTTGAAGTTAAAAACATAAACTTTGTCCGATTGGCTTAAAATTTGGTCCTATTGAAGCTGACGACGCCACTGATTCGAATCTGAGGTTATTTTTGCTCTATCTCTTCGCGTTTAGAAGTTATGGCCATTTGAAGTTAAAAACATAAACTTTGTCCGATTGGCTTAAAATTTGGTCCTATTGAAGCTGACGACGCCACTGATTCGAATCTGAGGTTATTTTTGCTCTATCTCTTCGCGTTTAGAAGTTATGGCCATTTGAAGTTAAAAACATAAACTTTGTCCGATTGGCTTAAAATTTGGTCTTATTGAAGCTGACGACGCCACTGATTCGAATCTGAGGTTATTTTTGCTCTATCTCTTCGCGTTTAGAAGTAATGGCCATTTGAAGTTAAAAACATAAACTTTGTCCGATTGGCTTAAAATTTGGTCCTATTGAAGCTGACGACGCCACTGATTCGAATCTGAGGTTATTTTTGCTCTATCTCTTCGCGTTTAGAAGTTATGGCCATTTGAAGTTAAAAACATAAACTTTGTCCGATTGGCTTAAAATTTTGTCCTATTGAAGCTGACGACGCCACTGATTCGAATCTGAGGTTACTTTTGCTCTATCTCTTCTCGTTTAGAAGTTATGGCCATTTGAAGTTAAAAGCATCAACTTTGTCCGATTGGCCTAAAATTTGGTTCTATTGAAGCTGACGACGCCACTGATTCGAAAATGTGGTTATTTTTGCTCTATCTCTTCTCGTTTAGAAGTTATGGCCATTTGAAGTTAAAAGCATCAACTTTGTCCGATTGGCCTAAAATTTGGTCCTATTGAAGCTGACGACGCCACTGATTCGAATCTGAGGCTATTTTTGCTCTATCTCTTCTCGTTTAGAAGTTATGGCCATTTGAAGTTAAAAACATCAACTTTGTCATATTGGCTTAAAATTTGTCTGTCTGACTGTCTGTCTGTCTGTGGCATCATAACTCCCGAACGCATGCAGTGATTTCAATTTATTTTTTTTGTATTAAAGGTGACTTATGTGCGAGTGTTCCTAGACATGTTTGATGAAAATCGGTTGAGCCGTTTAAAAGTTGTGGGGAGTGAAAGTGGGGAGAATGCGTAAAAAAAAAGCAAACGAGCTTGACCTTAAATGTAATCTATACCTTAACAAGAATCTAAATTATAGTAAGTATATTGTAATATACTAAAGTCTACCTTAACCTAACCTTACTATAAAAAGTATGAAATAAAAAATTAAATTAAAAATTTAAAAAACCCCCGAACTTAAGTAATTTTCATTTAAAAAGTGAAAAATAATAAAAGAAACTTAATGTTAAAGTACCTAAGAATCTATTAATAATTCTAAAAAAAAAACATCGCGTTGGGGGACCGCTCCTAAACTAACAATTTAAATACAAATAGTCTAATTAAGCAACAAAGATTAACTTAAAAACAAAATTAAGAAAATACTTCAAAAACTTTCATAGAATTACTTCAAAAAATTTGCATGTAAGATACGACCGTCAACGACGTCTGCCCTCGCGTGTCCCCCAACGCGACGTATTTTTTTAGAATTATTAACAGATTCTTAGGTACTTTAACATTAAGTTTCTTTTATTATTTTTCACTTTTTAAATGAAAATTACTTAAGTTCGGGGGTTTTTTAAATTTTTAATTTAATTTTTTCTAATGTTTGGTTTCGTCTACCTAACCCAAGCAGCTGGAATCATTTAAGAAGGGTCAAACAAAACAAACCTTTGGCCCAATCTTGACCCACTTTTCATTTGGACCTCGTAACATTTCCTTTTAAAATTAATTAATTTGTTCCAGTCGATTCTGGTGAGATCTCCTTTTCGATCTCATAATTGGATGTTTATTATATGTAGTATCATAACAGCCTTGTTTTGGAGGTCTATCATCTCTATTTTGAAAACATAGAGCAAGGTAAAATATTTTTTCATGTAACATACCTCGTTTTATCATTAAATCTCCCCCCGCAAACTCTATAAATAATCATTATATTCTGCAGTTAGATGCTTGAACGAAATAAAGAGTTTAAACATTTTTGGATGCAAATCTATTCGCTAACAATCGAAGCACTTGAAACTTCATTCGGTTTGACATCGGGAAACCCACCTTAAACTCAGCTTTTTATCTCTATGATGAAGTTGGTTGAACAAATAAAACTCATCAAAGCGCTTTTCTTTTTCGGCATCTTTTAGAAACTACTTCAAGAAAAGATGACATACGGTATGGTTCTTCGTTAAATCTTCTCCCGCCATCTCTAGAAATATGCAGTATCTTCTTCTATTCTTCCATACTAATCTTTCGCCATCAATCGAATAACACAGTCTCCAATGACTGGCATCCCAAAGAGTTCTTGCCCATTTAGGGAGTTTTCCCAAAAACTATTGAATGAAAGGAAGCTCCCCCTACTTAATCTTTTAGCTTTTTTTTCGAAACTCCCTAACATTATGTGAGTACCTACAACTCCACCAATCAGCCCCACGAAAATCAACCAATTAAATCCACATATTATGCAACAAACCGATTAACCATAAATAAACTCCCCTAAGAAGCTCAGCATCATAAATATATTAAAGCAAATATTGTCCCAAAAACACTAAAATAACAATAACACTCATTTCCGTTGCCACCCATTCAAAAACCAACTTATTAAATATTCAACAGACTCTTTAGGAAACTTTTAAAATATTGTTAATTTGCCTGCTGGCCAACTACTAAAATATCTGCCACAAATTGCTTTATTATTTTTACGCAAATTAAATTTGTACGGCATTTTGTTAAACATTTTTTTCATAAAATATTACACCGCATAAAAGGTCATATAAACAAAGGCAATTTCCATAACGCTGCCAGGTAAAATCGATTGCAGAGCCTTACACAAATGACTATATATATATTTATCGCGGAATACAAATCTGTTTAAATACAAAGGCCTATAAAGCATTTAATGCACTTCACTGGCTGGTTTCACTCGGGTCCTTAAACCACAGTAACAAACCGCAGCAGGATGGCACATCAGACACTCGGACAGACGTAGTAGTCACTGCAATCAACTGTAGCTCCAGTTCGTATGTAAGTATTGTAGTAATATATGTAACAAACACATATATATACAAGCAGATCCTGCACGGACGAGTGCACACTCATGCACAAACCGATGTAACCGCAAAGTTTAACCAAGGGAAAAAATTGCTTACGTGAAAATTGAGCATGACGGATTTTTTTATACACTTTAGTCAGGTTTAAGGTGAGCAGTAAACTTTGGGATTAGGTCAACTGGATTGATTGGATAAAATCAGCATAGAGTAGAATTTTGAGCGTATACGTAATTTTATTTAAAAAATTTTTTGTGTCGGAAATAAATGTGAATTTATTTATGACCATTCTGGTCATTTCTAGCATTATCATAAAAAAAGAAGAAGCAGAAACGGCAGTAAGAATGCACGACATAAGAAAGCTATATTCCATTACAAGAGAGATATCGGGATCAAGGCGTCGCAATGTAAAACCAATTCGGACGAAGGACGATCGCATCCTCACAAATAAAGATGAGCAACTACGACGTTGGGCTAAGCATTTTTGCGAAGCTCTTAATAATTCGCTGGGCCTAGAAGAGTTTGAAGAACATCCAGAGACACCGACTGAGCCACCAATCTTCCAATGTGTCAACATTGGTCCGCCGACGAAAATTGAAATTCTAGATAGTATTAGGACACTTAAAGCTCCTGGGAGCGATAATTTTCATGCTGAGTTTTTGAAGTGTGATCCTAAAACAACAGCAAACACCTTGTTACTTATCTTACAGGAGATATGAAGAACCGAAATACAATACTTCCGAGAAGCTGGAACGAAGGGATTCTTGTTTAGATTCCCATGAAAGGTGACGACTCAGATTCCAACAATTATAGAGGAATAACGCTTGTTTTGGTTTCGAGCACAATTTTAACGTCGCTGATTATGACCGCATCACTCTTGCTGTGGAAGGTTCGCTCCGGGAAAACCAATTTGGTTTTCGACAAAACCGTTCCTGTATAGACGTAATAAATACAGTTTGCACCATCTTTGAGCAATACAATGAGTTTCAATGCTCAATTTACGCAGCCTTCGTTGATTTTAAGAAAGCGTTTAATAGCTTGAAACACCTTTTTCTCTGGACCACTTAACTTAACCGAGGCATGCTAGAAATGATTATGAACATGATTAAAGCCACATTCAATAACTTCACATGTAAGGTCAGCTATTTTGGTCTACTTTCTGATCCATTTTCGATTAAATTTGGAGTTAGGCAGGAATTCGCCTCTACTCTTCGTGTTGGCTTTAGACGAGGTAGATACTTAGATCTTCACTCACGGGGCGCAAAGGTATACAATGGAGGCCGTTTAATCAGTTGGTAGATTTTGAATACGCGGACGATCTATGCTTATTATGCCATAAGTGCTCCGATCTCCAAGACAATCTTGAAAAATTCAGCAACTCCCCGCGTAAACTTGGATTGGAAATCAATAGTTCAAAAACTAAAATCATGTGCGCGGATACGCCGCGACTACGGATCCCAATATTTCACTACAGAATGAAAGGTTGGATAGCGCTCGATCCTTTGTGTATGTCATCAACTTTCCACTAAAACGAAACTTCGCATATTCAACTATAACGTGAAGTCTGTGCTCTGTACGGGTGCGAATCCTGAAAAGAAACTTCCAGCTTAAATTCTCAGATTCAGGTGTTTGTAAGCCGGTATCTAAGAAGAATTCTGC
The DNA here is from genome assembly GCA_037043745.1 of Chymomyza amoena. Taxonomy (NCBI): domain Eukaryota; kingdom Metazoa; phylum Arthropoda; class Insecta; order Diptera; family Drosophilidae; genus Chymomyza; species Chymomyza amoena. The sequence goes on from JBAMAX010001795.1 coordinate 156,605, forward strand.
GAATTTGGTGGCCCAAAAGAATATTAAACAATGATTTTAGGTCAAGCACCGAGCAAACACAAGTAGCGTATGAGATCAAACACCGCAAGTGGAACTGGATCGGCCACACAGAAAGACGTCCAAATAACAACATCGCCCGACAAGGTCTCCGCTGGAACCCACAAGGTTCTAGACGTCCCAAGACGCCAGCTAGGACATGGAGGCGTACATTCGAAGCGGAAATTCGAAAAGCCAATTATACATGGAATGACGTCAATGTTAATGCGCATAATAAAGTTAGATTTAAGTTGATTGTTGAGGGTCAATGCTCCACTTAGGAGTCCAGAATAAATAATAGTAGTACAAAAAAAAGTACTGCGTATACGTAATTTTATTTAAAATTCGCATAATATTGAAAATGAATAGTTTTTTACATTTGCACTACGTTTTAAGACGATCTGGCAACGCCTGCAATTTCCATTCATATAAGGCTACTTTGCGTTTACGTAATTTTCTTTAAAAAGACCTTAATTTATTTTCAACATTTGAACAATAATTCCGCCTGAACTGGCATTGCCTACCACTTCAAAAAGGCTACAAAGCGTATACGCAATTTAATTCAAATCCTCTTTATTTTGAAAACAAATATAGATTAAACTGAAATGGCAACGTCTGTATTTTTAATTAAAATTTCCCGAATTTTGAAAAGAAAAGGTAACGCCTAAAATATCCATCCATATTTGGTTACCTTGCGTATACGTAATTTTATTGCAAATTATCACGGTTTTAAAAACAAATGTAGTTTTATATTCAATAACAATTTCGCTTTATTGGCATATCTTACCACTTCAAAAAGGCCACAATGCGTATACGTAATTTTTTTAAAGCCGCCATTATTTTGAAAACAAATGTGGTTTTATATACTGAACATTTGCTTAAAATTTTTGCCCGACTTGCCGAAGCCTGTAACAACCATCTATATTAGGCTACATTACGTATACGTTATTTTATTTAAAATTCTCAAATTTTTTTAAATGAAAATTTGAGTGATTTGTAACCATCTATATTGGGCAACGTTACGTATACGTAATTTTTTTTAACTCTTACTTTTTAAAACATTTTATATTCATATAACTTTTTTGACTCCCATACATTGCGTATACGTAATTTTAATTTATTAGTTTTTATATTCGTTAAATTAATATTAAGTTTAGTTCTAAATACTAGATTTAATTTGTTAAAATAAATAAATATTCATATAACTTTTTCAACTCTTATGCATTGCGTATACGTAATTTTATTATAAACTAGCCGGCCTTCGGCACGCTCGCTCCGCTCGCTCGTCTAGAAACACGTTGACTATTTTCTAGATGAACTGCTAAATGGACAACGGTTGGGTGTCGTTCGTGAATTTGGAATGAGAAAATTCGCCATATTGCCTCGTTTCTGCTAATGCAACATCCTATTTCATATTGTGAAATTTCGTCATTCACATTGTCGGCTCTCACACCCAAAATCGCCATATCGCTTCCCTTATTGACGTATTTGCAGATATATTTTATGGATTTTACTGAGTTGCAATACTCGACGTTAATGTGGGCTTTATACGTTTTTGATAACAACCCAACAATTGTCAATTTCAATTTCTTGTTTTCGCACTTTGATTGTGCTTGATCTGCCATTGTCTTCTTTTGATCTACGGCGATATAATGGGTATCCATCGTAGCCCGTAACAGTGTCCGAAGTCAATGCCCTTGGATATCTTTTGAAGCATTTGCCGTCGATCATAAATGGATTTTATTAACTAAATGTACGAGCATTTCCATTAACTAAAAACTTGATTTTTAGTTAATATTTCACTACAGGAATTTAAATTAAGATCAGATTATTTTTATGTTATAATTTAATTTTAACAAATGGATTGGTCGGCATATATCGACTATAAAGTACCATGTTCTATTGGCAAACAACTACATCTAGTCAAATTCCGTGCAAACCTTGAATTATTGATACAAATATTGATATAAACTACTTTGTAGGCTCTAAACATGGATCGCAAATAATTTGAGTAATTTGGTAATGGCTACAGTAACCATCCATATTGTGCAACGTTACGTATACGTGATTGTATGTTTGAACTCGTACTTTTTAAAACTATTTTATATTCATATACCTTTTTTGACCCTTATACATTGCGTATACGTAATTTTTACTTAAGAGCTTTTATATTCCTACAACTATTCCCCACTCTAATACAATGCGTATACGTAATTTTTATTTAAGAGTCTTATCTTTCTTAGACTGACATATATCAGAGGGACACATCTAGCCTCTTCCTTAAATTTTCAGTAATGTTTTCTTCCGTCTATCACTATACTCTTATACGAACTCAATATACCCTTTTTGTTCTACTCATAAAGAGTATCAAAACGTGTAAAGTTGGGCGCATGTAAAGTGTGGCTGAGTACAAAAGTTCAAGGTGTGTCAAGCCGCACCATCAATCTGCGTAAATGTTTAATCCAACAGAGATTTGTATCTGTGTGAATCCGCTCCTAAGTGTAGCTGTTAGTGTATTTGTGAGCGAGTGTGTGTTAAAACGACGTCTGTCATTTGCTTGTATGTGTTTTTGTAGTTGTTGTCTTTTTTTTAACACGCCTTTTTTAAATTAAGTTTACACACGCATGCCTAAACACCAACACATTAACACGTGTGTGATCTTTGTGTGTATCTGTGTGTGAAATTATGGCAAGTGCGAGCAACAACAACAAATTGTCCTTACATGTGCTTATGTGTGGTTGTAAATGATTTTTGTTTACCAGAATGGCTTACAATATATTTGACACAATTAAAAAAAAAGGATAATTACTTTGGGCTGTTACATTTTATGCTGATAGAAGTAAATTTTATTAGCGGAAACCCTTTCATTTGCGGCACATTAAAACGTAACGATCTTAATGTGTTGTTTAGGCATTATAACATTACATTATTATAAGCCATTTTAATTTATTTGGTTTTTCTAATTTAATTTTTAATTTTGGCAAGAATTCGGAATAGACTTTTGAGAGAATATTTTTGGGCTATGCAAAATTAAGTGACAGAGGAATAAAGCTGAGTAATATAATAAATACAATTCAAGAAAATGTAAAAAAATAAATAATAATAAAATTTTAATTTGTGGTTAAAAAATGGCTGCTCTTGATAACATTGCGTATGCGTTATGTGCAAGCGGTATTGTTCAATGAGTTCATTTTGAACCGATTCTTTTTAGAGTTCATTTGGAATGCGGACTTTGTTTCAATAAGATTTCGGATATTTAATTTGTAATATTTAATTATTATTATTTCATTACAATAATAAAATTTGGAATTATGCTCAAAAAATGGTTTGCATGCATGCGATGAATTTTTTCCAAGTTACAGTCTGTTCAGTAAGAGCGTGTACGGCATAACTTATTAAAAAATGTATTTAAACAAAAGTTTCTTTACATCAATTAATTCTACATGTTCCGAAGCATGACGCAATTATATCAAAAACATGTCCAGTCACCACCAGCGTCGATAATCGCCTGGCATCTCCGCCGCATACTTTCCACCAAATTTTCAGCATATACGACGGGAAGCGCTCTCCAAATGCGTCGAATTTCTTGGGAAAGCTGTTTCAAAGTAAATGTGGGTCTTCCTCGAAGCTTTTGCTTGATGACGGTCCAGAAGTTTTTTGTGGCATTTGCATCAGGGGACTGTGCAGGCCAATCCAAGGTGACGATGCCTTTTTCGCACTTCCTGTCTGTACAGAGACGACTTCGGTGTTTGGGGTCATTATCTTCCTGCAGAATCCAATCTTCTTTTTTGTTGATAATTTGACTTTTGGCAGTCGGTAATAAAGCTTTTCGATAAATTTCGACCATCCTGGGAGCATTCAGGTTCGCTATGAAGAGATGCAAAGTGCCGAAACCCTTTTTTGAGGAGCACCCCCAAAGATTAATTTTTATAGGGTGTTTAACGGTGCGCTGGACAAAATTACTTGAAGACAAAGACCAGGCCCGTAGTAAGATAGAATAACCCCAAACAGAAGATTCGTCGGAAAAAAGTACGTTACTCCAATCGCGATCAATGTTTTATGTTGCCCAATCGTTATGTGCGATTTATATCTATGCCCTTTTTTTCAATTTTGCTTGCCCTATACGCAAACTTAAGTCAGGATTCCACGAAAACAAACTCATGATCATTTTTTTCATCCTTCTTGGTCACGCTTCCTGTTGAGCCACGATCGGGAAGGTAATCGACGTTTTTCGACTCCTTGTAGCGTTGCACCCACTTCTGAACAAAAGTCTTCAACTTTTTCAAATATTTTGCAGCCGCTGCATAGGACATTTTGGGTCCTTTTGGATGGCTGCAGAGAAAAAATGCGGCGAAGCGTTTTGCATATGCAGTACTCATTCTGCTTAACGTACTTTTCTTACAAAGTTTTGACTTCCAATCGAACTTTTTTACAAGTGCGTCAAACACAAAGGTTATGTCTACTCGTAAACGAATTTTTAGAGATCTACCCTTTACCGACTGCGGATAATGCCGTACACGCTCTTACTTAACAGACTGTAGTTAAATTCGAGTCGCCTTTTTTTCAAATTAATTTGGAATGTGGACTTTCTTTAAATAAGGATTCGTATATTTTATTTTAAAATTAACATGTTCAATAAATAAAAAGATATTAAAATAAATTATATACACAGAGCTTCCGATTAAGATATGCTCTGGGCAATTCCTTTATAATTTAAACTGATGCTTTTTAAAGACATCAATTTTTTGAGCAGCAATTTTCCAAGTTGGCCACTTATAATAGCTTAATTTGAATGGCGCTGAACATTGATGGGATACTGGCAAGCTATCAGGACTCCATGCGAGTCCTGCAAAAAGCGGAATTATGGTCATGGAGCATCGCTCATGATTTACCCAGAATTTGGTTGTGAGATAAAGTCCTCACTGCGCTTTATTCCTGTCGAAACAAAACTTTGCGGGAGAGCATTGTGTAGATAATTGGATTTTGGAACTAGACAATGCCCCAATTAAAATGGCCCGAAAGCCAAAGGACTGCTTTTCGTTTCAGAAAATTTTCAATTTGGAAAAGGCCAGTCATTAGCACCGGCTTACATCGATTCAAAATCCTTTGGGAATACTTTACCATAAATTTCAGTCCACGGCTGAATTTAAAAATAAATTTGTTCATCTAAAGACAGACAGAATGCAAAATAAATCAGCTCTTTATATAAACAAAAAAAAAATGTATTAATGAATTAATTAATTTTTGCATATACGCTAAATTCCTTAATTTGCCTTAGTAGAAAAATATTTAATATTAAATAAATTGTAAACTTTTTTGGTTACCTAATTATACATTTTTTTTTTTTATGTTGAATTTTTTGTAATCAAACAAATTATGAATCTAAAAAAAAAATAATAAGTGCTGTCGCTTAAACAAATTTATTTATTAACTTTTTAAATTAATTTCATTTTTTTGGGTATACGCAAAATTCTTTAAATTTCCTTAATAGATAAAAATTAGTACTAAAAAATTGGTAAATAAATTGTAAAATTTTGTTATCTAATTATAAAAAAAATGGTTTAAAAATATTCAATTTATTGCAAATACAGTAATCAAGAAATGGCGGACGTAAAGTCGGGCGCGGACGACTTTAGGATACCCTGTACCACTAGCTTGTAATAAAGTCCGATTTCTTCACAAAAAACCAAAAACAGAAGAATTTTTAAGCAAAAATTTTTTTTTGACCGATCGTTCCTATGGGAGCTATATGATATAGTCAACCGATTTCAATAAAATTTGACACAATGCTTAAATACCTTAAAAAAGATCTGAATGCCAAATTTATTTCAAATATCTTTACAAACAAACCAAACATATCCAATTTTGTATAAAAAACGTGTTTTTGGACCGATTGGTCCTATGGGAGCCATATGATCTAGTCCAACGATTTGGATTAAATTTGGTACAGTGCTTAGGAACTATAAAATACTCACTAATGTCAAATTTGGTCCCAATATCTTAACAAACAAACGAAACACAACAAATTTTGTTAAAAAATCGATTTTTTGGAAGATCGGACCTATGGGAGCTATATGATATAGTCAACCGATTTTGTTCAAATTTGGCACATTGCTTAAGTGCTCTAAAAAATTTCCAAACGCCAAATCTGGTTAGGATATCTTTATTAAAAAACGAAATATAGCGAATTTTTCTTTAAAAAAGTTATTTTGGCCGATCGGTCCTATGGGAGCTATATGATATAGTCAACCGATTTCGATCAAATTTGGTACAGTGATTGGGAACTATAAAAAACTTTCGAATACCAAATTTCGTTACGATATCTTCATAAACAAACGAATTATTCATCTAAAACGCTTTTTTTTGTCGAGGTCGTCTCAAACACACCCATGGGAGCTATATAATTTATCCCCGATATCAAAAAAATAAAATAAACTTGCCTCCTATGGAATAATATGGGATCTAATGTGAAAGTTTGGTAACTCTAGCTCTTACCATCTCTGAGATCTAGGCGTTCACACGGACGGACGGACGGACAGACGGACGGACGGACAGACGGACAGACGGACATGGGTATATCGACTTCTCTATTCACCCTGATCATATTTTAGGTAACTTTGGGGTGTCTCCGACGTCTCCTTCTATATGTTACATACATTTTCGGCTTGCACAAACTTAATATACCCTTGGTACCATACGGTACAGGGTATAAAAAGGTGTTTTATAAAATTTCAATTTATTGTAAATGCATTAATCAAATAAATTATGAGTTAGCAAATAATAATAAAATAAAAAAAATAAATGCTGTTTCTTAAAATATGTATTTATTAATTTTTTTAATTATTTTAAATTTCTTGGATATACGCAAAACTCCATAGTTTTCCTTAATAGCAAAAAAAAAATAATAATATTAAAAAAATGCTAAATAAATTATAAATTTTTTAGTTATCTAGTTCCGAAAATAATTGGTTTAAAAAATGTATTTTTGTGTAAATTATTTCTTATTATATTAAAAAAAATCTTAGGGTTTATTCATAGAAAAAAAATAATATTTAACAAATTTAAAATTTTTATGTTTTCTAATTATAAAATAATTTGTTTTAAAAAATACATAAAACAATATAATAAAAAAAAATTGGCAAAATTCATTAATATTTCTTAATAAAAAAAATGTAGCTTAAAAAAATATTAAATAAAAATAAACTTTTTTGTTAACTAATTATTAAAAAATTTATTTAAAAAAAAATAATTTTTGTAAATACTAAAAATTAAAAATCATAAATGTCTTAAAAAAATTTATTTATTAATTTTTTACATTATTTTAAATTTTTAGACACGCAAAATTTCTTAGTTCATTCTAAATAAATTTAAAATTTTTTGTTAATTCATTAACCCACTAAATTGAGTATCTATAAATAATAAAAAAACACACAAAAGCTCTCTCCTAATTTTCAAATTTAGCTGCTGCAGGCTTGTAATTCGCAACTGCTTCACTCATATTCTAAATGTTATGCTGACATGTGCTGTCCCTGGTTGAAGATTTTTATTTAATTACATTTATATTTAATTTTATAAATAAATACCTTGTATTATATTTTTATATTTTATCTGATATGTAAAACTATTTTAAAACAATTTTTATTTCAAGCAGCTGGAGCGTTTACAGCTAAATCTTCAATCTTTAGAAATTATATTTATCCACGCCAAGTAGTATTTAGATATGTTTAGGGATATAAACAAAACAAAATATTTCTACTACATATGATAACCCTAAAGTAATTCTAAGTGCCAACAACTTTCATACAGCAGCCTTACAATCCCCCCAATTAAAAATAGGAAGACTTCTGATTTTTCACCCTCTATTTTCATTACAGCAAAATAAAATGGTGTAATTTTTTGCACATTTTACATTCTGCGGTTGCATTCTCATCTGACATTTACAAAGGACCCATAATGAGCAGATGGTACAGCACCCACAATTCAGCTGATTTTTATGTCTCATTGCTCCTTGTCACGCTTCTTGTCGCTTAATTTTATTTGTTGCACTTAATTGCATTTGTCAAGGCTGCAATGGCTACAGTCGCCATTTTGCTTATACGCATACACATATAAGCGATTATATTATATACAAAGTACTTTATGGGCCGATATATGTGAAATGGCAGTACATACAGAGTGGCAGGTTGTCAAGAACAAAAAGACGCATTAAATTTTTCTCAAAAAATTTTGAAAAGGAGCAACACATTTTTTATGAATATATAAATAACGCATAAATCGTAAATTTGACAAAAATATGAATTTAATCGATGAGCAAATTAATTATCTAAAGTTTAATAAATGAAAATTTTTAAAATCAGTTTTCTACAAGCAGACATACTTGCATGTTTTTAATTTCCAGAAAATGGTTTCCTGAAATTTTTAAAATTCGTTCCGTGAAAAATTTATCGTTTTCATGAGATGTAGGAAAAATGAAATATAGGCCAAGAATGCTTAAGAATAAAGGAAAAATAAAGAGCAAAAGGATAAAATCCCAAAACAAATTTTAAAAAAATGAACTTTTGTAGTAATATTCATTAAATATAAATCAATTTAAAGTATATTTTGATCACCAAAGTCATCAAAAAAATAAATTGGATAATTTATAGAATATTTTTTTAACGTATATCGTCAAAAAATAAGTGAACCAGCCAGTTTAAGGTTAAACTCTTCGATTTTGATGATTTTTATATATATTTCTAGCCGGCCTCCGGCACGCTCGCTTCGCTCGCTCGTCTAGATCTTTATTTTCTTCCAATGATTTATTTTTGTGGCGAATCCACGAAATTGCATTATAAGCAAATATTGATCTGATCATATGTATTTTATACAGAAATCAAAACATGAATTGTAAGCAAAAATCGCAGAATTCCTTTCTTCTTAAGAAAACTTTCTTGGAAAGGAATAACTAAATCAATATTAATTTCTAAAATTGATGAAATTATCCTACCGAGTTTTTAAATTCACTTGATTTGCCAGGAATGTTAGGAGTGGCAACCCTTATCTCTTAGGGGTATGAAAAATAGATGTTGGCCGATTCTCAGGCCTGCCCAATAAGCACAAAAAAATGTATCGGTCTAGCCGTTTCGGAGGAGTATGTTCACACAAAAACCAATATTCACAAAAATGCGTATATCTCACGAACCAATTCACACAAACACATCGCAATAGGCTTAAAACCTCCGCATTGACCTCTAACACACGCAAAAATCAGATTTTAAATTCATCGACTCGTTCATGAGAACACCCATAGCACGTAAAACATAAGTTTCTTCTTATATATAAAATTCTAGTTTCACAATGTTAGTTACCATACTCGTCCGAAACGGCTGGACCGATACTCATGAAATTTTGTGTGCCTCAATAAAATAAAATTTATAACGTTTATAATTTTTTTGTACCCTTTCGACAAAAACTATTAACTAAAAAATATTAGTTAATCTGACAATGTACACAATGCCAACCTAAATTAAAAAAAAAATGGTATTGGAAAATCAAATTGTCCTTTTTAGTATTTTCGTCGCAATTTTGTTATATTTTCTCAACCTTAAACAATCCTTGGACTTCCACGAACATTTCAAGACCAAAATTAGCCAAATCGGTTCAGCCGTTCGTGAGTCTATAAGCTTCGAAGGAACATAACATTGTGACACGAGAATTTTATATATAAGATAGAGGTTAATTTTTATTGCGAAATTCCGATAATTTATAAAGTTATCGATAACCAAATACAACGATCTTTTTAAGAAGTGGCTGTAAAGTTTATTGCAAGAGATGCAAAGGAAAATAATCTATACATGTTTTACGTGTTACGGATGGTTTCATTAACGTGTCAATGAATTTCAAATCTGATTTTTGTGTGTGTTAGAGGTCAATGCGGAGGTTTTAAGCCTATTGCAATGTATTTGTTTATATTGGTTCGTGAGATATACGCATTTTTATGAATATCGGTTTTTGTTCGTATATTGCCATATATACAAAAACTGTAACTGTTGTAATCAATGTTCGAGGTCCAACATCGTTTTAATCAGTGAGAACAGTGAATGGCGTATTGTGTGCAACGTATCGAGAGGTATGGCAAAAATTGAATTTGTTGGAAAATGATTTGCACTGGGATCAAACTTTAGCAGATGCTATTACTGCTCATACATATCAAATACGTGTTCTATTTGGGATTATTTTGGCAACAGGTTTTCCATCAAATCCACCTGAATTGTGGATAAAATATCAAGATTATTTATCAGAAAATATTTTGTTTCGAGTACTTCAAGCAGAATGAAAGCTAGTGATAGAATTTACGCCGGAAGTTTATAATGAAGCTTCAATTCATATTAAAGACCTATGCTTGGCGATGGCTAATAAAGCATTAGGACAATTGGGAATGCCGTCTCCTAATCGATCAATGCATGATTATTATTTCAATTGGAAGAAATGCAACGAATCAAATTAATTCTCAATCTAATCGTACTGTCCTGGGATGTGAAGATCGCCATTAAGACAGACCCGTAAAGCGCGACATTCGACTAATAATGGTGCAAGTTTGAATCGAGACGAAAACTAATCTAAAAATCTTATATTTTTCCAGATAAGCTAACTAGAGAATCCTACGATGTTTCACTTTCAGAGTATTCAAAAAGTTTGGGCAGGACAACGTCTGCCGGGCTCACAAGTAAACATATAAAAATGCTAGAAAAAATTAAAGCTCCTTTTTTGTTGCACATCAATTTAGCCCAAGTGAGATAAGAAATGATTTCGATACCTATTTTGATTGATTGAACCCGTATCCATTTTAATTTGTCAAAAATGTGCGGCCATTTATTCAATGTAGTAGCGGATGGCTTTAAATTTTAAAATGTTAATGTACATTACTTTAAAACTAGCCTAAAGCCCGAAATTGGGCTAACTTTAAATTCGTTTGTAATTTAGAATATTCTTTTCATTTATAAATAATAAATACAAAAAATACATTTTATACTCTATCATTATATTATATGCGAATAAAATTATATAACATATTGGGAATTTTTTTTTTAAGGAATTAAAAGCTGCAACAGTCAAAATGGCGAAGTAAAAAAATCACAGCATACTTTTCTGAGCTGCCCATTAAATGCTTGCATAAAGTATTATAACCTGGATTATATATTTATATCCTTTTTAGTCCTGGATAAGATGTAAATCAATATAAATCACGTTCATATACTTATACTCATCTTTATGCTCCTTGTCGGTCAATAGGCCGGATTGGCGATTAATAACACAGGTCTATGGGACTATGTCAGCTGTTGGTAAGCTTAGAGACATTTCTGAAGTCAGTTTCTGCGTAGAATCTAAATTAGGGGTCAGCATTGACGCGTCACGTCGGAATTTTGAGATATTTGAGGTTATGTACCCGAAAAACTGAATTTTTACCTACTTTTCAGGTTATGTGCAACAATTTTTTGTCTGACTCTCGAAATAACCTCTTTCCAACAACAAGTAAGCCATGTTGACCTGTGTAATTTGAAAACAGCGATTCATAAAAATACGATTATTTCTATTATGGAATTTAAAAAAAACCCCAAATACGACCAGACGTGGTGTGTCCGAAAGCTATTCTAAGTTTAGTTTCAGGGATCCCCAACTTCATCAATTACGATTTGGTTTGTGGAGTCTACCCAAATAATAGTCCGTGAGCCAGGCGCTAATTTTCGTCAATTATTTCCTCCCAGTCGATAACTCGTAAAATGCCACAGAAAGTTGCATTATGAAGCGTTGTGAACGTCAGCCGCGGCTCCGAGGGTGGGTTGAGCAGTTATAGCCGCCCACTCACGTAAAAAAAAAAATTTTTTCAGTGATTTCCTCCCAAATGAAAATTTATCAGATGATAGTTTATGTATTGTTTTTAATAAATTATTAAGTCAGCCGGCTATATGTTGGTGGAATGTTTGTCAGCTGATGCCCTAAAGGTGTAACCTCGACAAAAAAAAAAAGCGTTTTAGATGAATAATTCGTTTGTTTATGAAGATATCGTAACGAAATTTGGTATTCGAAAGTTTTTTATAGTTCCCAATCACTGTACCAAATTTGATCGAAATCGGTTGACTATATCATATAGCTCCCATAGGACCGATCGGCCAAAATAACTTTTTTAAAGAAAAATTCGCTATATTTCGTTATTTAATAAAGATGTCCTAACCAGATTTGGCGTTTGGAAATTTTTTAGACCACTTAAGCAATGTGCCAAATTTGAACAAAATCGGTTGACTATATCATATAGCTCCCATAGGTCCGATCTTCCAAAAAATCGATTTTTTTTTTCGAGAGGAAATGACGTACTTAAAGTTATTCAACGTTACATTTAATGTGCAAGCTGAAATGTATAATTTTATGGCAATTTTTCGATTAAATCCATTTTTTTATGTGAACTTTTTGAGAATATTTATCTTAAGAATAGAAATAAATAAATATTTTGCTAAACAAATCAATTAATTTATAATTTTTCAATATTTAAATTAACAATGTTTAAATGTAATACAAACAGTTCTTTAATTATGTTTGTTTAATTAATCATTTTCATTTTCGCTTCTGCTCATCTCACTTTCTTCTCTTTCTGATTCACTGTCAGAGTCGCTGTCAGAGTCGCTGTCAGAGCTGTTTTCCACCATGTCTTCATTATCGTCATCTGTTTAAAAAAATGACGGACGTAAAGTCGGGCGCGGACGACTTTAGGATACCCTGTACCACTAGCTTGTAATAAAGTCCGATTTCTTCACAAAAAACCAAAAACAGAAGAATTTTTAAGCAAAATTTTTTTTTTGACCGATCGTTCCTATGGGAGCTATATGATATAGTCAACCGATTTCAATAAAATTTGACACAGTGCTTAAATACCTTAAAAAAGATATGAATGCCAAATTTATTTCAAATATCTTTACAAACAAACAAAACAGATCGAATTTTGTATAAAAAACGTGTTTTTGGACCGATTGGTCCTATGGGAGCTATATGATCTAGTCAAACGATTTGGATTAAATTTAGTACAGTGCTTAGGAACTATAAAATACTCACGAATGTCAAATTTGGTCCCAATATCTTAACAATTAAACGAAACACAACAAATTTCGTTAAAAAATCGATTTTTGGAAGATCGGACCTATGGGAGCTATATGATATAGTCAACCGATTTCGATCAAATTTGGTACAGTGATTGGGAACTATAAAAAACTTTCGAATACCAAATTTCGTTACGATATCTTCATAAACAAACGAATTATTCATCTAAAACGCTTTTTTTTTGTCGAGGTTACACCTTTAGGGCATCAACTGACAAACATTCCACCAACATATAGCCGGCTGACTTAATAATTTATTAAAAACAATACATAAACTATCATCTGATAAATTTTCATTTGAGAGGAAATCACTGAAAACATTTTTTTTTTTACGTGTTTGGGCGGCTATAACTGCTCAACCCACCCTCGTCGCCGCGGCTGACGTTCACAACGCTTCATAAAGCAACTTTCTGAAGCATCTTACGAGTTATCGACTGGGAGGAAATTGGTCGCGAAAATCTGTCGCTGGCTCACGGACTATAAGCATTTGTCCATAATTTGTAAAGCCTCCAAGTAATAAAGTAAAGTCATAATTCAAAAAACCCAACAGATTTGTATAGTAAGTAGTCCAGTTTTAGATATTCTGACCCATGTCTAAAGTACTACATATTTATCATTGCAAACAAGCCGCTAAATTTTACGTAGTAAAGAGCTTTATGGCAACATTTTATTGCATTTTTTGCCCTAACATCGGTTAAATGTTTCCTTTTTTTAAGGATTTATTTTTCGCATTTTAGTGTAGATTTTAATTTTTATGACACAACTTTTGCTTTTCATTTGTTTGGCTTTGTTTGTTGGTCAGTTTCTGGGGAAAACGTTTTCATTTTCGTGTTGCAGTTTGTTCGATTTTATGACTTGGCTTTAGCACATTGGCATAAAGGCCATGTCCGTGTCCATGTCCTTGGGCCATAAAAAAAATAAACATTAGTTGCTACAAATGTGTACAAATTTTATATGTTCTTTTGTTGTAAATATTTGGCTGCATTGTTAGCTGTTGCAGCTGCGTTTTATGGCCTTAATTAACACTGTCTGTAGGAACTTACCTCAAGCGCGGTAATTCGCAAAAGACCCAGTCTGTGACATCTTCCTGTTTGACCTCTCTGTGGGTATTCGCCAAGTCGGCTTTGTTGCCAGCAATAACAATGGGTATATCCTGCAAATAGAAGGAAGGAAGGAATTAGCAGCAGGTTGCCAAGATGATAGAACAAGCCAGATGACAAAAGATGACAGAAGACGACAGAAGACTCGACCCTTAGTTGTCGAGTGAGTGAAACGGGTAAAGAAATGAAAGCCAAGTCCGCCATGCAAAGCACAACGAACTATAATTGACACTCTCTAGGCTTTGGGGAACTACGACAAGGATATTTTCTAAGGCCAGTCGTAAACAAAAGGCTTACAAGACAAGACTTTGGCTGCAGCTGGCCAAAACAAAAGGACAAATGGTGGCAGGAATCTTAGTTTTGGTAAAACGACATTTTAATATGCTAGCAATTTGTTGTTCTTTAACATTTTAATGACGTTAAAATTAAATCAATGTTAGTTTAGCAAGTTGTCTAGACGGACTTATTTATAACTTTAGTTAGAAAGTTACACAAAATGTATTTTTAAGCCTATTTAAACAGTCTCCTAAATGAGCTTTAGAATGCTTCAAAAGGATCAAAATTATTAATTTATTTTACAATATTTTTGAGGCCAGGATTTTGTTCTGTAAATTTCCCTAACTTTTAAATGAATTTTTTTGCCAGAGCTTTCCTAAGCTTAGAAATTTATATTTTAATTTACATTTTTTCTATTTTGAGAAGGTAATAATCGATTTTAAGCTCTCTTCCAGATATGTTAATATAAAATATATTAAATTAAAAGTATAAAAATAAATATTGACAATCTATTAAACACATAAGGTAGAAATATTTGAATAAAAGAAAATTTGATATAATATTTACCTACAAAATTGATGAATGGTTTTTATTATATTTATTTAATTTATTTAATTTATTTAATTTATTTAATTTATTTAATTTATTTAATTTATTTAATTTATTTAATTTATTTAATTTATTTAATTTATTTAATTTATTTAATTTATTTAATTTATTTAATTTATTTAATTTATTTAATTTATTTAATTTATTTAATTTCTATTTGTTATTTTGATTGGATGTATTTGTGAAGGAAGTTTTTATATTTTTTAAGTTATTCTGATATAATTATAAAAATTTTTTTATTTGGAAAATATTTTCTGCAATTTCTGATAATCAAAAAATTTGGATTCATTAAATTTTATAAGGAAACTATTTTTCAAATGTGCAAGAATAAATATTATTGTAAAATTTCCAAGAATAATTTTGTGTTCGAGATGATGAAGAATTTCTGAATAATTTGAAACATAAGCTTTTTGTGAAAATTTCTAAGAATAAATAAAAATCTCTCACTTCATTATCTCAAAACGAAAATTTGAATTAAGTAATAATTAGTTGATTATTTATTAACATTTCCGAGAATAATTATATTTTCAAGATGATGAAGAATTTCTAAATAAATTTTAAATTAAGACTATTTGCTGAAATTTCTAAGAATAAATTCAAATCTCTCATTGAAATATCTCAAATCGATAATTTTCTAGGCCTATTAGGTAATAATAAGTTAATTGCAAACTTCTCAATAATTTTGAATAAGTAATTTATTAAAATTTCCAAGAATAATAATATTTTCGAGATGATGAAGAATTTCTGAATAAATTTTAAATAAGAACTAGTTGCTTAAATTTCTTAGAATAAATAAAAATCTCTTAAATCAAAAATTTTCTACGCTTTTCGAAAACAGAATGTGTACTGTACATATGCGGGAAATTTAATTTCAAATAATTTGATTGAAATTGCAGGCTGAATAGTTTATTCCAAACGAACTATAAGTTTAAATAAAAATATATGAATTTATACAAATAAAATAAGTTTATAAAAATTAAATATATTTATAAAAATAAAATAAATGTATATAAAAGTAAGTTAAACTATTTATCGTCTAACATTTTGTTACGATTTAGTTAAACTGATAGATAATAAAATGTTTGAAAAGCGCTTTCTTAATAATATGTTATAGTTAGTTTAAATAAAACCCAATATTAATTTTTTATGTGTTGATCCACCAAAACTTTTATTTAACTTTATTGTAAAATTTTGAAATCGAATCAAGGCCTCTGCCTAGATTTTTGCTGACCTCGATAAAAAAAAAGCTTTAGAGAGATAATTCGTTCTTTTTTGAAGATATTGTAACCACATTTAGCATCCGGAAAATTTTCACACATTCTTAGTACTGCACCAAATTTTATCAAAATCGGTAGACTATATCATATAGGGCTGATCGATCAAAAAATCTCTTTTGAATATTTATGAAGGTATCGTAACTAAATTTGCCGTTTAGAAGTCTTTTAGAATTTTTCATCCCAATTTCTCCATAATCGGTTGGCTCTATCATATAGCCCTCATTGGATCAATCGGTCAAAAAAAGTTTTTGGGACAAAAATCTAAATTTTTTATGTTTATAAAATTGGGACCTTGAATCATTTTCCGGACTCCAACAATAGATGTCGCCATTGACATATACACTATAAAAATATCAAAGACACATGCGTCATTTGAAAGATATATTCAATACTTGTCAGAATCAGTTAAAAAAACCGAATTTGCGGGACACTTTTTCGCAAAGAAATCCGCTCCCAAAAGTCATCGTTTGTTCGTGGAACTTTATGGGGAATGTTTTCTATCAAGAACACAGTGTTTTGACTGGTTTCATAGCCTTAAAAGTGTTGATTTTGATGTAAAAGACAAAGAGCATCCGGGGCCGCCGAAAAAATTTAAGGATGAAGAATTGGAGATATTACTCGATTAAGACTCGTGTCAAACGCTCAAAATGTTGGCAGAAATATTGAATATCGATGAATCAACCGTTTCGAAACGTTTAAAGGCCTTGGGAATTATACAAAAGCAAGGAAATTGGGTTCCATATGAGTTGAAGCCGAGAGACGTTCAGCGCCGTTTTTTCTCATGTGAACAGCTGCTTCAACGACAGAAAAGGAACGGTTTTTTGGAACGTATTGTTACTGGCGATAAAAAGTGGATTCATTACGACAATCTCAAGCGCAAAATGTCATGGGGTAAGCCCGACCAGCCATCAACATCATATTCATTTCTTATGAAAGTACCAAGAATTGGGTCGATTCATGGCTAGCCTCAAAAGACGAATCGTTTCAAACCGGAATCCGAAAATTAGCAGAAATATATGGAAAAGTAGTGTCTAGCGATGGAGAATACCTTAAACATTCAATTTTCTATACATTTTTTCAGATTAAATAGTTGAAAATTGAAAAAAAAGGCGGAAATTAATTTTAGGTCCCAATATAATATTCAGGAAAAAAAAAGCTGTTGCCTGTAAAGTCGGTTTTACGGGCGAAGATTTTATGTGACAATGTCTTTTTCTCGGTAGAATATTTATTGATATGAATATTATTAAATTGCACAATAGGAACAAGGAATTGAATGAAAATAAGAATTGCACAAATTTTAACTATAGAAATATATTTTGTTTACTAAAACATTGTATATACAAACTAAAACTTAACTAATTCCTATTTGAGTGATTTTGTTGAGGATAGGACGATGATAGGAGAAATAGGAAATGAAAGGAAGTGTTTCTGCTGTAATGTGTCTTGCGAAAGTCAAGTCGATGCTTGTTTCTTTTAACGTAGTTGACTTAGAAACGTTTGATACGCAATCAAGATTATACGTATATTTCATGAAATTATGAAACGAGTTGTCAGACTTTACGTTTTCGTATCTCTTAATAAAATAAAATTTTCTCGGCAGTAGATAATAAAAAATAAATAATAATGGGAAAAAAATATACACATGAAACATAAACATATCATGTAAGAATTTTCAATGTGAAGGCATGATATATAACATTAATAGAAATATTATTGATATATTTTCTATATATATTATGTTATTATATGTATGTATATATTGCTGGCATGAGGCATTTATAATTAATTATGGAAGGCATAAAATAAAGAGAATATGTCATTTATCATGTTTATCATGTGTATATTTTATATATGATAAGTGACATACATGCGGAGATGGAAGTTCATATAACAAGTATGCATTTGCAGATTGCCGTAACGTTACCGTAACGCGTTACGTTACGTAACGCTATCGGGCGTTACACTTTTTCATAAGTGACACCGAGCCCAACCTAATTTAAGACGTTGTCACGTGTTCCTTATTGTTTTTATAAACGAAGTCGAAATTATTTTTTTAATTTTTCTTAATTTCTCTTCTTTTCAATTAGAAGGAAACTAAATTGATTTGTTTCCATTTCAGTTGTCTCTTCTCTCCAATTTCAACTTATGGCAAATTTTTAGTCTTGTTTTCAATTTTTTATCCCTCTTTTTTTATAAAATATGAATTTTTTTAAAGCTCTATTTACATCCTTGAAACCACAATAGGCTACATAATAGACGCAGTAAATTTATTTTTGTATCAAGCAATTGGATCAATAAATCCATTTTATTTATAGCTTTTTTTGCGATTCTTATCCTTGTCCTTTAATAAATGTCTATAGCTTTTTCAGCCTAGCCACTACAGTAAGTCTATCCTTCCTCCACAGTGCCAAATCCATAACAAAAATGAATAATACTAAACTGACTCAGGGCAAAAAAACAAGTTAACAACAAAACAAGGCTCTAACTTGTGTTAGTTGCCCTTTGTGGGACGCTTCTAAATGCCAACAACTTTTTTAATTGCTTTGGGGGCATAAAAATTGGGTTACACATTGCGTATGAGTGATTTTGCTTGTTTGTACTTGGCTTGGCCTTTTCCTATATGCATTAATACACTAACACATGTGTAACAAGCAAAAACGCCTTAACTTTTTTTGTATTTAGCCTTAAGCGAAATTAAAGTAACTATTTTGAAGTCATCCAGGGGGCGTGAGTTGAGTAATTCGGGGGGAGGTGATGACTCTTGGCTAGGCAATTAGCATGGCAGCCATTATGCATTTGGCTTGTCAGCTGTTGGCACTAATTACATGCAATATGCAGGGCAGGGCAATCAACAATTCTCACCTGAAAATCACCGCGTTGTTCGCGAATCTCCTCGAAACATTGTTTCACACACTGGAAACTGGGGGCGGATGTTGTGGCATAGACGAGCATGAAGGCGTGCGCTGTGGCAATGGACAAGCGACGCATGGCGGGGAATTGCATGTCACCTGATGTGTCCAAAATGTCCACCTGCAAAGAATCACAAACACAAAAACAATCTTATTAGTACATACATACGTAGCATAAAGGTATGTGTGTGTGGGTATTGTTATATAAAATACGAGGGCAAGCTGAAAAGTAATCCGCTTAGAGAACAAGGAGAGATAGCTGGAATATGAGGCAGGGTTGCGGCGATTGTTCTTAGACGACAACAAATGTGATTAAGTGACCAAGAAGGAGTTTTTGCACAACAACACTGATGATAAGGAATGGGCAAAATCAATGAATTTCTATTGAGGAAACGTCGCCGAATAGAGCTTAGGCGGGCTTGTGGTATCGAGTTCATTACAAGTTGCTGCCCAATTCCTTTTACTTCTATTCTCCACATTCATTCCAGTTAGGGTAGCTTTATAATATAACAAAAGCAGCTTCCTTTTAATAAACAAATCATCGTCCTCGTGTGGCCATGACAACCCGCTTTCGGGTTACGGCCGACCTCAACAGCTCTCGCCAGGCGCCTCTGTTTTGCGCGCCTTCTCCAATTAGAAATACCAAGAGAGGATAGGTTCTTCTTCACTTGATCTTTCCTTCGGAGTCGTGGTCGTCCCCTTCGTCTTCCTTCGTCGGCTTTCGCTTCGAATACCTTTTTCGCTGGAGCATCGTATCCATACGTACGACATGCCCGAGCCAGCGCAGACGTTGTACTGTGAAGCGCTGGACAACATCTATGACGTCGTGGAGCTCGTACAGCTCGTGGTTCATCCGTATGCGATAGTCGTCCTCAAAACGTATGGGACCGAAGATTTTACGAAGAATTGTCCTTTCAAACAACCCAATAGCAGCTGCATCTGTCCGTGACACAACCCATGCTTCTGCGCCGTATAAGAGCACGGTCAAGATGAGCGTCTTGTAGAGTGTTAGTTTTGTTGGTCGAGAGAGGTCTCTGCTACACATTTGCTTACTGAGACCATAGTAAGACCTATTGGCAAATGTAATTCTTCGCTTTATCTCCAGGCTGATGTCGTTTTCGGTGTTAACGGCAGTGCCAAGGTACGTGAACTCCTTTACCACTTCAAAAGTGTTGAAGTCCGCTGCAACATGGGAGCCCAGACGACGTGCGTCCCTGTTCGTAGACAGCATATACTTCGTCTTACCCTCCTTTACCACTAGACCCACTTTGGCAGACTCCTTTTCGATTGCGAAAAATGCAGCAGTAACATATCGCTTACAACGCCCGATGATATCGATATCATCATCGTATGTGAGAAGCTGGACACTATTGTAGGTAAAAAATAGTGCCACTGCGATGTACACCGGCCTTCCGCAGTACCCCTTCCATCACGAAATTGAAGAAGTCGCATGATAGAGGGTCGCCTTGTCTGAAACCTCGAACAGTATTCAAAGGCTCGGAGAGATCCGTTCCTACCTTGACAGCGCTGATGTTGCCGCTCAATGTCATTCTGCAAAGACGAGTCAGCATTGCAGGAATACCGAACTCAGATATAGTGGTGTATAGGCGATCCCTTATCGGGCTATCGAATGCAGCTTTGTAATCGATGAAGAGATGATGGGTATCGATCTGTTTTTCGTGGATCTTTTCCAGGATTTGGCGTAGAGTGAAGATCTGATCAGTGGTGGACTTACCAGGTCTGATAATAATAGGGTCCGATCAGTGTGTTGCCATATGGCTTCAGTCTTTCACATAATACGCCCGACAGGATCTTGTATGAGATGGCAATAAGACTGATTCCCCGGTAGTTGGCGCATATCGTCGGGTCAACCTTCTTCAATATAGGGCAAAGGACACTGAGTTTCCAATCGTTAATTAACAACTGCATTCATTTAATTTTCGAAATAACTAAATCTCCCTATAATTTTAGCTTTACAGCCTGCCCTCTAAGGCCACCTAGTCCTGGCAATAACTTTTTGATATGTTATTTATGGTTGGACAAAAACCGATAAACACGCACAAACAAAAAGCAAACCAAAAAACCAACAACAACTACTAATTAAATACAAATAAAGGCATTGTAATAAATTTTCAAAAAAAAAATTATCGGTTTGGACGTAAAACTTTTACAAACGCAAAATTTTTGCCTGTTGGGCCATGCGGCGTATACGTAATTTCTACGGTCAACGCATGTTAATTATTGGAGCAGCTTATGCAACCATTTTAATTTATTAAATACATATTTGGTTGACGGCTATCGGCTTTTGTGTAAACGTTTAAAGTAAACATACACACACGCACATAATAAGCCATATCAGTTTATATCAAATATCACGTATACGCAACGTTGCGCTTGGTATAGTTTTAATAAGCTTTTTAACCATAATAAGTTTGATTAAAATGCCATTCAGTGGCAAATTATATTCATGGCGCTTTTTTTTTACACTTCATTTAAAATAAATAAAATACAATTAAAGATAATAGTTTCAATTGTAAATATGGAATGACAGATTGAATAAATAATTTACGTTTATTATTTATTATTTTGGTTGACAGTGTTCAAAGTAGGGTCTGAGATTGATAAGTGGGTGAAGGCGGGAAATGGGTTCAGATGAGCATGGGATGAAAGATACACCTTTTATCGAAGGCATATTTTATATAGTTTGTGGAAATATATGTAAGATAAAGAAGCCGAATATGAAAGCCCTCAGAGTAACCTCTAATATGTTCAGAAGGACAAACGAAATTGATTTAGATAAACCGCTCGAATTGCTGCCTAAATGTCAAGATTTCTGAGAGTATAGTAGCTGGTTAATCAAACTTGATATTTGTAGTCAAGTACAAGATTTATATGAAGATAGCATTGTTGGTATTGACCTGAGATGGATGGAACTAATCTGTTACTTTCCCATGTGACAGGCTCTGTCCCATACCAGCGCTGGGCAGTCACAGAGAATTAGTCTTGTAGTTTCATCGTCTTCTAGAGAGAGCCTACACTCTGAAGAGTCCGATAAGCCAATTTTCTGTAGATGGTATTTAGTGGCCAGATAGGTAAGCTACGAGGAGCTTTAGGTCCGCTCTGCCAAGATCTTTTGTCTTGATCGCATCCAGAGGTTTGACAAGCACTTTTACTTAACGCAACTCCGGAAGGGAGAACCAGTATCTCCAATTCCAATTCTAGTCGATAGCCAGGCTCTGTTTAAGCTCTGTCTTCGCATACCATAAAGAATAAACTGATCCATAACACGACGCTAGCACTCAACCGTATCCATTACCACTCAATAACCCTCTGCTTGGTTCCGGCTCACTGAGTGGTAACTGGCAGCGAGGCAGCGGACGAGTGGCTCAGCGCTGGCAGCTAACCGGACATAAAAAAACCTTAACAGGACGTCGTATCGCAAATCAAGGAGACGGCTAGAGCTCTGGCGGAAGGAGAATGAATCATGGTTGTTGCATCTCCTGGGCACTCTGGCAGAGATATGATTCAAAGTTAACATCTGAGCTCCTGCGCTTCCATAAAAAAAGAACTAGGATTGTAGTAGGTGTTGTAATGGAGCACTGAACCATAGGCAATATGGCTGAGAGGTGGCGCGTTCCTCATAACGATTTCTGCCGCAGCTGGATGAGAAAGAGGCAGAAAGCATCCAACAGCTGCTATGCAACTGCCCGGCGCTTTTTAGAAGACAAACCCAGTTTCTGGCTAAACCATTCTTTGAGGTTCTATGCAGTCTAGCCTTTGTGCCCATAGCGGATCTGGCTGCTTTTGTCGAATACTCAAAATGGTTCTGCAACATGAGAGACTTAGAGATGATTACGGATGTTCTACAGCTTTTGATCCTCCTCCACAATCCCTCCCTTTCTCTAATTCCTTTTCTCCCCTTCTTTTAATTAGGCAATACAATGAACCTCATGGTCTCTGGGTGATTTCAGTCACTATCTGAGCTGCATATACAACCTAAGCTAAACCAACTCATTCGAAAAGAGAGCTTATAATAAAGTATAGCCACTTTCGCCGAATCCTCAAAATGGTCCTGCATTATGAGACTTACTCGTACAGTTTTTGATACTCCTCCACAATCCCTTCCTTTCTCCAATTTCTTTCCTCCCCTATTTTTAATTAGGCAGCACAATGGACCTCATGGTCTCTTGGTGATCTTAGTCACTTTCTAAACTACCTATTCAACCTAACCTAACTCATCAGAAAAGGGAGCTTCTGATATAGTGTCAACTTCCTTACTTAGTTTGAAGAAGCATCAATTGGCATAAACGACCATCTGCTTGATATTCATTATGACATCATTGTTCACTACGACAAAGGATATGAGGGAAATGGAATTCTGGGAAATTTTCAAAGAATATTTTTGCCGCAGCATTCTGTTCGAAGCAAGCTACAATACAGGCATACATTGTTCCCAACCTGATTGAGTCAATGATAAGCTGAAATCCACGCCTGCCTGCTGGGAGGACTAGGGGGCTTGTAAGCATTAACTTTTTCGCAGAAAAGGAGTGCGCCTAAGGCTCAACAATAGCCGCCCCAGGGTCCTTGATTTTCATTCGACATAACCACTAATGGGAACGTTCCCAATCAGCAGAATTAAGCGGAATTGCTTCAAGTATCTGTAGCCAGTTTTCCTGGAAACTGGCAAATTAAAAATGTCCTTCACATACGATGAATTGTTCTTGGTTATGGTTGAAATAAAAGCCGCGTATGAAGCTTGATAAGCAACTAAAAAGGAAACTATTGTCTTACAGGAAAGTTTCCATAAGACCTCACCTAGAAAAAAGGAGTAACTATCTTCTTTACTTAAGTTTGTTCCTTAAAGCCGCACTATCTTTACAGAGTGCCTAACTCAGACATTGCTCTATATACATAATTCCTTCCACAATTATTAAAGTCCTTCACTTTAATTCATAAAAATATCATACCATTTAATTTGGTTTTAATGACATTTTTTCAGTTTCGAACGTAATCAACGTCTCTGTTACGAGTTGACTGCACTCACAGCTTCAATTTCCATCTTTAAGTTCACTCAATATCCATTTGCAGCTGAACTTTTAATTTTGTCCAGACATTTTTATGATTACCAATCAATATTTCGCTTCAAGTCCCAAAGTTCATAAACAGCCAGCAGATACAAAAATTTCATTTGCTTGGCGAATCTTTAATTAAAAATCGCAGACTGTATCAAATTTTTTGTTTAATTTGATTCTCAAAGTAATATAAAATATACCCAAACTTTTAACAATTGCAGCTAAAAATAAAATTTCTATCAAGGATTATGAATTTTTAAGCTGCGCTCAGCATTTTTGCTTTTGTTTTTTTTTTTAGGGGTATTCAAGTTATTTCAGTGCAAACACGCCTTGGATAAGTGGCGCTAATCGAAAGGAGCAACCTTGATATAATTTTCAAATTTTTCG
Organism: Chymomyza amoena; assembly: GCA_037043745.1. Taxonomy (NCBI): domain Eukaryota; kingdom Metazoa; phylum Arthropoda; class Insecta; order Diptera; family Drosophilidae; genus Chymomyza; species Chymomyza amoena. The sequence continues at coordinate 181,398 of JBAMAX010001795.1, forward strand.
GTTGCACTTAGCCCCGTTTTCAAACAGAGCAAACAAAGGCTGGCTGGCTGAGAGAGAGAGTGGGGCAAATTTGCGGTCGGGGGTGGCAGCATTGATGCCAACTTATCCCATGTGTCAGCATTTGTATGTCGCCAGCATTGGGTTCATGATGCCACCATGCCACCAAGCCACATGCTTGGCATGATGTGACGACCACACAGCCGCAATGTCAACAACACGTCAAATGCTGTGCCCCAAAACATACCATGGTAACCAGCATGGATCCGCCTCCTTGTCACGCCCATCGCTCCCGCGACGACATCAACGACGACGTCTAAAGCACGTGCAATTGTTGTCATTGTCTGGCTGCGAGCTGGCGGCCATTATGTGCGCCATTGTGCCGCAATTTGTACCGCATTGTCATCATAGAACAGTGCGTTTCAATTCCATGCCCATACCATACCATCGCATCCATCGGTACTCATCGCATCCTATTGCATCGAGTGCCAAAGTAGCGGGAGCTTTATTAAAAATGCGCCAAAAGCGAAACGTTTCGGGTAACTCCTCTCATTGTTTGTCCATGACAAGCGCTTAATTTTTGGTCCCTGCACTTAGCTCCTTGCCACATTTTTCACTATTCTCTTTTTTTCCAAAGCTTTTTGTGCAGTGTATGCCGTGAAATCGTAACGAGTTTTCGGTATATTTTAGGGGTCTCCAATGAACTCTAAAAATACACTGCAAGGGCAGCATATTGGTAGATGATTGGTTTTCTGAGTTTTTATCGATGTAAGATCTGAGTATTATAATTATCCGAACTTTATTTCAAAATTAAATCGATTTTATGTGCAAATTTTATGATACCGATTTATCGCAAAAGCACAATTAAAATGGATCTTTGAAAGTTTTTTGATAACTTCTTCTCAAAGCACAGCCCATGATACAAAGCTTATATATAATACTTAAATTTCCATACAAAAAAAAAATCGTGGTTTTTATTTTAATTGGAATCACTTCTTAATGAGAAATAGCACAACTTAGGTCTTGAAATCGTAATGTATAAATAATGCCTTAATGCGAGAATGAGTCATTCGCGAGACTTTAAGATAGCTGCTTAATAAAAAAAAAGTAGTCTGAGGAACGATATTATAGAAAAAAATTCAATCTAAATGGACTTCAAGCAATACCTAAATTTCGATATATCGCAAAAAATCGTGCTCTCAAGTTTTATTAAAATTACTTCTTAATTAGAAATGGCAAAACTTAGGTATGATTTCAAGGAATGATGTACTAATGCAGAAAAAAAATATAGAAAAAAAAGTGATCTGAGGAGCGATATTGTAAAAACACTTCCTACCTGAATGGACTTACGTCATAGATGCATATCGAACCTTTGCAGCTGGAAACTCATACTATAGTATATAGTAACCGAGGAGGTAGGGCAGAGCAAATGTACCAAAATTTTTTGCATGATACCAAAATGGGCAACATTTTCCGAATTCCCTTCCTCCTTGGGGCTCTTATGGGGAAGCTAATAGGGAATACGATATGTAGTTTTTAAAACTGGCGGGCCAGTGCGTTCTTTTTGGCGCGAATTTTTTTATAAATATTGGGTCAGCTCATGGTAAAATCATAAGGCAATGCAGCCCGTATGTTCACTCTCTTTTTTTATTTCGTATAGCCAGTGGAAGCCAGCGAAAAATTTGGTTATACAATAGCTGCACGTGAAGCTTTCAAAGATTTTTTTTCCTTTTCACACGCACAAAAAGGTTTGACTGTACATTTCTTTACGATTCTCGCCGTTCCTGAGCGGCATTTGCTCTTCCCAAGGTTCGTTGGACTTATCAAATCCAATAGAGCAGCAGAAAATATAAGCATTTTGGTGCCCTTTAATCAATTTTTGAAATGATAAACATAATACCTTAGAACTTTATTTGTTGCCTTGGAGTTATTTGACCTACTACAGGACGACAAGCATCTCTATCCCTGCACATCAGGCAACAATCTAATCTACCATAGCCCGAGCTGGGAGAGAGCTTGCTCTCGGACATTTTGGTCTTGGAAAGGGTAGTTTCAGAAATACGATTAAACTCTATATTTATATTGATCTCATACCAAGTAACGAAATCGCAGACAAGCTAGAAGAAGAGTGTATTGTAAGACATCCCAAAAATATTCTGTGACTTTGGCAGACAACATCACTAAGGAATTACTAAGAAAAGAAAATATGTCTAACTATTTCAAATTGAAGTCTGTTCTTAGAGTAACTCCGTTGTTTTTACTAATGCAGTAGGTCAAGAAAATCCAGCAAAAATAAGTAGGATTCGACAGGAAGGTTAGTGAGTGGATTACCCACTGGACACTGTGCTCTGAAGGAAGATCTAAGTAAGTTGGCATTCAAGCATCTATGATGAAGTAATAAAAGAATCATCCTAACATATGCTTGCCAGGTGAAAAAGGCAAAAACTCTGAGAGGTTTCAAATGCAACAAAAGAATTTTCGAGTTCGAATGTCGGAATGTGATTTCGATATGTTTGTGGGGTCGCTAGTTCACAGTGCAAGCTCCAATATAGCCTAGCAAGTCAGGCCTGTGGCATAACCCCAAAATACCCCTTAAAAATATAAAAAATATTGTTCGAGTCCGGATGTCCTATGATATTTATTATGTATTTTTGGGGTCACTGAATCTGAATCTTATAAATTGCAGTGTAGTAACTATAGGGAAATATCTCTGATAAGTGAACTACAGTATTAATCGCATACATAATCACATGTTTCTCCAAGACTATAATCGGTGATTATCAGGCAGGCTTCAGTATTACAAACCGCTGATCCGGTATGGGGCACTAATATGCAATTTTTCGCTTATGCGGATGACAAGGATATTATCGGCAGATCAGTGATATCAACAAAAGAAGCCTTTGTTGAGTTAGAAAAAGAAGCAAAAACGCCTTCTCAACAGAACCCTAAAACTACGGATATATGAAAGAAAGATCCGATCAATATTACCGTAAGGATGTGAGACGTGGACTCTTAGGGTATCAGATATAGGCCTCCTTGAGATACAGAGAGAACATTTTTACGTCGAATTCTTGGTTCGATAAGGTAAAATCCTAATAACTACCGATTTCGCACTATGCTATGGAAGATATTTAACGTCGTTAGTCTAGATGTCTATGTCAAGTCACAAAGGCTTAGATGGGGCGGAATTGTTGCGAGAACCTATGTTACTTCAATTAATCAGATGGCAAAGAGTCGTTGGGCGACTCCGAGACCCCGAAAAATTAAACATCCTAGGCTGGGAGAAAGCTGCAAAGGATAGAGATTATTAGAGGAATATTGTTCGAAAGGCCAAAGTTGAATTTAAGCTGTAGCTTCAGGGATGATGTTGAATGACCACTAAGCAAGTCATTTTCGACTTCGATTTGTTTATTCTAATCTAAGGTCCAACGAAGCCCAACTCATAAGGTCTGTGTTGTAATATTAAACAATCATCGAGATCTTGTGGCGGAACATGTTTATAATAATTTTTAGGGTCGTTGAGTCTAAATTCTTATCCAAAAAAACTTCAACACGTCTGGGTTCTGAACACCCTTCAAAACAGCTCGTCCTTTTCTTATTTATATGAGAGAGATTATGTTAGAAGCAGTATTTACAAATGATACAAAAATAACAGTGTCAGATCTCTGAATTAAAAAGTTGATTTGGTTTTTTATTTACCTTATTTTTCGATTAACACCCAACTCATTACAATCAGACCATAATCGAAGATTACTTAGAAGGCCAAAAAACAACATGGTGTGATCTTCGAAATATATATTTTTTGTATGAGATTCAGCGACCCCAAAAACATATGGTTAACATGGTCTGACTCCCGGACTCAAGAAAAAAAATTTAAGAAGTTTTTGAGGTTATGTCGAAACCCAGACATGCTGGAGTTTTTTGGACCTCGAATTCGGATTAAGGGACAAAAAAACACAAATAATAAACATGGTCTGACCCCCGGACTCGAACAAGATTTTGTATGAGGTTTTTTGAGGTTACGTTAGAACCCTGACGTGCTGGGGTTTTTTGGACCTCGGATTCTGATTCAGCGACCCCGAAATCATAACATATAGTCCAGACCCGAATAACATTTTTTTTTGTGTGGCTGTTTTATTTACCTAGCATCATTAAAATCGATCCAATTTCGGAAATATTCGTAATATAGTGTTTTAGAGACCAGAGTGTAGGATACATAGGGGTAGCTATGTTGGTAGTCAGTTAACTTGAAAACTTAAAGTCGCCTCTATTTCCATATTTAATTCTCAGTCGAGACAAATTTTTTTGTATAAAAATATTGAGTCACAGGGTATCTCAAAGTCGTCCACGTCCATCTTCGACGTTCTCCATATTTATGCGACTGCTCCCATATTGATTTCTAATAATATTATTATAGACTGCTTATACTGCTTCATTAAAGAGTAAGTACACTTCGGCTAGAGCAGTAGCTTAATGGATATGATTTTTATTTTTTTTTTCGCATATTATTTTCGTATGCTCATTGTGAAGTTGTTATGAGAGCGTGCTCCGGACAAGAGCTGGAAATAACGCAGAGGGAGCACGTTAATGTTAAATGTTAGATTAAAGTGCTATAAAATGTTGCCTTTGATGATGGCAAACACGACGGGTAGCATTTGCATTGAATCCTGTTTAAAGGAAGTGTTTGCATGCATGTTAACACACACGGAGGGACTGAGCGAACAAGCTCCGCACACGGTGTGCGGCCGTAGATTGACATATCCTGTCGTGCAGCTAGCAACCACAAAAGGACATAGCAACAACCATAGCCATGCTCTCTGTGTGTGTATGTAGTATATCTAGCAATGGATTTTACCACAAGTGCTCTGCAGTGTGTGTGTGCTGGAGTGTGTGCATTGCCAGAGGCGGTGCTGTGTTGTCCTGGTGCAGCAGCTAAATCCTTGGTTACAGGCCGTATGGCTGTTAGGTGTCTGATGGTTCAACAAATTGTCTAAGCAAAATTGATTTCAATGCATGCAACATGGACAGCACAAATTTCAAAAACTACATAGAAAGGATACTTTGTGTGTCAGTGTGTGTGTCGGTGTGTGTCACTATCAGGCGATGTAATTTCATCTCGGGGAGTGCACAAATTGCATTGAAACAAATGACTTGCTATTGAGTATGCGTTGCGTATACGCAATATTTTGCGCACTTTATCAAATTTGCAGGACGCTTTAGAGTCAAATAAATCACTTAAAAGTGTTAGGAGCTTTAAGAGCCGTGTTAAAACTTTTCTATATAAAATTCAATCAACTATGCGACATTTTTGCTTAAAACTTTTAGCCAAAGGCAAAGGAAAATATTTAGTGTAGTGCCTCAAGTTACCTTAAGCAGTTTAGTCTTAGCATCAAGCGTTAAAATGAAATTAATTAAAGCCAAAATAGAGCAAAATGTAACCAACTAACAACGCCAAGTTGCCAACGTTACTGGACGGGACAGAAAGAAACCTTTTCCCTTTAGCCCCAACCCCATACCCAACCCAATCATCATCATCATCATCAAGGGTGTCAACGTCATCGTCGTAGCAAGTTTAGTCAGGCATTACTTGCCCTTGCAGCGCATCTATTAATCAACTTTTTTGGGCCAAAGTTTTGCGGCATGCCTCTTCTAGGCCAAACTAACTTTCAACTTTTAACACCATATAATCAACTCATATACTGAGCCAGCCAGGATGATGTACTCATTAATGTAGAGTGAGTAACAATGCTGATGAGTTTCCGCTCGGGTAAGGACATGCGTGTCGCTATGACTCAGACGTAAGGGTAAGAAGCTACCAATATATATAAGAGAGAGATTCTTGTAAGTTTTGAGTCAGAAATTGAACTAAGAATTAAATTTGTACCTACCCGCCGCCTGGTCGGCAAAAATCCACTCAGTTGTACCCTCCACGCGGGTGCCGACCGGGCAATGGGCATTTGCGACCCTGTGTCTGGTTGCATTTTTAGCATGCCAGCGCAGAGAAGTGAATGTCTAGCTAAGATCGGTGAGCAGCTTGCTACGGATCATTACTGAGTGGTGCCTGGCGGTTAGGCATAAAACGCTATGGGGTGCGCTCCCCCTGAATCAAAAATCAAGCACAATGGAGGTTGACAAAGATCAAACGAGAACTGGGATGTCAGTTCAAACGTCGGTGGAAGGCGTGACTGCTACCACCGGCGGGCGCGACGACATAAGTCGCGTCGCCAGCGGTCACACCTCTGCTGGGATTGGAGCAGGTCCCAACAGTTGTACTGCTACTGCCAAAAAAACGATGAGAAAGATGCTGCGCGCGGATGCCGAAGTCCAAGAAGACTCGGACCACGACAGCATTAACACAGCGGATGAAGAAGCTTTACTGCGCTCTCCAGGCGATGACCGAGGTGCCATTTCTGCTTGCAAGAAAGGGCCGAGGTCAAAGCCGAGCAAGGAGGGGCTTAAGGCAAAAGCACAGTATAAGGCTGCGGTCAAGATCTGCGGTAGACTTGAAAACAAGTCCGACCTGACGAAGGAGGAGGAAGAAAGGTTGGCTTGGGCGAAAGACACCGTGGAGAAAGGCCGGGCCCACTTCGCGGCAAAAGCTTGGTGTGCTCCGACGGACTCGAAGTTCGCAAACCGGGTCGAGGAGAACCTTGCAGTAAAAAGACAAAGATCCACCGAGTGCGAAGTGCAAAGCGGTAAGCGGCAGAAGCACAAGGAGGGGTACAGCATAAGAAATGAGAAGCCCAGCACTTCGAAAGCGGCCATGAAGCCCACGACTTCGAAGACGGCTACGGCTAGTGTAGTGGCCAAACGGCACTTAACCGTGGCACTCATTGACCGTAGCCAACCGCAGGGGAAGATGACGCAGGAGCAGTGGTCGGCCGTGGAGATGAAACTCCTGGAGGCCATGTTCGTTAAAATGAGGGAAGAGCCCACGGCGCCGATGCCGTCGTTTGATGGCGCGGGCTGGTTTGACGGGGTTAAACTCGTCAAATGTAAGGATGACCCGACCCTCGAGTGGTTGAAAACGGCTGCTGTCGAACTCCGGGGCCTATGGGTAGGGGCTTCTCTTGAGGTAGTAGACAGATACAGTATTCCGTCTTTACCTAAGGCGAAGGTGCTAATACCGCGCGTGGTAAAGCCGGAAGATGCACTCTGTCTACTACAGCGACAGAATCCTGATGTGCCGACGAATGACTGGAGGGTGCTGCACGTCTCTAAGCCAGCTGATAAGAACGCTGGCCAGAACTTCATCCTCCAGATCAACAAGACGGCCGAGGATATTCTCTACCCTAGGTTCGGGAAGATGGCGTGGGGCGTAGGGAGTGTGTACCTGCGTCTCAAAAAGCGCCATCCTGCTGACAACAACGACAACACACTGGCCGCAGGTGAAGTGGAAGGCGATCTTGGGATAGAGCAAATCCTAGAAGCTTCCCTCACGCTGAGGAACGAGCAGGAGGTGGGTGAACCGGCGGTAACAGTCGACCCCATGAAGGTCCCAGAAGCGAATGCTGAAGGTCCTTCAAATCAACCTCCATCGCAGTAAAATGGCCTCAGCCGAGCTTCTCCTCAACATAGAGGAGGGCGGCTACGACGTTGCCTTGATACAGGAACCATGGTTGGCATCAGGAGATCTGGTTTCTGGCCTAAAATCGAGGCAATTCAACTTATACGTTCCTGACACTACAGGCAAGATAAGGACTGCTGTCCTTGTACGAAAATCTGTCTACTCGTTTCTAATAACAAATTTCTCCACAGGAGATCTAACCGCGGTGGCCATAAAGGACGGCAAGGATGACGTGCTACTCCTCGCGTCCTGCTACATGGCCCACGACGTCGAAGCGCCACCACCTGAGCTCCTAAAGTTGGCGGACGAAGCCACGAAGAGGAGGCAGCAGCTGATAGTTGGAGCGGATGCGAACGCTCATCACTCAGCATGGGGCAGCGGTGACATTAACACAAGAGGTGAGTCTTTACTAGAATACATAATTCGTAGTAGCCTATATATAGCCAACAGGGGTGAGGAACCCACTTTCGTTGGGCCCACCTCCAGTAACGTGCTAGATATAACTCTCCATACAAAAGATATAGGTGTCGAGAACTGGAGGGTACTTAGTATACCCTCTTTCTCTGACCATAGATATTTAGCCTTTTCACTCGTTTTTACCCCCAAAATCGCTGCAACGCCTGTCAGAAATCCTAGGAATACGAACTGGGACCTGTACAGACGCACACTTCAGCGTAAACTTGGTAGCCCTATGGTTAGTAGCTCTACGGTCGCGCTCGAAGCAACCGTTGCAACTCTAACCTCTTATCTTAATAGCGCCTATCTTGTATCATGTCCTCTTGCCCGTGCAAGGCGTAAGTCCAAGCCACCTTGGTGGAACAAGGAGCTGGGCGATCAAAGACGCTACGTACGCGAAATCTTCAAGCTTGCGAAGCAGGCAGAAAGTGAAGTGTGTTGGGATGAGTACAAAGATTCACTCAAAGAATTCAAAAAAGCGGTCCGTACCACCAAAAGAAACTCGTGGAAGAATTTCTGTGGCAGTATCGAAAAGGTAACAGAGACGGCCAGACTTAGGAAACTCCTATCAAAGCAGCCTTCTGTTCCTGGCCTAATTCGCGATAGCTGTGGTAACTGGACGAGTAATTGTCAGGAATCGCTGGAAGCTCTGGTTTCTGCACACTTTCCTGGAAATACCGTACCTACAGGTATCAACTCGCAAGAATATGTGAATAACAGCAGCGACGAAGCCAAAATACAGCGCTTAGTCACTCATGGCAAGGTTGACTGGGCGGTGAGATCTTTCGACCCATACAAGTCACCGGGACCAGATGGCATTTTTCCAGCCATGCTTCAGCAGGCCCTGGACTTGCTGATCCCATGGCTAAAGGCAATATTTAAAGGGTGCTTGAGACTTGGTTATGTGCCTACGGCATGGAGAGAGGCAAAGGTTGTGTTCATTCCCAAAGCAGGAAAGACCAGCCACCTCTACCCTAAGGACTTTCGGCCGATCAGTCTCACATCCTTCCTACTCAAATCGCTCGAGAAAATCCTTGACGAAGACATAAGAGCCTCGTTGGGATCTGGTTTCTCGGACGCTCAACACGCATACATGAAGGGTAGATCTACGGAATCAGCTCTTCACACGCTAACACGAAGTATTGAAGGTGCTATGGATCACAAGGAATTCGCACTCGCGGTATTTCTGGACATAGCCGGAGCTTTTAATAACGTGTCGCTTGAAGCCCTCAAGGAGGGGCTTCAATCGCTCGACACGAATAGCTGCACTTACCGGTGGATATGCAGTCTGTTGAACTGCAGAAGGATAAGGGCAGAGTGGAACGGTGCCATAATCTCCAGGGAAACGAACAGAGGAACCCCGCAAGGTGGTGTCATCTCTCCCCTACTATGGCTCCTAGTAGTCGACGGAATTCTAAAACAATTTGAAGGCAGAGCCACAAAACTAATTGCGTATGCTGACGACATCGCTGTAGTAGTCACAGGCATATGCCTTTCAACTCTCAGTGATCTGATGACAAGGTCACTGGACACGATTCACCGATGGGCCACTAATGCAGGGCTAGACGTTAATCCGGAGAAGACGGACCTACTGCTCTTCACCAGGAGATACAAAACCCCGCAGTGGACCCCACCTAGACTAAACGGCACTCTACTGACCCTGAAAACGCAAACTAGATACCTAGGAGTGGTTTTGGATAGCAAGCTGCTGTGGAAGGCCAATGTGGAAGAGCGTGTGAAAAAGGCCAGTAATGCCCTATACGCATGTAAAAAGATGCTGGGCTGCACTTGGGGCCTCTCACCCACTCTAATGCATTGGTGCTACACGGCAATTGTTCGTCCGATACTGCTCTACGGCGTCCTAGTTTGGTGGAAGGCGACTAACAAAACGACGTACCTGAAGCCACTGGCACGCGTTCAGCGACTTGCATCGCTGTGCACTACAGCGGCTCTCCGGTCAACACCCACAGCGGCGCTAAACATCATTTTAGACTTACTTCCGATTGACCTCTACGCGGAGTACTCAGCTGCTCGTACAGCTGGGCGCCTAAAAGCGGCGGGTCTTTTCAAGAACATTCGCTACGGACATAGTTCAATAGGCCAGGGACTCTCTGACGAAATTGACTATGTCATACCGCAGCTACAATTTGGAAAAAGGGTAAAGGTGACGATGGAGGAAGACGGCTGGCGTAAAGGCCTTATACCCAGTCACAATACCTATAACCTATTCACTGACGGCTCAAAGATGGAAAGGGGCGTTGGTGCTGGAGTATACTGCTCCGAGCTTAATGTAAGTCAAAGTTACAGGCTTCCGGACCACTGCAGCATCTTCCAGGCTGAAGTATTCGCCGCAATGAAGGCGGCTGAGTTGGCATGCACCAACACTTCAACTGGAACAAAGATTAACCTCTTCATAGACAGTCAAGCCGCTATCAAGGCTATTGTATCGCACTGTACATCCTCCTTCCAAGTCCTTGAATGCCAGGCAGTCATCCAGAGATTAGCTGCGGCTCGTAAACTGCATATCTACTGGGTGCCTGGACATAAAGGCATAATGGGGAATGAAATGGTGGATGCAATTGCCAAAAGCGGTGTTGGGCTTCCGGAGGGACAAATACACGACGTACGCCGACCGATCAAACACCTCTACGTTATGCTGGAGTGCAACGTGAAGCGCAGAGCTGAAGCTAGATGGAAAAATCTAGACAGCTGTCGCACAGCGAAAATCATGCTGGCTCATTACGGCAGGAAACAAAGTAACTTCATAATGAAACTCTCACGCACTGAATGCAGGACCATCACGGGTGTGCTAACAGGACATTGCCTCTTAGCGAAGCATGCGCATAGGATGGGACTAACGGCAAGCGAATCATGCAGGATCTGCAGGGATCCAGAAGTCCCTGAGACCCTAGCACACGTACTCTGCGACTGCCCAGCCATCTCTAGACATCGTCTGACCACCCTAGGAGAACCAGCGTTTGTCGGTCTAGAAGAGGTGGCCAGGCTACAAGTTGGGCGGATACTTAATTTCGCTAAAAAGTAAAATTTTTAACTGACCATAACGTTGCGTAATAACCTCGAATCTGGCACAGCTAAGGACCAAAAGGTCTATGCTAGGCTGCACTCTGTTGTGGCCGGCCAGCGTAACCTAACCTAACCTACCCGCCTCCCAACCCACTCCTACTGCTATTAGTTTTACAAACAAGGTGTGTGGGGGTGAGTGACTTTTATGGTTTGAGCTTTTCCTTGACAGACGGCAGAAATTTGATTAATGTGCATAATGTATCTATCTGCCAACGAGTCAATCTCAAAAACTCCTAATTAAGCTTCTATGTGAGCATGAGTGAAGGGTATCAGGATATTGTCTAATATGGGACTAAATGTTCTTGGGTTAAAACCACATTCTGTATTTTTGGAATTTTAATCAAAATTTAAACTTAAATATTACATTTGTTCAAGTTCTTATATTTACGCTATGTATAACTGTCAGCAGCTAAACCAGAAAATGGGAGGAGTACCAGGCTGCTCTCACTGACTACAACAAGGACATCAAAAACTCTAAAAGGAAAACCTGCAAGAACTTCTGCAATAATGTCCAAAACCTTACAGAGGCGGCTAGACTTCAGCGAGTCATGGCCAAAGAGTCCTCAAACGGGGTCGGTCTGTTGAGCAGGAGTGATGGTTCCTTCATTTCAGACCGTAGGGAATCTTTGAAGCTTTTACGCCAATCTGACTTTCCAAGCTTTTCTATCTGCAGCGGGGATGCCCAACTCTCAGATTGGATCGAGCCAAACCTCCAAGGGGCTACCAGAAGATCTGGCACTATTTTCGATGCCGACAAAGTAAGATGGGCAATTGGCTCCTGAACCTTTCAAGGTACCTGGTGTGGACGGAATTTTATAGAAGGGAAATACCGTATGCCATATGCAGCCCTTGTGTGGTGGCTCAAGACGCAGCAAAATGTGGCCATCAATAAAAGCAGCAAGACTCAAAGACTAGTATGCATATATCTCTCGGGAGCGATGCGTTCCTGTCCGATAGCTGTCATGGAGTCAGTCCTTGGACTCACACCACTGCTCATTGTCATCCAAAAGTCAGCTATGCAGTGTTTATTATGTATCCAGATCATATCTGGACACTTAGCAAGTGACACTGGTCATGCCGCACTTATCGTATCAATCTGCTCTAGATCAGATCTTATGGCCACGGAACTCTTCCACAACAAAAAATTTAGATGGGAGAAGTGTCGGGAGACTTGGACTGATGGCAGCCCCTGTGGAAACCCCCGGTGGCAGCAATGGTTCACGGATGGGTGTAAAACTGAGCAAGGTGTAGTTGTTGGAATCGTTGGACCTAACACCAGAATCTCTACCGCAATGGGCATCTGGCCCAACGTCTGTTAAGTGGAGATTCATGCCATAGAGATCTGCATCCTTAGTATCCTTCTCAAGGAACCTAGTGTAACAAACATATGCATTTTTTCAGATAGCCAAGCTGATATTTGGGCATTATTATCCTGGAGCTTCTCCTCCAGGATGGTTAAAGAATGCCATAGCTACCTCCAAACCCTGTCCGCCTGGAACAAAATCGTGCTATGTTGGGTGCCTGGACACTCGGGAGTGGATGGTAACGCGATCGCTGACGATCTAGCACGACAGGGTACCTCCACCCAGACTGCATCTCCTGCGCCGTTTTGTGATATTGGTTGGTCCACAATCCCATACCATGATAAACAAATGGGCTGCAGGAGCACATAGAAGATACTAGTTCTCCCTTCCGGGGCTTCGTAAAGTAAAAGTGCTTGTCAAACCTCTGAATGCGATCAAGACAAAAGGTCTTGGCAGAGCGTACCTGAAGCTCCTGAAAGCTTACCTATCTTGCCACCACACTGTTAGATTTCATCTACAGGAAATTGGCCTATCAGGCTCTGTCTAGAAGACGATGAAACCACCAGATATATTCTCTGTGACTGCCCAGCGCTGGTATGGGACAGATCCTGTCACATGGGAAAGGAACGGATTAGTCCCTTCCATCCATTCAATTCCAACAAAAGACGTACTGCTTTTCATGCGGAAAGCGGAAAGTCTTTTGCTTTAACTTATGGGTATAGTACAAGAGACCTCCCCCAGTGCCCCACCTCACTGTAAGGTACCCATTTACGGAAAAAAAAAATTATAACAACCAGCTGGAAATCTAAAAATAAAAAACCTGTACCCTTGGAAACATCTTAAGTTATACAATATTATTTATGATGCTCCTGCAACTAGATTCTATTCGTCGGTTTTGATAATAGCTCCCATGGCTGTCTGGATCACTTTTTGAAACTTTATGGTCTTAAAAGTTTCTTTATCAATGCAGACTCCCTTTATCACATTTCTTTATTTTATATTATTTTAATAAAGTATCGTAAAAAAATAATCAGATAAATAAAAAAAAAAAATGTTATCAAGAAATTTTATAGGCAGTAAGTATTAATATAAAAATCTTAAGAATTTTTTAGGTTCAAGCTTACTCTTTGCAGAAACTTAAATTTTAGACTTAATGGTGGATTTTTTGCTATTTCCTTCAGTTCTAAGCGATATTTTTCTAATTCCATTGTTATCACGAATCAATAACATAAAACTTAAAAATTAACGAAAAATTTACGCATACAAAGTTTCTTGGCTCTAATTTATACACTAAGAAAAAGTTACGAACTTGATTTAAATTGAAAGATTCTATCTAAAAGTAACAAAATATTGCGGCCAACAATTTTAAAAGTAAAATAATTACTACTTAACAATAAAAGTAGCCATTGCCACTATGATGAGCTCTACAAAACACAAAAAAAATAGCGTTGTTTTATAAATCTCTAAATTGTTTGAAATAAATATTAAATTATTAAATATGTCCAAATAAAAGTTTCTTTTTGCTGAAGGCAATGAACGAAAATCCCGCATTTTTTTGCATTTTACTTAAAGGCGTTTTTTATTCTACAAAGTTTTTTTTTAAAATTCTTCAATATCCACATCTGAATATTTGCGTTTTTTCTCCTTTTTCTTTTTTTTGGGTCGTATTGTAGTCTTCTTCCTCGTCCTCTTCTTCTTCTCCTTCTTCTCCTTCTTCACCTTCTTCTTCGTCTTCTTCGTCTTCTTTTTCTTCTTCTTCTTCTTCTTCTTCGTCTTCTTCTTCTTTTTCTCCTTCTTCGTTTTCTTCTTCTTATGCTTTCGTTAATGCTAAGCAATAAATGTAAAAATAAGATGGAGGACTTAACATATAACGATGAGCAAAAAGAAGACTATACACAAAACGATGAGCAGATGGAAGACATAACAGATACACCAAAGCAGAAAAAACGGTTTATTCTTCTTCTTTGGTGTATATATTATGTCTTCCATCTGCTCATCGTTTTGTGTATAGTCTTCTTTTTGCTCATCGTTATATGTTAAGTCCTCCATCTTATTTGCACATTTATTACTTACCTCTTTTGGACCTTTCGTTTCTTCTTCCTCGTCCTCTTCTTCTTCTCCTTCTTCTCCTTCTTCACCTTCTTCTTCGTCTTCTTCGTCTTCTTCTTCTTCGTCTTCGTCTTCTTCGTCTTCTTCTTTTTCTCCTTCTTCGTTTTCTTCTTCTTATGCTTTCGTTAATGCTAAGCAATAAATGTAAAAATAAGATGGAGGACTTAACATATAACGATGAGCAAAAAGAAGACTATACACAAAACGATGAGCAGATGGAAGACATAACAGATACACCAAAGCAGAAAAAACGGTTTATTCTTCTTCTTTGGTGTATTTATTATATCTTCCATCTGCTCATCGTTTTGTGTATAGTCTTCTTTTTGCTCATCGTTATATGTTAAGTCCTCCATCTTATTTGCACATTTACTACTTACCTCTTTTTGGACCTTTCGTTTCTTCTTCTTTGGTTCTCCTGTCAAGTCTTCTATCGTCTCATTTGTATAGGTTTGCTTTTCTTCTTCTTCGAGTAATCGTTTTATAGAGTTTTGAGAGTCTTCCATTTCTTCTTTCTTCCATTTCTTGGAAAATATTCCGCTTTTTAAATCGATCGCTTTCCGCATATCTATAGCATATTTTAGCAAAATGTTACTAAAATCCGAATGTTCTGAAAGATTGCTCTCCGTTTCATCCATGCGCATGGTAGAATGCATTTTTTGACCTCTGGAAGGGTCGTTGTTTCGAGAAGACGGAGTAGTGTCTGTTAATGACTGAGCTCCTTGTCGTTTACAGTCTTGAGCGGCATCTGCACTTTTGCCTGACGACCTCCTGCGGTCGGTTTTATACCCTTGTCGGTAAGCGCAAAGCGTTGTCCAAGATGCATCTCGTCAAAAGCTGCAACGTCATCGCGGCTACTGGACGAGTTGGCCAACTGCTGCGGTGTAAAAAACCAGCGTGATTTGCGGACGTCGTCGCTTGAGCTGGATCCAGCTGCGCCGGCGCTATCGTCGCAGTTTACGTATTTCGACATTTTATGCACTCTTACGCAAGATGCGATGACCGCTTCCTGGAATAAAATTTATTTTATAAACACGCACGACTTAAATTTTTTGGCTTACAAATTGTTTAACCTGCACAGCAAAATTTTTCTCGACTTCTGACTGTAATTTTTGCTTGTCACCGTCCAAATGTCAGTGGAGCAAACGTAATCGGGAAAGTGAAAGTCATGGACAATCGATGAGTACATTACACTTTTTATCGATGAGTATATTTAGATTTAACATCGATATTTTTAATGTGGAACATTCGAGTGTCGTAACTTATTTAGGCGATAACGATGTATCGTTGTTCCTCTATCAGTAAAAGTCCAAATTGAAAAAAATTTGGCATTTCGGCTTACTAGAGATGTGCAATACCGATGCGATATTTATAGCCTTTTTCTCAATTTGGAATTTTACTGATAGAGGAACAACGATATATCGTTATCGGCCCTCGAATGTTTGATATTAAAAATATAGCATAAAATATCTGAATATACTCGATAACAAGTGTAATGTACTCATCGATTGTCCATGACTTTTACTTTCATGTTGACGTTTGTGCCATTGACATTTGGACGGTGACAAGCAAAAATTACAGTCATAAGTCGAGAAAAATTTTGCTGTGCAAGTTAATCAATTTGTAAGCCAAAAAATTTAAATCGTGCGTGTTTATAAAATAAATCTTATTCCAGGAAGCGGTCATCCCAACTTGTGTGAGATTGCGCAAAATGTCGAAATACGTAAACGGCGACGATAGCGCCGGCGCAGCTGGAGTGGGCAAGGAAGTGCCCAACATGGAGCAAACTCCGCCTTCTCGAAACAACGGCCCTTCCAGCAGTCAAATAATGCATTCTACCATGCGCATGGATAAAACGGAGAACAATCTTTCAGAATATTCGGTTTTTAGTAACATTATGCTAAAATATGCTATAGATTTGCGGGAAGCGATCGATTTGAAAGGCGGAATATTTTCCAAGAAATGGAAGAAAGAAGAAATGGAAGATTCTCAAAACCCTAAGAAACGAATAGTCGGTGAAGGACAAAAGCAAACCTATACAAATGAGACGATGGAAGACTGGACAGGAGAACCAAAGAAGAAGAAACGAAAGGTCCAAAAAGAGGTAAGTAATAAATGTGCTAGTAAGATGGAAGGACTTAACATATAACGATGAGCAGATGCAAGTCAAATGTGACGATAGGATGGAAGTCTATTAATATAACGATGAGCAAAAGAAAGACTAAACACAAAACAATGAGCAGATGGAGTACATAATAAATACACCAAAGAAGATGAATAAACGGTTTTTTTGCTTTGGTGTATCTGTAATGTCTTCCATCTGCTCATCGTTTTGTGTATAGTCTTTCTTTTGCTCATCGTTATATGAATAGTCTTCCATCCTATCGTCACATTTGACTTGCATCTGCTCATCGTTATATGTTAAGTCCACCATCTTATTTTTACATTTATTTCTTAGCATTAACGAAAGCTTAAGAAGAAAAAAAGAAGAAGAAGGAGAAGAAGACGAAGAAGAAGAAGAAAAAGAATACGGAGAACACGAATACGAGGAAGGAAAAGGAGAAGAAGACGAAGAAGAAGAAAAAGAAGAAAAAGAATACGAAGCAGCCGAATACGAAGAAGACGAAGAAGAAGAAGAAGAAAACGAAAACGAAGACTAAGAAGAAGGAGAAGAAGAAGACGAAGACGAAAACGAAGAAGACGAAGAAGAAGAAGAAATCGAAGACGAAGAAGAAGAAGACGAAGAAGATGAAGACAAAGAAGAAGACCAAGAAGAAGAAGATGAAGACAAAGAAGAAGAACCAAGAAGAAGAAGATGAAGGCGATGACGAAGAGGAAGACAAAGAAGAAGAACAAGAAGTTCATTGCCTTCACCAAAAAGAAAACTTTATTCGGACATATTTAATAATTTAATATTTATTTCAAACAATTTAGAGATTTATAAAACAACTTTTTTGTTAGTGTATAAATTAGAGCCAAGTAACTTTGTATGCACGCTTATGTAATTCAGTTTCCTATATTTTTTACTAATTCCAAATAAATACAATTCTGCATAAACTCAAGAAATTCAACGAAAATCATTATATAATTGTTCTTAATAGTATGTATCTCATTGATGAAGTTAAATGCTTAAAAGTATCAAAATGACTTTAAGCGTTTAAAAGGAAAAGCTTGAAATAATGAACATTTTGAATATTATTTTCCAAATTTAGAATTTCCTGGAATTAAAAGGAACGGAATACTTGGACGGATTTGCACAAAACTGACATGGCCGTAAGTTAATAGACACTTGACCTTATCCGCTTAGTTCAGTGTTCCACTGAAGTCCAATGGTCGAGGGGTGCTCCATTAAATACTATATGCGTTGGCGTTAGCTGACTGCGCTTTTAGGGTTACCTTTTCAAAGTCAGTGGGGGGAAAAAAAGGTACTCAAATTTGGAGCCGCCGCGTTAAAAGATGAGTAGAGGCCAGCTTATCATATCGCCATTTGCAAATATTTGCTTTATCTAAGCCAAACTTATTTTCACCCTTCAGTATTAAAATGCTACAACTTAGTTTGCTTCCTTTGTCTAACCCTTCAAGCAGTCAAGGTTCAAATTACGTATACGTAATGAGTACAAAGCACACGTTAACTTAATTTCTGAGCAACAAAAAAAGACTCAAAGTTACCCCACGGCCTCATTATGCTTGATAAACTAAGTCTAAATTTATGCCAAGTATTCCGCCTTGATATCCGAGTAAAGTACTCTGTTTAACTTAATTGCCAAGGAAACATTTGCCTAATAATTTGATATATGCTCTCGGTTATGGCCAAGTCCAAGTTGGACAGTTTATCCAAACACGAATTTCGCATATTAAACTAATCAGCTAAGGAAATGCCACATTCACATGTGCATTAATCAAATTAATTTAGTGACAGCCAAACCACAACTTGGGGTCATATTTCGAGGAATTTGAACCAACATTTGGCATTAACTTGGGTCTTAGCCTGGCCAACGGGCGGGCAAATAAATTTGTGTTAGTATACACATTAGGCATTTAATTAATGCATTATATTTGAAGCGCACTTTGGCCAGGACTGTGATTAGGCTTTTGGCAAACAAGCATTTTGATTTAATTAAAGCCAAACAGTTGTAGCAAACGGCAAATGGGCTCGGACACGACACGGAAGATGCCACCGTTTGGGGCAACCAACTATGTGTTGGGGCTCTTTAAGTGCACTCAGTGACAATAAGTTTTATGCTTACTCAGGTTAAATGTCCCTAATGTCTGTTAAACCAACAGCAATAAAAACAAAACGCACTCAAAGATGCAGATACATATGCAGCCCACACAGATACACACACATACAAATATGCACCTATACACCGATACACAAAGGTGCTGGGTAAAAGTTTCGTGCCCCAACAATGTATGCAGCACATGCGGCATTTACGCTAATGTAATGCACTGCCCTGCTGCACGAAAGAACAAGAGAGAGAAATGTGCACACAAATACACTGAGAGAAAAATGTGAGGCAGTTGAGAAGGGGCATACACTGCGCGGCTTTGGGAGTACAAAATAAGCTACAGTGGTCGAAAAAAGTGTGAAGTGAAAAGCCGGTAAAACCCAGAATTTGAAAATATTATGCATACGGGCGTGCTCCGAAAAGCAAAATCGAAAAATTTTAAAAGAATACGTTTTTGCGTGCTTCGGAAATCGAATTTTTGTTTGTTGAAAGCTTTGCACAGTTTCCTTTTTGCTTTCGATACATTCCCATACTTCGCTGATTTTTTTCGATCAGCTACAGTGGGCACAAAACGTGTGAAATGAAAAGAAGGGAAAACCTAGAATTTAAAAATATATTATAAATACAGCCGTACTTTGGAAACCAAAACGCACAATTTTTTCAGATTCGTTTTTGCATTCTCTGGAAATAGAATTTTTCGTTGTTGATAACTTCGCATATTTCCCTTTTATTTACGAAAAATTTCGCAAATTTTGTATATAAGCTACAATGGGAGAAAAACGTTAGAAATAAAAAGACGAAAAGCCCAAAGTTTTAAAATATTATATATCACGACCGTGATTCGGAAAACGCAGACTAACAATTTTATTTGGATTCTTGGCAGAAAATATAATTTTTAACTTTGCATATTTCCTATTTATTGTCGATAAATTCCCATGTTTTCCTTATTTTTTCCTATAAATTCCCATGTTGTATTGGCGCGAATTTAATTAAGTAGCCTCTCTCCGGAAAACAAATCGGAAAATTTTATTCGGATTTCTTTTGAATCCAAATGCTTTGTGGTCTTAACCGAATTTTTATTGAAGTTTGAAACCGAATGTTTTCTTGCAAAATTCTTTTTCCTAATTGGCAAAAAAAGGTTTCAAAACGTAGTTATTAAATATTTTATTTTGTAAATATTCTTTGGTATTTTTAGATTATATTTACGCCAGTATTAATGTTTTTAATTAATTGAAAATTATTTATTATTTATTTTTTCCGACTTAACCCAAACATTTGCCATTGTTTGTGTATGTGTGCGTATCATGAATACATGGTCGAAAAATTTTACAGAGTTCCCTAGTTACTCAAACAAAATTTCCCTTGTTACAAAAATAGCTAAGTTGTACTTAATTTAAAAAAAAATTTTTGCTAAGTAATCATTTTATTTAAAAGGAAGAATAAAAAAAAACTAGCAATATTTTAATAAAAATAAAATGTAAGCAACAAAGAGGAAGAAAATGGCGCTGTGGCAACCCTGTCAGCGGGTATATATCAAACTAAATTAATATCGTGTCATAGCAGGAGAATTATTTAAAAAAAAGGAAATTTAGCGAAAAAAATCGTTCACCGGAGTACGCAAAACCTTATACGAATAAAATTTTTCGGTTTGGATTTTTCTTTTTCCGGAGCACGGCTGAAAATTTTGCTATGAAGGAATGCTATTGAAAAGTTTTAAAATACCCTACAAATGAAAACAACTCAATTTTAATTTTTAGGGATTTCAAATTTAAGCCAATTTGATACCCGAAATAAATATTATTATTTTAAAATTACTTATTTGAAATAATTGCATATATAGTATGTATGTTAGGGTGAGTCAATTTTTTCAATTTTCGGTATAAAGGCTCACGGCGAATGTGATTCTTTGGGTCATTCTTAGCAACTTTGCCCAAGAACTTTGGGTCTAAAATGAATTTCGAGTCTGCCACTTTTTCAAAATTTTTGAAAAAAAAAATTAAATTTAAAATCTAAATTTAATTAAAAATTTTTTTTAAGTATTCGAAAATCTACTTAGACATTGCATTGAAATGGCCAAAAAAACCCATTTTTCTCTCTAGCCAAATGTGTATTTAGAGGTTTTTGGTGTCGAGGAATCACTTTTTGACATTTATTTATAATTTTGGGTACCTCCAGTGCATTAAAAAAATTGTTGCCAAAAAACCGTTTTTTGAACAAAATTCGCTGTGATTCATTTGTTTGTTAATGGATTGGAACCACATTTCGTTTTTAAGAGGGCTCAAGAAGTGTATAAAATTTTATTAAAATCTGTTAGCTAAAATAAATATAGCTCTAATAGGACCAACCGGCCAAAAAACCAATTTTTGAACAAAATTTGATCTGTTCCGTCTGCTTATGAAGATATTGCTTTTTAATTTGGCATTCAGAAGTTTTTCGATGTACCCAAGTACTGTACCAAATTTAATCACAATCAGTTGACTATATCATATGGCTCCCATAGGACCAATCAGTCAAAAAAAGGTTTTTGACCAAAAATCGTTTTGTTTTGTTTTTTATAAAGATATCGTAATTAAATTTGGTGTTTGCCCATTTTTTAGCGTTCCTCAGCACTGTACAAAATTTTTGTAGAATTTTTCTTATAAAATTTTTTTTACAAATATGAAATTTATATTTAAAGTTTTATCTATTATTCGTTTCTATACGATTTAAATCGATGTAGTGCAATAATTTTAAAAATAAATAAAACTGCATTTTAATTTTTTTTATGCAGTTAAAAGTGAAAAGTAAAAAAAAAAGAAAAATCGGATTGAGAAAACGAATTTTTTTCCAATTTTAATAAAATCTTTTTTTTTCCTAAAATGATTACATTATACGTAAATCGCATCTACCAATAACATAAAATAGCTAACTTTTGAAGGGTCAAGGCCTTTTCGGCTATAGTTTTTTTTTATAAGTTTACCAATTTTTGTGAATTGGGTCATTTTTGAAAGGAGACAACCTCTTCTTTTTTGAAAAAATCTCATCTTATCTCTAGAGATTTTTGTTCGTCGACCAGTGTAATTAAATCTTTATACCATACTGATCAAAAAGTTTTTGGAAATTTCGACTTAAAAGGCGCGCGCAAAATGAATCTGTATATTTCTTTTTTTATTAGGTTAGTAGGACTGTTTTTTGACATCTTGTCATAATTTCAGAACTGTTGTTACTCGAAAAACGGATGCTCTTCGGTTTTTGCAATGGAAAAAAACGTGTATCATCGAGCTTGTTTGAAATTTTGTGTTGTGAATGAATTTTCGTGTGCCGATTCGCTTAAGTTGTTGCAAAAGACCTTCACTGAGGACTGAACTATATGTCCAAAACACAGGCATATGAGTGGTACAAATTGTTCAGAGATTCCCTGATTTGCCTCGTTCCGGTCGTCCTTCAACATGAAATACTGAAGAATACGTGAGATTGCTTCAGACCTTGACATCTTATATGGATCAGCCGAACACATTATGGATGAAGTTTTGGGCATGAAACGCGTCGCGGCCCGACTCGTGCCAAAAACGTTGAAGAAGGAACTCAAAACCATCCCTGCCCTGGCCTTCCAGAAGTGTATGGAGGCCTAGAAGCTCTAACGAAAAAATTAATTTTCGAACTTGTTTGTGGAAATGTTAAAGTCAACAAAAATCCGACCCCCATACTAGCAAAAATTTTCCAAGGCGCAAAAATGGCCTAAGCACCCAAATTGTAAACGACACACTGATTTCTCCCAGTGTATCTCTCACTTACATCACACATAGAAATACAAAGGCATTATGCAGCTGGTTTTGAGGACTTAGTGTTAGGACATATATGTGTACTCACTTTTAACGTAACGCCACCCAAGTCATATTCACGATTATAAAGATCCTCGACTGTGGCACGATATTTGTCCGTGTAGGTTTTGAAAAGGAAACGCTTTACAATGGAGCTTTTGCCCACGCCGGCACCACCAAGCAGCACCAATCTAATGCGTTCCATGTCCGCCATTTTGTTGTTATAGTTGTAGTTGTTGTTGTTCTTGTTCTTGTTGTTTGTGTAGTGGCAGCTGGGTGTAAAAACTTATAGCACCAACTGTGTTCAAATCGTTTGTCGTTAAATAAGTGCTATTGGCTATTGTTATGGAACTTGTAGGTAGTTCTTCTAACAATGTTGAATGTTTTTTGTTGCAGTGTAGTAAGAAGTGATTTTTTTTAGGAGTACTTATAGAGCTTGTTTACACAACATTGCATTATGTTTTTCCACTTATATGCTTCAACTTGTATTTCGGCATTATTATTTTATGATTATTATTTTTAGCTTTTATTATTATTATTATTGTTACAGCTGTAAACAAACAAAACAGCGTAGACTTTGCACAGAGCTCATCTTCTTGTTTTAAACTTGTTGTTGATTTCCGTTTTCTAATTTTTATATATATAATGTATCTATATATATAGCATGTGATATGCTTGGAGATTATCTATTGGATGCGCCACATTACTCACACTCGTCGATATTTCGTTTTTTTCTTGTATGCTGTTAACTTAATAACGACAGCTTTGAGTTCCGGTTTAAGCTTTGTGACTTCCGTTTCCGGTGAAGCTGAACATACGTTACGCGTGTATCTCAACGCACTCTCTGTAAAGATACAAACATTTTTACAAAATTACTTTAATGTGAAATTCATTAAACTTGTAAGCCATCAGTGTAAAGTTTTCTGATGTATTTCTGAGTGTTTCATGCCTAAATTTCTTGGAATTAATCTCGAAATGTAAGCTTTCATTATCTCAAAGCTCATATACTTAACTTGTCTACACTTTTAGGGTTGCGCTGGGTTGTATAATGAAAACTAAAGAGAAATAAGCAGGATTTGTTTTATGGCTAAGAACGTCTTGTTAACACGTTTCTTTCATTAATGTCCAAAATTAAGTTGTCTTATTATTTTATACATTTAATAAATAAATTACTTTGCTTATGCATTATTTATGTTAATATTACTGCTAGAATGAACGAATAATGAATATCCTTCCGCTTAAAAAAATATATAATTACAATATAATATTAGAAATTTAAATTTTTTCATACCTTAACCTTGCGCCTGATTTGTTTATAGTCTACTCTTTCATGCATAAACTCTCTTACGTGTTTATTCTGAATTAATTTTTCTCATTTTCCAGTCTAAGCGCAATAAAAGAACTTCGTTCTAATAATTTATTACTGCCTCTAGCAAAATATTGTTGTACTTGATGATAAGGTTATTTTATGCTGCCTCACTCTAGCGAAAAATTTTGGAACTACGTTGTACTGCAATTTTTATTTTGGCTCCCTCTAGCGGAAAATTTTGAAACTTGTGATTGAAAAAGTAAGCGAAATAATAAATATAAGAATTAATAAAAGCGAAAATAAAAATTTGAAGGCAAAAAACGCATTTTAAAAGAGAAAAAAACATAAAATATTTTTTACAAAATTGTTTTAAGTTTTTATTACAAGATGACTATAAATCTTGCTAAATTTTCATATTTTTCTCAAATTTGCCTATTTTTTTTCTTTTTACCACAATTTTCTCAATTTGATCTTAATATATGTATTAATTTAAAGCCAAATTAAAACATTAGAGAGAATATTTTAGAGAATATTGAACATTTTTTTATTCATTAGTTCAAAGTCATTTCTTGCAAGATGGTTAAAAATCTATAAGTTAATATTTTGGTAAGATTTTTCTGTTTTTTAGAGCATCTTAATAATCTTCTTTTTTCCGTTTTTACTAAAAAATTAATGAGCATCCTCTGTATGAGTTTTCCCCCTTGTCCTTATTAATAGTTATTTAAGTTATTACTATTGAATGCAAAATAATACCTTGTCTTGGAAAAAAAAAGGTTTCTGTATAAAAATATAATTCAAAATTTATTTATTTATTGATTACTAGGGGGCTGCGTCCCCAGCTCCCTTCGCTCACCAACCCCTACTCCTCCATCGTCGCAATCGGCTCAGTGGGGCCCCCCCTGAAATTAATTTACTTCTTTATTCTTCTCATACATTCTCGCTTGCGATCTTTGATTTCCTCTTCAGTCAAATTCAACTTCTTTCTACCCATTTCGCTTAATTCCTTACTTTATAAAAGCATGAGAAACAAATATCTTCGGCTATACACATAACATGTTCTACACTTTCAAAAGATGAGAAAAAAAACTTCTTTATATACTAAAAGGATATATATATACACTTATATATTCCCTTCCTGGCGTATCGATCTGCTCTAGATCAGATCTTATGATCACGGAACTTTTTCATAACTAGAAATTTAGATCTCTTCTCCCACGTCGGGAGACTTGGGCTGATGGCAGCCCCTGTGGAAACCTCCGGTGGCAACAATGGTTCACGGATGGGCCCTGAACTGAGCAGGGTGTAGGTGTTGGAATCGTTGGACCCAATACCAGAATCTCTACTACAATGGGCATCTAGTCCAGCGTCTTTCAAGCGTAGATTCATGCAATAGAGATCTGCGTCCTTAGTATCCTTCTCAAGGGAGCTAGGGTAGCAAAAATATGTTTTTTTCAGATAGCCATGCTGCTATTAGGGCATTGTCATCCTGGAGCATCTCGACCAGGATGGTTAAAGAATGCCATAACTACCTCTAAACCCTGTACGCCCGATACAAAGTCGTGCTATGTTGGGTGCCTGGACACTCAGGAGTGGATGGTAACACGATCGTTGACGATCTTGCACGACAGGGTGCCTCCACCCTGACTATATCTCCTGCGCCGATTTGTGGTATTGGTTGATTCACAATCAAACCCATGATAAGCAAATGAGCTACAGGAGAACGTAAGAGATACTGGCTCTCCTTTCCGGGGCTTCTTCAAGCAAAGGAGCTTATCAAACCTCAGGATGCGATCAAGACAAAGGGTCTTGGCAGGACGGACCTAAAGCTTCTGGTAGCATACCTATCTGGCCGCCTCACTGTTAGATACCATCTACAGAAAATTGGCCTATCGGACTCTTCAAAGTGCAGGCTCTGTCTAGAAGACGATGAAACCACCAAACATATTCTCTCTGACTGCCCAGCGCTGGTATGGGAAAGTATGGTATGGGAAAATCAGAAAAAAACGAATTAGTCCCTTCCATCTCAGGTCAATACCAACAAAAGACCTACTGCTGCTCATGCGGAAAGCGGAAAGTCTTTTGCTTTAACTTAAGGGTATAGTACTAAAGATCTTTTGGTAGCAGTGCCCCACATCTTTATGGGGAACCCTTTTCTCGAAAAAAAAATCTCAAATAAGAATTTAAAAATATTCTTCAAAAATTCTTGCTCAATTCCCAGAGTTTTAAAATTATCAAAAATCCATTTCTATTTTATGTAACGTCACACCAATTTGATTTTTGCTTAAAAATCGAAGAATTAAATTCCATTATATTAAATCACACTAAAAGAATGTTATACCAAAATTCTTGCTCAATTCACAAAGCTTTAAATCACATTTATAACATTGTATACCGAAATTCTTGATCAATTCACAAAGTATTGGGTGAAAACTCTTTTATATTTTATGTAACGTCACGCCAATATTAATTTAGCGTAAAATTCTAAAAAATGATTTACATTATTTAAAATTAATCTTAAAATTAAGTTTACTACAAAAATTCTTGCTCAATTGTTTTGAGAAATTAGTGAAAACTCATTTATTATTTATGTAACGTCACACCATTCTTATTTATGCTTATATTTTTTAATCGGTAAGACCGATTGCTGTTATTTTTTAAACACAAGTCGTGTTCTAGGAGCGATAATATATACATAGCGATGTTTATATTTATAATCTCTATCGTATCAAAGAATAAAAAAAAAAAGTAAAAAAAACATCGAAAAATATGTATAATAAAATACACAATTTTGATAAAAACGTAGCGTCACGCTAAAATGCCAACATCCATATTTCATATTGAAAATTATATTTTAAGAGAGACACAAATTAAAAAATAATCTTATACACCAGAAAAACCAGATCTTATATTCTAATGTAGAATTTCCAAAAAACATTTTTGGGAATAAATATGTAAAAAATCCTTTTGACAGGTGGCATTTTTTTCATCAATTTGTTTAATGTTTTTCTAAAAATTGTTCCTTATAAGTTACCATAAATTATGAATTCGAAAAAACTCTTAAACAAATTTTTATCTCCATAAAGTTTTTCAAAAGTTTACTAGAGTAGTACAACACCTTAACCCAGAAAAACTACTTGTTTAAAATTCCATTTGTTATGCTTTTAGAAAAAAAACCATATTGAAAGAATGTTATCTTTACCAATTTCCAGCAATATCAAAATTTTTGCTCATAATTTTAAAATTCACTTAAATTTCATAGTTTTTTTTAGTTGACCTTAAACATATTTCAATTTCTGCTGCTGTACAAAAATTTGCGCAATTCCAACTATTCGAGCATATTAACCTGATTGCCAATAACTTTGCAGGAATCTATGCTCCACAAAATGTTGCAAATTGCCAATGCCTGTACACAAATATGCAAACACTGGAGAGACAAGTCGATAAGGATGCTGAGCTGAGCTATCAAGTAGGATGTACCACTCACTGTAGGATGTGCAGGATGTGCCTCAAGGTAATCATAAATTTAATGCAGCAAAACAAGTTTACGCTTGAAAGTCTGCCAAAGCCCAAAAAAGTAAGCAAATATGCGGAAGATACTAAACATATCTTTTCTATGCGACTATGCGATTTGTCAATAAATAAGTAGGGTATGGAAAAATATGATGAATAAAATGGATAAGTTGGACACCTTGACAGTGGGATACTCTGATCGTTTTTTAATAATGAAATATTTTGAAACATTGGGGCCGTTTTTATGAGAAAAACGACTGCCTTTTATAGTGTGATCGTAAATCTTATATTTCTTTAATCTTGTTAAAACGGGTAAAAAATAAATTGATTGAAAAAATATAAAGCTCAAAATACAGCTATGAACTAGTTCATTTAGAGTGGACTTTTCAACGGATTCACACCAAAGACTATAAGAAAGTTTGATAAAGGAATTGCAAATAATTTTTTATATTTTATTTACAATCCGTCTTCAGGCAATACATAATATAATAATAATAATAACGCAAGTTGCCAAATACTATATAAGCAAAAATCCAAAAAAAGGACCGTTCACCAATTTACAATTCAAATCTAGGATGCTCAAAAAGCCCAGACAAAATGTTTGAAAATAGAAGGTACTCTATTCAAGATATTATATTTTAGAAAGTATGAGAAAAAGTTGGGACACTAAATTTTAAATTTCTTACTGGATTGTAAATATAATAGCTATATTCAAAATAAATTTTATTTTGAAAGATCTTTAATATTGATAAGATAGAAACTATTGTATTATATCTAGATGCTCTATTTTAAAAGATATAACTAAGGGTCCCACCGTAAACATTAAATTTCTTAGGTAAATTTAAAATAAATTTACAATTAATTTTTGTTTTGAGGGCTCCTTTTTTGATTCTCCGAAAATCGGGAATCAATCGAAAGGTATTAAAATGTCCATTATATTACTAAGCCAATAATTATAATTATAATAATATAAAGATATTAACTTGCATTTTTTTCCTTTTTTAAAAAAAGATTTTGGATTATTTTTTTATAAATAATTTATAAAATAAGGTCGAGGGACCCAGTAGCTAGAACTTGTTATATTAGCTTAATGTTTATGCTTAGTTTCTAATGCTAGATATAATTTGTTCAAAATTTTTAAGAAAATGTGTTGCCTTTAAAAAATTAAATATATTTTTTAAATAGCCCTTTGCTATCTTAGATTAAAAAGGGTTCAACTATATTTAGTAGTTTGGTCAATAATTTTTAATAAAAACTGAAAATTGGCCAAAAAAAATTGTTTTGACCTTAATTTTTTTATTTTTTTTAAATTCTAACTTAAAAAAAAAATAAAATTGGAGAGGTAAAAAATTTAAATATTTAAGAGTATTTCATAAATATTATTTATTGGTCACAATATAAGTTTTAAGAAATGTTTTTGTTTTGTATGAGTTTAAAATAAAATTCTGTTTGTCCGAAATTTTTTTTTATTTAGATAAATTTTAAATTAAAAAAAATTCACGGGTTTTTCATAAATATTATTATAATAAAAATGTTTTATTTTTGTATGAATTTAAAGTCAAATTGTTTTTTTTGCAGTTTTTTTTATTTGGAAAAATTTTCAAGTAAAAAAGGGAGTTACTTTTGCCATAACAAAATTAAATATTTATAGTTTTTTCATAAATACAAAATATTTATTGTTCACAATATAAGTTTTAAAAATGTTTTTTTTTGTTGAATTAAAATTTTTTTTCCGAATTTCAATTTTATTTTGATAAACTTTAACTTAAAAATGAGTTACTTTGTCACAAAAAAAATTAACTATTTACGAGTTTTTCATAAATATTATTTATTGATCACAATATAAGTTTTAAAAATGATTTTTTTTTTGTATGAATTAAAATTACATTTTTTTTTTACCAAATTGTTATTATTTTGTTAAATTTTAACTTTATAAGAATTAATTATTAAAGAGTTTTTCATAAATATTTATTGGTCACAATATAAGATTTAAAAAATTTTTGTTTTATAAATTAAAAACTATATTTTTTTAGGTCCAAATTTTTTTAAATTATTTTGATAAATATTAATTTAAAAAAAAGAGTTTCTTTGTCACAAAAAATTAACTATTTACGAGTTTTTCATTAATATTATTAATTGGTCACAATATAAGTTTAAAAAAATTTTTTAATGTTGTTGTTATTGTACATTCTGCTGTCAATTTTGATACTTGTTTTTGTTTTAATAATAAAAAAATGTTTAAAAAATTAATACCATAGTTCTTTCATAAAAAACGTTTTTTCTTTGTTTTTTTTATTTTTAACCCTGATAAATTGTTTTAATTTATTTCTTTAAATTAAAAAAAAAATATATTTATTTGATAAGCTACAATTATTTCTTATTTTTATTTGAAAATAAGTTTTTCTTTCGTTGAAATAAAATATTTTTATATTTATAATTTATAAAACTTAATTATTCAGTTATCGAAAACTCGATAAATAAAATAATTAGCTAAACAAAAAGCTCAGTTAATGGTCAGCTAAAGATCATTTCCGAAGTTATTTGCTGCGTGGAATCCGAATCCAAAATAAATACCTCAAATATTTTAAAATCCTGATGATGGTTCAAATTCTGACCTCGGACTTCTCAGATTCTACGCAGTAAATTATTTCGAAGATGATCTTCAGCTTGCAAACAACTGGCATGACCCCGATATTTGTAGACCTGTGTTATCGATAACTCAATATATAATAGAAATTTCCCAAAAAAGGAATTGTTGTAAGTAAATATTGGTAAATACCTTTACCACATAAGTAAAAATCATCAAAATCGAAGAGATTCCAGAGGCTTAGAAGGTTTAGAAATATTATTTACTTTATCAAGCTTTTCTTTCGACAACTCGATAAATAATAAGAATTTCCAAAAATTTTGTTAGTAAATATTGCCAATTATCTTTATCATCAAATTCGAAGAGATCAATTTAGAGGGTATATTTATTTATTTTATAGATTCTAAGGTCTCCCTTTATGTATGGTACCTACTTCTCCACCATCTCATAATACCTTCTTACCTTGAGTAGTGTGTACAAATATGAAGTAAGTTGAAATTGCAAATAAACCGGAATGAAATGCAGTAGACAGGAACACCTTTGTACCTCTCAAAGCACAAAGTCGGGAGGAAGTGACTTCCCTGCAACATATCAAAAGTCACTGCATGTCTCTGCTTCTCGCCCTCACCCTCTCTCCCTCTCTCAATCTGGATGCATAAGTAGTTTGAGAGTGTATGAAAATGTATCCGAGTGTGTGTCAGTGAGTATGAGTACGAGTATATACTCATATGAGTATATGTATTCGATAAGCATGTTAAGTGCAGACAAACGCAGCAGGAAATTCAATTTCTTTGAACTCATTGCAGTAGCTTTTGAAAGCTGTCAGCGTATCTTTGAATCTGAATACCTCCTGTGAAATTGAATAGCTCTAGAAAAAAGCTACCGAAGTAGAAATATTTCAGTGAGGGTAAGAAAAATTATAGCTTTTCTTTGCTGCTCTCCAATTAATAAAGCTAATTTATTCGTTTAATTATGTAAATATACGCAACGAATATTTTTCTTTAATTATGTATTATGCTTTGAAAAGCAAGAAAAGTGTTTCATAATAAGATGTGTGTGTGTGTGAGTGTAGGGCAAAAGGTATGCAATGATGCATGCAACATGCAACTGGCGTAGCGAGAAGGGGGTGAAGACATATACATATTACATTTAATTAATTATTTAGAGTTTTTAGAAAAAGAAGCGTATACAAAGTGGCTGTTTTACTCCAAATGCAATTTTCTGTGAGATTCCGTTCTTGTAAAGTAAAATTCAAGGTACTGTGTAATTCTGTTAGAGCTCTCATTACTAAAAAAAATATGAATTTTTAAGCCGAAAATGTATGTAACAAATATGTAGAAGGAATCGTCGGAGACACCCCAAAGTTACCTAAAATATGATCAGGGTGAATAGAGAAGTCGATATACCCATGTCCGTCTGTCTGTCCGTATGAACGCCTAGATCTCAGAGATGGTAAGAGCTAGACTAACCAAACTTTCACATAAGATCCCATATTATTCCATAGGAGACAAAATATTTTATTTTATTGATATCGGGGATAAATTATATAGCTCCCACATGGGGTGTTTGAGACGACCTCGACAAAAAAAAGTTTTAGATGTATAATTCGTTTGTTCATGAAGATATCATAACCAAATTTGAGATTGTTTATGGTTCGCAGTTTTTTATGGTTCCCAAGTACTGTACCAAATTTCATCAAAATCGGTTAACTATATCATATAGCGCCCATAGGACCGATAAGCTAAAAAAAACTTTTTTAAATCAAAATTCGCTATATTTTGTTTTTTAATAAAGATATCGTAACTAGATATGGCGTTTGGAAATTTTTTAGAGCACTTAAGCAATGTGCCAAATTTGAACAATATCGGTTGGCTATATGATATATGTAGCTCCCATAGGGCCGATCTTCCAAAAAATCGATTTTTTAACATAATTTGTTGTGCTTCGTTTGTTTGTTGAGATATTGCTACCAAATTTGATATTCGTGAGTTTTTTATAGTTCCTAAGCACTGTACTAAATTTAATCCAAATCGTTTGACTAGATCATATAGCTCCCATAGGACCAATTGGTCCAAAAACACGTTTTTTATACAAAATCCGATGTGTTTCGTTTGATTGTAAAGATATTTGAACTAAATTCAGTATTGAGGCCTTTTTTAAGGTAAAAATTTTTTGTTAAAAAATACTTCTGTTTTTGGTTTTTTGTGAAGGAACCGGATTTTATTGCAAGCTAGTGGTACAGGGTATCCTAAAGTCGCCCGCGCCCGACTTTACGTACGCCATTTTTAGATATTATTTTTATTTATTGTTACTATTTTTGAGGTAATTTTTAAATTGAAAATGAAATAGTTGCAAAATAATACATTTTTTTTTAATTCAAGATAAATAGTTTATTTAAAAGAAAAATTGTTAAACTTTTTTTTTGGATTGTAAAATCTTGTTTAGATATTGTTATTAATTCTTACTATTATTGAGATAATTTTCAAATTTTAAACTGAAAATTAAATTTAAAAAAATTGCATTTTGTTTTTAAATTCAATATAAATTTTTAAAATGTAAATTTTTATATTTTTAAATATTTTATCTTTTATAAGACAAGTCTTAAAAAAATCGTATTATATATATTTTTTTTTAATTAAAAATAAATTTTAAATTTAGAATTCATATTAGACGTAACTTTGCTCCCGCCGTTTTCCAATAGATGGCGCTAGTAGCCAGTAATATTTCAAATAAATAAATCACAGCTGATTTCCATCAGTTTTGACATCGATAAATATAACCTTACATCGATATTAGTTAATTTTTGTTTGCGTCATATAGTTACACTTAATTAAATATGTCAACTTATAAACCGAATTCACGTCATTTGCGGGAGATTTTACTTTTTCATTTCAACATGAAAAAATCGGTGGCTGAGGCTCATCGGGTTATTTCAAGTACTTATGGTGATGATACTATTAGTGAAAGAACGTGTCGCGAGTGGTTCCAGCGCTTTAAAAGCGGTGATTTTGTTGTTGAAGATCGGCATAGCGGTGGCAGAGAAAAAACTTTTGAAGATGATGAACTGGAGGCTTTACTTAATGAAGACTCGTGCCAAACTCAAGAACAGCTAGCAAAATCATTGGGAGTAACTCAGCAAGCAGTATCAAAACGCCTGGAACAGCTGGGGATGATCCAAAAACAAGGATACTGGGTACCGTATCAGTTGAAACCAAGAGATGTTGAGCGACGTTTATTTGCTTGTGAACAGCTGCTTGAAAGACAAAACGAAAAGGATTTCTTCATCGTATTGTTACTGGGGACGAAAAATGGGTGCACTACGACAACCCTAAGCGACGCACATCATGGGGATTGCCCGGCCACACTCTACGGCGACACCTTGACAGAATATTCACGGATCCAAGGTCATGTTGTGTATTTGGTGGGATCAGCTTGGCGTAATTTATTATGAGCTGCTAAAACCTTCTGAAAAAATTACTGGTGCACTTTATCGAACGCAATTAATGCGTTTGAGTCGGGCATTAAAAGCAAAACGGCCGCAATACGCTGATAGACACGAAAAAGTAATTTTGCAACACGACAATGCTCGACCTCACGTGGCGAAAGTAGTCAAGACGTACCTCGAAACACTGAAATGGGAAATTCTACCTCACCCGCCATACTCTCCAGATGTTGCTCCATCTGATTACCATTTATTTAGGTCGATGGCACACGGCCTGGCGGGCCAGTGCTTCGATTCTTTTGAAAAAGTGAAAGAATGGATCGATTCTTGGATCTTATCAAAGGATGAAGAATTTTTTCGACGCGGGATTCGTTTGTTGCCTGAAAGATGGGCCAAAGTAGTGGAAAGTGACGGACAATACTTTGAAACATAAATAAGATACCATTTTTTTTAATATAATTTTTGAAATTAAAAAAAAAACGGCGGGAGCAAAGCTGTAGACCTATAGATATAATTTTTTTATATTCTTACTATTGTGGAGGTTAATTTCAAATTCTAGACGAAAATAAAATATTGTATATTAAAAAATTTTAATTTTTTTATATAAATTTTAATTTTATTAGCAAAATGGTTAAAAAATGTCAGCATTTTTTTTATTCAGTAAATTCCATTAAAAAAAAGGTGATTAAATGTTTTTTTTATTAAACTTAAATATTTCATCATAATAACTTATTAGAGTTCACTTCTAAGTTTCGTTAAAAAATTTAATTTTTTTAATTTAAAATTTTATCTTTTAATAATAAATAATGTAAAACCATCCAATTATAAACTTCAAGATTAGTTTTAAATTTAAGCGATAAATTGTTAAAAATTTTGTTTAACTCAGAATATTATCTTTGTATAAGAAAACTTGTTTGGTTATCATTATTATTATATATTCTTACTATTTTGGAGATATTTCACAAATATAGATATAGATATAAATTTTAAATTGAAAATAAAATAGTTGCAAAATAAAATAAATAAAATAAAATAAATTCAAAAGAGAAACTGTTAAATTTTTTTTAGATCTTATTTATGTATTATTACATATTTATTTCTACTATTGTTGAGATAATTTTCAAATTTAAAATAAAATAAATTTAAAAAAATTACATATTTTTTTTAAATTCAATTTAATTTTAAAATGTAAAATTTTTATATTATTTAATAGTTTATCTTTTAATTAAACAGTCTTAAAAAAATTTAATTATACATATTTTTTTAATTCAAGATAAATTTTAAATTTAGCGGATAAATTGTTAAAAATTTAATTAAGCTCAAAATTTTTTCTTTAAGTAAAAAAACTTGTTAAGATATCATTATTATTATTTTTTCTTACTATTGTTGAGATAATTTTCAAATTTTGTAATTAATTTTATCAAATTATATGAGGTAAATTTATTTAAAATTTATATATTTAAATAAAGATGCTGATTTAGATAATATTAAATTTTCTTACTATTATTGAGATATCTTTGTAATTGTAAATTAAAAATATTATAAGAAAAATTGAATGAAATTATTAAATTTAAATAGTCCGGTCAATCTAGACATTTGAAGGTACATAAATTCACAGCAAGCTGAAAGTGCGGGTAATTGTTTAAAACATAGTTAAAAATAAAATCTGAAAGTTCCTCATCATTCCGGTGCCTGGAAAAAAATTTATTCGAGGTCAAAGGTCAAAAATCTTGAAAAAATTGGTTTCTCGCGATTTTCAGCAAAACAGTAAGTTTTATCATAAAATTATCTCAGACATAATTTGTAGATCATAAAATTCTCTATAAAAAATGTACCGATACTTTTTATACCCTGTACCGTAAAGTACCAGGGTATATTAAGTTTGTGCAAGCCGAAAATGTATGTAACATATAGAAGGGGACGTCGGAGAAACCCCAAAGTTACCTAAAATATGATCAGGGTGAATAGAGAAGTCGATATACCCATGTCCGTCTGTCCGTCCGTGTGAACACCTAGATCTCAGAGATGGTAAGAGCTAGAGTTACCAAACTTTCACATTAGATCCCATATTATTCCATAGGAGGCAAGTTTATTTTATTTTTTTGATATCGGGGATAAATTATATAGCTCCCATGGGGGTGTTTGAGACGACCTCGACAAAAAAAAAGCGTTTTAGATGAATAATTCGTTTGTTTATGAAGATATCGTAACGAAATTTGGTATTCAAAAGTTTTTTATAGTTCCCAATCACTGTACCAAATTTGATCGAAATAGGTTGACTATATCATATAGCTCCCATAGGACCGATCGGCCAAAATAACTTTTTTAAAGAAAAATTCGCTATATTTCGTTTCTTAATAAAGATATCCTAACCAGATTTGGCGTTTGGAAATTTTTTAGACCACTTAAGCAATGTGCCAAATTTGACCAAAATCGGTTGACTATATCATATAGCTCCCATAGGTCCGATCTTCCAAAACATCGATTTTTTAAGAAAATTTGTTGTGTTTCGTTTGTTTGTTAAGATATTGGGACCAAATTTGACATTAGTGAGTATTTTATAGTTCCTAAGCACTGTACTAAATTTAATCCAAATCGTTTGACAAGATCATATAGCTCCCATAGGACCAATCGGTCCAAAAACACGTTTTTTATACAAAATTCGATGTGTTTTGTTTGTTTGTAAAGATATTTGAAATAAATTTGGCATTCATATCTTTTTTAAGGTATTTAAGCATTGTTTCAAATTTTATTGAAATCGGTTGACTATATCATATAGCTCCCATAGGAACGATCGGTCAAAAAAAATTTTTGCTTAAAAATTCTTCTGTTTTTGGTTTTTTGTGAAGAAATCGGACTTTATTACAAGCTAGTGGTACAGGGTATCCTAAAGTCGTCCGCGCCCGGCGTTACGTCCGCCATTTTTTTCATTTAATTTTATTGAAAAAATTGGGCAACAAAAATTATTAAAATTGTTTCAAATTTTGTATTTTTTTTTATGAAATATAAACTTATATGAAAAATAGTTAAAAAATTTAAAATTTTTGTAAGCAAAATAGTTATAAAATTTTATTGGTAAAAAAAATTACTTAAATATTGGCTAGTTTCTCTATCAAACATGAAAAAAATATCTAAATCGAAGAGATCGGGTTATAACGAGGCTTAGCCTTTCTTAATAGGGCATATATGGACCTACCGATTCCAATCTGGCATTTGTAAGCACCAAAAGTCACTTCGTTGTCGATTTAAAAATAAAAAAAAATATGTTTATCGAATGTATCAAATCAAAATAAATTAAAAATTAATTCAGCATTGCGCTACCCAAGTAAGCTCTACAGACTCCAAGGAAGCTAAGCGTACTTTATAGGAAAGTATGAAAAATTTTAGTTTTATAACTCATTTCAAAACTCAATTTTGGGAACTTAGAAAGCTCTAAAGGTAAGCAGTGAACTCTTGTGGTATTCGGCCTAATATCTTTAAATTAAAAAATGTATTTAAGGATTCATAATAATAATAATTACAAAATTCGAAGTTACCACCAGTTTTAAAAAAATTTGTATCCATAGCTAATAAGGGCGAAAAAAAGATGGCGAATCTCTAAAATATTTTTCAGCAATATTATAGATAAGTATCTATAAGTTATAAGTATCTATAAGTTACAAGTATCTATCTACCCTTTGCAGGGTATAAATTACATTCCAAGTCCAGTGCATGCCAAACGGCTGGAGTCTGTGACAGGTCCTTATAGCCAACGCTTTTAATGTCACATCAGGCGAACTTACTAAATGTTCTGAAGCCATTTTGTACGCACTAATTGAAACTTATCAGTTTGACTGCACTGCCAGAACTTCCTCGACCAAAGGCCGAAACTATCATAGTAAATAAGCTGGAAATCAGAGATATTTGCGACTCTACTCAAAGCAGCCTAAGATTAGCTTGGAATGCGTAAAAGTATCTTAATTCCCAAATCGAAAAAAATTAATTAAGCTAATCTACTGAGTACGCAAAAATTCAGTTCAGTCTACAAATTCTCAGAATTCTTTATTACACCCAAAGGAATCGATGTCCTTGCATCTGAAAAGTGTTAATTAAAAGGCAATAAAAGCAGTTTATAGCCACAAACTAGCAACCTGTTAGTATTTATTTACAGGCTATCGAAAAGATACTCTTTGTTTTCCACATGCACAAGATACATATACCATTTGTATATTTGTATCTTTTAGTTTGTACAAGCGTACAATATATAATATGTATCTCATGGATGCTTAGATACTTTTGTTATATGAAATGTATTTCAATTGACATTGTTGCCAAACACTTAACAAACTGAGCATGTTGTCTGTCTGCCATGGGCCAACAATTGAGTAAATTGAAAATGGTTTAAGCAAATGTTTTGTATCTTACAGTTCGTTTGTGTGTGTGTATGTGTATCTTTGAGTACGTTTGTGTGTGTATCTGTGACAAAGTTGTTTGTTCTACAATGCAATACATTGAAGCTTAGTTCTAGTAGTAATTGTAATTTCTTGGAGTACAAGAAACCGCAGTAAAGCAGGAATGTTGTAGTTGTGAAAGTTTTATGCACTGAGAGAAATAAGGGAATTGAATCCTTTAGTTTACTCAGAGACTAATAGACATGTTGATTAGAGTTTTTTATAACCATTATGATATCAATCAAGTTATGTAGCCCATATAAAAGTAATTTCCTGTTTGACCCCTTGGAGGGGCATGGGGATCTCTATTAAAAACTGTTCGAACAGAACAGGGACCTTCAGTTTAAAGCCGAATTCGAACGGCGGTGTCTTTAATTAATATGTAGCCCATATATTATTTAAATATTATATTATTATTTTTTTTTTACTGAGCGATCTATCGATTACATTAAAAAAACGTTTTTTGGATTCGGAAGCTATGGAATGATGTGATTGTTTGTACTTTGGACTCGGATTTCCCAAAAACTTGTTATTTTATATATATATTCGTTTGTTTGTTGTTTCGTGAAAACTTATTTTTGACTCAATGCTATTTCACTGAGAATTTTATCGATTGCACTACCAAAAAATCGATTTTTGGGTTCGGATTCAGATTTCCCAAAAACTTATAATCTTTGATATTTTTTCAACGATCGATCTTATAGGTGCTATATGATAAGTCGCCCGATTTTGATAAAAGTTGACACAGACCTTTAAAACTCTAAAAAACTTTCGAATGCCAAATTTAGTTATGATGTCTTATTATGTTATTTTCACATTTCTTTTCCGGTTTTGATAAACAACCATTAATATTTTTTCGTAATCGATCAAATCTTACGAGCTATGAAAAAATCTTTATAAAAATATTACGTTCGAAATATAATTTAAAAAAATTATAAAAATTGTGTAAATTTTCATACGAATACGTCCAAACCTAAAATTTGACAAAAATTCGTTTCAAGCATAATCGACAATTAATACAATTATCTGGGGTAAGTATGTAAAAATATGTCAAAATCAGTTTGGGTACAACCAGAGATATGTGCTTTTATGTAAAGATATTTTCTTTTAGTTTCGGTACGATTTCTTAATAAACAAACGAATTGTACATCTAAATCTTTGGGTTTTTAAAACAAATTTGAATTTTTTACTTTTTATAAAAATTTCTGTTACTTCCACATTTCTTTTCCGATTTTGATAAACATCTACTCAATTTTTTCGTAATTAATTTCGTAAGCTTTACGATCTATGAAAAATCTTTTAATAAACCTTTTTTTTAAATTTTAATATATAATACACATAATATAATTTTTTTCAAAACTCTGCTAAAAATTTAAAAAAAATCCCTTTGAATGCGTTCTAGTCGGAAATTAGACAAAAATATGATCCAAGCATAATCGTTAATTATTTCAATTATAATTATCAAGGGTTTAGTAAAAAATTGTCAAATTCAGTTTGGGTACAACCAGAGATATTTGCTTTTAAGTAAAGATATTTTTTTTATTGCAAAATTTGTTTTTTTTTTCAAAATAATTCGAAATCTCTTCCATGAAAAATTGTATGGACTTGGAAATGGTTAGACAATTTTTTTAAAAATTTATAAATTAAATATCAAAAAGTATTTAAAAATATTTTTAATTTTTTAACCATTTTCGTCGAGTCGTTTTAATTCCGCTTACAACGAAGCAGAAGAAAAATTTTTATAAAAAGTTTTTTCAAATTTACTTTCGAAATAAATTTTTTTCAAAAAGTGTCTAATCATTCAATTATCTATACTTTATTAAAATTATCAAAATAGCTTTGGTGCAACTAGAAATATTTTTTTTTAATTTCAAAATGCTTTTTCCATATATCAGTATAGATTTATTCCATGAACATTAATTTTGTAAACTAGTGATATCAAAAAATATTAAAAAAATTATTTTTATTTATAAGCCTTCTTCGCTAATTTGTTTTAATTTTGCCACTCACAACGAAACATTCGTTATAAAATCACATAAAAAATTCGGTTTGGTGGAACCAAAACATCGTTTTCAAAATAAATCCTAATAAAATGTTTAGAATCGTATTCCAGAGCACTGCCAAATTTTTTAAATGTATAAAAAACATTCGATTTCAAACCACCTCAAAAATTTGGTTTAGTGGAATTGGGAGAACCAAAAATTCGTTTACAAAATGAATCCTAATAAAATGTTCAGACTCATATTCCAGAGCAGGGCCGAATTTTTTTAAGTTAAAAAAAAAAAAAAAAACAATCGATTTCAAATCACATAAAAAATTCGGTTTGGTGGGCTTGAAATGACCAAACATTCATTTTCAAAATGAATCTTAATATAATGTTCCAGAGCACTGCCAAACTTTTTAAATTTATAAAAAAAACATTCGATTTTAAGTCGCGTAAAAAATTAAGTTTGGTGGAATTTGGGACCACCAAAAATTTGGTTTTAAAATTAATCCTAATCAAGTGTTTATTCCGGAGCACGGCCGAATTTTTTGGAATTTATAAAAAGAAGGCATTCGATTTCAAACAATATGGAAAATTCGATTTGGTGGAATTGGGAGCACCAAAAATTTGGTTTCAAAGTGAATCCTAGTAAAATGTTCAGACTCATATTTCCGAGTACTGCTGAATTTTTAACTTTTATAAAATTAAACATTCGAATTCAAACCACATAAAAATTCGGTTTGGTGAAATTGGGAACAACCAAACATGAGGATTCCAAATGAATCCTAATAAAATATTCAGAATATTTTTACATTTATTAAATAAAACATCTGATTTCAAACCACGTAACAAATTCGGTTTGGTGGAATTGGGAGCACCAAAAAATTTGGTTTCAAAGTGAATCCGAATAAAATGTTAGGACAAATATTCCGGATCACGGCCGAATTTCTTTAAATTTATAAAATAAACATTCGATTTAAAACCACGTGAAAAATTCGATTTGGTGGAATTGGGAGCACCAAATATTCGGTTTCAAAATAATCCTAATAAAATGTTCACTCATGTTATACTTTCGGTTTCAAAATGAATCCGAATAAAATATTCTGACTCCAAATTTTTATATTTTCGCGAGTTTTGTTTATTTTTTTAAGCGTAAAATTTATGCTCTATTTTGTATATACTTCCAATAACAATTAGTGTCTTTAGGGAGATGATTTTGTTACCCGCAGGCTTTGTTGTCCTGACTTTGTTGCTATTCCTGATGCAATCCATAACACGTATTCATATACATATATACAACATATATATAGATAGCACTATTGAAATGTAAATATAAACACTTGTGTAATTATTTCATGCATGTTTTTGTTCTATACAGATGTTCTCGTAGTTCTAGTAAAATATTTTTGTTTAGTATATTTCTAATGTTTGGGGAAAAGTATGCATGACAGGATACTAACAATTCATTTTCATATTTGTTTTCGTGCAAACACATCCAGGACTCTACTTCAAATACAAACAGACAGCTCTCTTGCATATTATTATTGTTGTTTGTCTGGGAATGTGGGGGGTCTCGGGGTGAGTATCTGAGTTTTTCCCTATGTGTTTATGTGTTGTTGTTGTTGGTGTGTTTTTAACAAGAGAGAACTACGTAAAAAGTTGAACTCAGCAGAAAGCGCATAATTAAAATTGTTGTTTAGTTTTTATTTTAACATAAAAAGGTCAACATTTTATGTTCACTTTTGAGAGGAGCATTAATTTTTCGTGTACAAGCTTGTATTTTATTTTAGAAGGTAAGCAAATATTTTATAATTTATAACTCTTTGTCTATACATGAAAAATAAATGCTTTTTGTCTTGGTGTTGTTTCTTTTTGCTTTTGTCAAGTAACATCTTGGAAAACAAATGTTTCAAGTGTTGTATAACTTATTCGAATTGTGAATGGGTCGGTTTAACTAAAACTGAGGAAATTAAAAATTTATAATTTTTGTACTAAAATGAGAGCATCGTAAAAAATTTAATTAATTAAAAAACGCCATCTCAATAAATAAATTTCTAGGAAATTATTGTATATTTAAAAGTTAATTTTAAAAATCCGCTTGACAAATCGTTTTATTTATTTTTTAAAAATATATAAATTCTGCAAAAAATCATGAATTACAGTACATTTTTTTAATATCAAAAATGAGTATAAGTTATAAAAATGTGTTCTCAAATATATCTTTAAAGGTATTTTATGTACATCACTTAATTCGAAATTAATGTAATAAAACTTGTTTTTATAAGAATTTTGTAATGGAACTTAAAATAAATTTAAGTAAACTTTTTGTATTTTATTTTTAAGTAAGTTTATGAATCATAAAAATATTTATTGATATGAATATTATTAAATTGCACAATAGGAACAAGGAATTGAATGAAAATAAGAATTGCACAAATTTTAAGTATAGAAATATATTTTGTTTACTAAAACATCGTTCATGTAAACTAAAACTTAACTAATTCCTATTTGAGTGATTTTGTTGAGGATAAGACGATGATAGGAGAAATAGGAAATCAAAAGAAGTGTTTCTGCTGTAATGTGTCTTGCGAAAGTCAAGTCGATGGTTGTTGACTTAGAAACGTTTGATACGCAATCAAGATTATAAGTATATTTCATGAAATTAAGAAACGAGTTGTCAGACTTTACGTTTTCGTATCTCTAAATAAAATAAAATTTTCTCGGCAGTAGATAATAAATAATAGATAATAGATAAAAAATATACACATGAAACATAAACATGTCATGTAAGAATTTTCAATGTGAAGGCATGATATATAACATTAATAGAAATATTATTGATATATTTTCTATATATATTATGTTATTACATGTATGTATATATTGCTGGCATGAGGCATTTATAATTAATTATGGAAGGCATAAAATAAAGAGAATTTATCATGTATATATTTTATATATGATAAGTGACATACATGCGGAGATGGAAGTTCATATAATAAGTATGCATTTGCAGATTGCCGCAACGTTACCGTAACGCGTTACGGTCGTTACACTTTTTCATGAGTGACTCCGAGCCACAACCTAATTTAAGGGGCACACCTAGTGTGAAATTTTCAAAAAATTAATTTTTTTTTCCATATTTCGATAGGTTATACCTTTAAAAATAACATACTAAAATTTTAAATCGATATCTTAAATAGTTTTTGAGTTACAGCCATTTAAAAGAGTAGCCGCTCGGCAGTTAGATAGTTGGTATATACCTGAGATCGCGTGTCATTTCAAAAATATTTAATATTTTATTTCAAAAATTTTACTGTGTATTCTCAAAACATGTATAAATATACTCTCAAAAATTTAAATAGATGGATTCACTATTTTTTTTTTTAATTCCCAAAAATGGCCTTTTTTTAGGTTGTCACACTAGGTGTGCCCCTTAAACGCGTTTTTCTCGAACAGCATTTTTCGAATTTGCTGGAGTGATTACTCGGAGACAAATGATCCGATCCCTATCAAATTTTTTTTTGCATCTCCTCTATATAGTTCTCCATACGATGAACCTCCAGTTTTTTGATCTGATCAAAAATCGAATTTTGGCAGGGCAAAAACGACCAAAATTTTGGGAAAAATTTAACTTTTTTTTTCAACATGCCGCCATTTTGTCAATTTTCGATTTTTTTCACCCGAGGTTCATCGTACAGACAATATGTTTTAGTTTAACGAGAATTTTTTTTTTAGG
The DNA here is from genome assembly GCA_037043745.1 of Chymomyza amoena. Taxonomy (NCBI): domain Eukaryota; kingdom Metazoa; phylum Arthropoda; class Insecta; order Diptera; family Drosophilidae; genus Chymomyza; species Chymomyza amoena. The sequence goes on from JBAMAX010001795.1 coordinate 224,942, forward strand.
TTTTATCAACGGAGAAGGCTGCAATCACTCCAGCAGTGGAGGATATTTTTTTTTTGGCGCCGCCGGAGATCGCGTGTCATTTCAAAAATATTCAATATTTTATTTCAAAAATTTTACTGTGTATTCTCAAAACATTTATAAATATACCCTCAAAATTTTAATTAGATGGATTCACTAGTTTTTTTTTTATAAATGCCCAAAAATTTTTTAAATAATTTAATGAAACAATTTTTTGATAAGAATTTTGTAATTCATAAGGGTTAAGATAAATTTAAGTAAATTTTTATTGCCACTAAATTAATTTTAAAATATTTGGTATTTCGCTAACATTCAATAAAAATTTTAAAAATTATGTTTTAGTTCAATTTTAAATGAAAACCTTTTTTAAATATATTGCTCTTTATTTAAGTAAGTTTATGAATCTTAAAAAAAAATGTATAAGCTCAGCAAACAATCATAAATTTGAGTTTTAATTTAAAATTTATAAAAAAAAGTTTGCATTTAATCAATAAATTATAAAAAGTGGCATAAGTAAAGGAAGAAAATATATACTTAATACATAATACAAATTTATTTAAAAAAATTTCATTTCATAAATTAATTTAAAAATATATATCTCATTTTTTGTAAAAGTAAGAACAAATATTAATAATAATATTTGAACAAATTTTATAAAAAAAATGATTTAATAAATGATACAAATTTAAAAAAAAAGAATTCATTTTTATATAAACTAGCCGGCCTCCGCTGCGCTCCGGCACGCACGCTTCGCTCGCTCGTCTAGATCTGGAATCTTTCCGATTGGAAAACATCGTCCAATGAGTGGATTAATTTCATCATAAAATTTTCAACCACTCGCCATCTTTACATTTTAGCCATGTTTGATGGAGATTTGGTAGTTTTTTTCCGGCATTGTGTATAGTATCTGATATTAATGTTTTCGTGCACTAATAATGTTAACCTATAATGACGACAGGATGTCTTTTTTTATTTTTTCACGTTCACTCAAGACAATCTACAGATTGAAAAATATTGCGTAACGCGCGAAACAGAGTGTCGAAGGCTTCGCGGCTAACTTCGCTCCGTGAAACACCATGAAGGTATAGCCGATAAATGAAAAAAAAATGTTAGGAGTGGCAACCCTTATCTCTGAGGTATGCAAAATAGATGTTCCGAACTTCTCAGACTGCCCAATAAGCACACAAAATTTCGCGAGAATCGGTCTAGCCGTTTCGGCGGAGTATGTTCACAAGAAAACCAATATTCACAATCCACGAACCAATTCATATAAACTCATCGCAATAGGAAATAAACTAAAATTTATATCGTTTATAAATTTTGTGTTTCCTTTCGACAAAAACAATTAACTAAAAAATATTGGTTAATCTGACAATGTACACAATGCCAACCTAAATTAAAAAAAAAATATGTATTGCAAAATCAAATTGTCCTTTTTAGTATTTTCTTCGCAATATTGTAATATTTTCACATAGACTATTCTCGTCCCAGGAAGCTTCTGAACATTTTAAGAAAAGTCCCATTAAAATCGGACAAAGGGTTTGGCGTCTAACCTCATACAAACAGACATACACTTTTTTGTATATATAAGATAAATTTTAAGATTTAAAAAAAATATTTATATCTCATTTTTTGTGAAATGGTTAGAGTAAATATTATTCAAGGTATCCGAACAAATCTTATAAAAGAAATATTTAACCCTCTAAGGCCCAATAGGCAATTATTGTATGTTTGTCAATTATAAAAAAAAGTCAGGTTTAAACCCTTTGAAAACTTTTAAGGCAGTTCCTAATTAGTTACTTATAAAAGTTAAGCAAGATTTGAAATCTTTAAGTTATGCATTTTGTGAACCCTCTAATGCCCAATTGTAATTTGAGGTACTTATTGTATTTTTGCCAATATTTAAAAAAGTACAAGCATTTACCCCGTTTGAACTATTTTCTTGGCAGTTCCTAAAAACAAAGTTTTACACGATTTGAAAGCTCTTCAAAACTTTAAAAGATCCTTTTTTTCAAAGCACAGCCCATTTTCTTAAATTTTTTTGGATTTTTTGTGCGAGAGTTATCTTTAAACATTGTTTTATTTTAAATACCACAACAAAAACTCATCTCAGAATCATTTAAAACTATAAAAGCCGTTTATAAAAAAATTAACGGATAAAATCAAAGTCCTGAAAATTCATTACCGACTTATTTTGTATTTAAATCCATAAGAAAGTTCTTCAGATATTTCCAGCTTTCACTTACCTGTAAAAAACAAAAAATCTAATTGAATCGGTCATTTCAAAAACCTCATAAGTCCCTAAATTAGAATTTTTCAGGAATCAATAAAAACTGTTTCGTACACAAACAAATGAGTTTTAACGGACTTTTTTATGCTTAATTTAGTATTTGAGTGATAGAAAATTTAAATTCTAAATAACCTTTACAGTTTATTAATGAAAATAATGAAAAAAACCCGAAAAACTATTTTGGACTTATGTTGTTTTAGCAAGAAACAATTAATAAACTGTTAGAGTTATTCACAATTTAAATTTTATATCCCTCAAATACTAAATTAAGCATAAAAAAGTCCGTTAAAACTCATTTGTTTGTGTACGAAACAGTTTTTATTGATTACTGAAAAATTCTTATTTCGTGACTTTTTTGTTTTTGAAATGACCGATTCAATTTTAAACATCAAACGTCATGTAAAAACCTCATAAGTCACTGGACTAATGTTGTTTTTGCAATAAACGTCTTTTTCACGGTATTATTTGAAGAGGAAGGATTGTATTGACTTATGTAGTTTTTACCCAGAATACGTATCTCCCTTTAAGAAGCCATTTTCAGCAAAAAATGCATGTTGCAAAAAAATGTGACTTATGAGGTTTTTGAAATGACCGATTCAATCTTAGAAAATGTTATTCATCAATTGCCAAACGAATATTTTCATACCCGGCATTAGAGGGTTAATAGTTAATAGAAATTTATTTAAAATATATATATGTATATTTTTTTGTAAAATGGTATAAATATTAATAAAGATAGCTGAACACATTTGTTCATAAAAGGTACAATTTTAAATTCTAAACAAAAATAATTTTAATTAATTTTTAAATTTATAAAAAAAGAAATGCTATTTAAAATTAAGTTATACGAAAATGCATCTACAAATTACATTAACAAAAAAATTTTAATTTTTATATTCATCAATTTAAAAATATTAAATTAAAATAAGATATTTTAATTTTATATTAATTATTTTAATTTAAAAAAGAATTTTTTCAATTTTATATAGCTTACAAAATTTAAAAAAATTATTTAATAAATAATACTAATTTATTTAAGAAATTTTACTTTTTTGTATTAATTAATTTTAAAATTTATAAAAAAATAAACTGTATATAATCTTTTGTAAAATGGTAAATATTAGTAAAGATATCTAAACATATTTTTATTATAAAAGATAATATTTTGAATTCTAAACAATAAACAAATTTTGTTTCATTTTAAATTTAAAAAAATTTACTCAAAATTAATTTATAAAAAATTCAATTTGGAATTGATTTACGAAAAATGTTCATTTGTATATTCATCAATTTTAAAAAAATTAAATTTAAAAAAAAATGTTTCCATTTTATATTCATCTAATTTAATCTAAAAAAATAGTTTTTCATTTTAATATTCATTAATTTTAAATGAACAATTTTTTTTATAAATTCTAAATTATAATTTTTTCGTTATAAATTAATTTTAAATACATTTTTTTTTAACAAATTTATATAAATATATCGAAAATGTGTATTATTTAGAATTCAAAATTTTAGCTTTTATAAAAAGGCCACAAATTTTGTTCAATATTAAATATTAACACAATAACACATTTTAGCATAAATTTTTAATGATACTTATATTTCTCCCAAATTAATTAAGAAAAAACTATGATTTCAAAATTTATAATTAAAAAAAAAATGTATTATGTCGACTTAAATGATATCATAATATAATTTTTTTTAAAATTCCATACGCACGCAAAATAGTAATAAAACACAAAATGGCTACGTGATTTGAGATGGAATGAACCATGAACCGTATGCATATTTTTTGCGCCTACTGTTTTGCGACAAAATCTCAGTAAATAAATAAAGAAATATGCGCAATTTGCTGCGGCACCCCAAAAAGTAGGCAATACTTTTTTTCATTGCACGTCGCAAAGAAAGTTTCAAGCAAACTTCTAGAATGTTTTATTTTCTCATTTTTTATATATAAAATTTAATTAAATCTAGTAGAAGAGACAAACAAACATACCGAGAAATGTATCTCGGTATTAAAGTGAAGCAAAACAAAGACTCGGTGGCAGCTGTGCATAAAATTGTTGGACTCAGTTTCAGTCGGAAGTTGGTTTTGTCTTTTTTTTTTTTGTTGAATGTCGTATTGTTGTTTTACATTTTAAAGCAACTTGAGGAGGCTCAGGTCTTGAATTAATGTTTTTTTTTTGGTTGATATATTTATATATACATATATAAGTGTATATGGAATTTTTTGTTCACTTTTTACTTTTTTATGCAGCCAAAAGAAAGCAATAGATTTAACAAATAAAAACGTTGCCTGCTGTTGACATTTTTTTTTCGTTTTTTTTTATGTATTTTTGTGCCTTTTTCTTGTTGTTTTTCTTGTTCTTGTTCTTCTCTTCTCGCTTTGGTATGGAGCTTTGTGTTTTGTTGTCGTCTTCTTCTGAAACAAGGGGCCCAACATGTCAACAACTCACAAAAAATTCTTTCAAAACTTGTTCTCGGGCGCGTGTTTTTTTTTACTCACTTATTTGTTGTGGCAATGACAACAAGGAGTTTTAAGGAGCAAACATTTGTTGGTTTCTCGTTGTTGTTTTTTTTTTGTCTTCGACATGATACTACATTTTTGGTTTTGTTTTGGTAACTTTATGGTTCATTTAATTCCTCAAATAGCTGGTTGTTATACGCACGAAAGAGAGCTTATTGATTAGTTATTTAAAGCCAGCAGCTGGGAAGGATCCAGATGCAAAAAGCCACACCAGCATCATTTAAAATGTCATCAAAAGCACATTTGACATTCGTGCAACTTATCAACAGTGACAACGGCTAACAAAGGCATAACAACAGCAACAACAAAAGCTAGCATGCAACAAAAAGTTGGTAACATTTGAGTAGGGCGTAACCGACTGCAATGTACTCTATGTGATAAGGTATATTTGGATCGAAATATGGCAGCGTAATGATACATTTTTTGGGATTTGGTCATCTCAATGATCATCTTACAGGTACTACAAGAAAGCCTCACGACAACTTAAACTGAAAGTCACATAATAAAGGGTTTTCCAACAAGAGGTGTTATTTTGAATCACCCGGTATTTCGGTAGCTGTCACTTTTGAAGCTTTTATTCTTTGACATTGGACAAAATGGAACGATACACGCTTCAACGACGCATTGAAATTATTAAAGTTCACTACAAAAATGGTGAAAATCTTGCAGTCATAGTTCGCGAAACTAAAGCATTTTTAGGTTGTCGTGAAGCAGCTTGTCGAACCGCAATACAGAAATTGGTGGAAAAATTCGACCTGTTGGGTCAAGTTAGTGATGTGCAGAATAAAACCCGTGCATGTCGCTCAAGTACAACTGAGAATATTGCTCGTCGTTCTTTGCAATTGGGCATTCCACAAACGTCATTACACCGTATTTTGCATAAAGACTTGGGTCTTAAGTCTTATAAAGTTCAGGTAACACAAGAACTCAAGCCGACTGATCATCAACAACGTCGTGTCTTTGCTAATTGGGTCCTTGAAATGCAAAAAAATCATGACTAATGAGGCCCATTTCCACCTCGGTGCCTACGTCAACAAGCTAAATTGTCGCATCTGGGGCTCGGAAAACCCAAGAGTTATCGTTGAGAAGACTCTTTATCCCCAGCGTGTGACTGTTTGGTACGGTTTATGGTCTGGTGGGGTCATAAGACCTTACTTTTTCGAAAATGAGGTTGGATCAACATTTACGGTGAATGGATTGCGTTATCAAAAGATGATTAATGATTTGTTATGGTCGGAGTTGGATGGTATTGATCTAGACAACGCTTACTTTCAAGAAGACGGCGCTACGTGGCACACAAACAACGAAACCATTGCTCTTTTACGGGAAAGTTTCCGGACCGTGTTATCTCACGAAGAGGTGATCACAATTGGCTACCGAGATCTTGTGTTTTAACACCTTGCGACTTCTTCCTTTGCGGCCACGTTAAAGATAAGGTCTACGCCAACAGCCCAGCTTCGATTTAAGACCTCAAGGATAGAATTCGTGAGGCTATCGAGAACATAGGGCAGCCACTTTGCGATTTGCTTATGGAAAAGCAGCCATTTGGCTGATGTTGTTTTCAATTATTAACGGCATACCTTCCTCTTTATTATGAAATAAACATCCGATCATTTATCTTAGAAAATTGAATTTTTCTTTGAATACCAAAATAACACCTCTTATTGGAAAACCCTTTAGTTTAAATGGAACCATAAACCTTATCTCCTCTTTTGATGATTTACTTAAATATTTCTTAGCCTAGCATATAACATATCATTTTTGTCAGAATCACCATAATCATCAGAATTATCATCATTATCTTCATCCTCATCTATTCGCATTCTCATCCTTATTTTCATCATTACTATCATATACCTTTATCTTTATCATTGACATCATCTGCTTAGTTATCTTCATCTCTATCGTCATTTTCAACTTCGGCATCATCTTCATCTTCACCAACATTCGAACCATTACCATCATCTACCTCTTCATTTTCAGCTTTACCTGCCTCCAGCTTCATCATTATCATCTACTTAGCTATATTCATCTTCATTTTCATCGTCATTTTCATAATTATCATAATTTTCATCGTCATTTCATAATTATCATCATCTTCACCTTTATCCTTATTGTCTCATCATCTCAGTCTCAGTCTTAGTCTCAGCCGTAGCCTTAGTTCCAGTCTAAGTCACAGTCTCAGTCTCAGTTTCATCATTACCATCTTCTACCTCTTTATTATCATCTTTATCATTATCTACATTCATTTTCATCATTATAATTATCTGCTAAGTTATTTTCGTCTCCATCGTCATCGTCATTTTCATCTTCATCATTATCATCATCTTTATCCTCATTGTCAGCATTATCATTATCCACTTCTTCATTTTCATCTTCACAATCATCTGCCATAATCTTCATGTTAACCATTATCTACTCAGTTATCATCATCCTCATCTTTATCTTTATCATTTCAACAATTTTTCTTAAATTTCTACGGTTAATCGCTTTCTTTCTCTGCAGGAATATCTGTCGAAATTATTTCGTATAACTTCTATACGATAGCTTTTGATGTCTGTCAGATTACCATGAAACACCGTTATGCCAAATTTAAGGCCGAACCTCAACTGCTGGCATGGAATTACCTGAACAAACTGTCTACAGAATTAAAAGTAATTTCTGGTCCAATCCAAGACTATATGGGTTGATCATACATCCCTACAGTCGAACTAGCGCACATTCCATTCCAAATGGCTCCCTTTTCCTTGTTACACATCTTGCCCTGTAGCTAAGATACCCTTTAACCCTAAAGAAAGAGTTTAAAAATGCAATCAAGGCCCACTCGACGAACACACACGCGCGTATCTACATCATCCCTCTGTAGCTTGGTTGAATACGGTGGCTACCAAGAGTATCGTTCTGATGCTTTGTGCAACACACACACACACGCACAGAGACACACACAGCCACACTAACACACTCAGTCAACTCCGGATTAGGGAATCCTGTGACAATGTTAGTCCAGCTCGTTTGGCATGCTGACCACGGCTCAAAGCTTTGGCTGACAGACGCATAGAGAAACTGACAGCATGAGCTGAATACGGTATATCAAATATTTTCTTTCCTTTTAGAGATGGACAACAAATGCTTTGTGCCGACCGAGTAAATAATGCAAATTCTATAGAACACACACTCACACACACATATAGATTAACATAATGTGTGGGTTAATAAATTAGCAATGAAAAGCGTTGGAACGGAAAGGGGCAACATGTCAAAAAAAGTAACAGCTGACAGGCGGATAAGTCTAAGGATTGGGCTGGATCAAAGCTTTCCACGAAAAGTAGCAGCCTAAGGCGTTACATCAAGAAAGAATTTGTTAAATTTGCAAATTATGTGCATAAAGTGTGGAAGATTTTTATACCCTGTACCATATGGTACTAAGGGTATATTAAGTTTGTGCAAGCCGAAAATGTATGTAACATATAGAAGGAGACGTCGGAGACACCCCAAAGTTACCTAAAATATGATCAGGGTGAATAGAGAAGTCGATATACCCATGTCCGTCTGTCCGTCTGTCCGTCTGTCCGTCTGTCCGTCCGTCCGTCCGTCCGTGTGAACGCCTAGATCTCAGAGATGGTAAGAGCTAGAGTTACCAAACTTTCACATTAGATCCCATATTATTTGATAGGAGGCAAGTTTATTTTATTTTTTTGATATCGGGGATAAATTATATAGCTCCCATGGGGGTGTTTGAGACGACCTCGACAAAAAAAAAGCGTTTTAGATGAATAATTCGTTTGTTTATGAAGATATCGTAACCAAATTTGGTATTCGAAAGTTTTTTATAGTTCCCAATCACTGTACCAAATTTGATCGAAATCGGTTGACTATATCATATAGCTCCCATAGGACCGATCGGCCAAAATAACTTTTTTAAATCAAAATTCGCTATATTTCGTTTTTTAATAAAGATATCCTAACCAGATTTGGCGTTTGGAAATTTTTTAGAGCACTTAAGCAATGTGCCAAATTTGAACAAAATCGGTTGACTATATCATATAGCTCCCATAGGTCCGATCTTCCAAAAAATCGATTTTTTAACAAAATTTGTTGTGTTTCGTTTGTTTGTTAAGATATTGGGACCAAATTTGATATTCGTGAGTATTTTAGAGTTCCTAAGCACTGTACCAAATTTAATACAAATCGTTTGACTAGATCATATAGCTCCCATAGGACCATTCGGTCCAAAAACACGGTTTTTATACAAAATTCGATGTGTTTTGTTTGTTTGTAGAAGATATTTGAAATAAATTTGGCATTCATAGCTTTTTTAAGGTATTTAAGCACTGTGTCAAATTTTATTGAAATCGGTTGACTATATCATATAGCTCCCATAGGAACGATCGGTCAAAAAAAAATTTTTGCTTAAAAATTCTTCTGTTTTTGGTTTTTTGTGAAGAAATCGGACTTTATTACAAGCTAGTGGTACAGGGTATCCTAAAGTCGTCCGCGCCCGACTTTACGTCCGCCATTTTTTTTTAATTTGGTGTGTATACTTATCGAGATTTTAGAGCTCTTTTATGCGGGAATATTAATTTTGAAAATGTATTGTTTATTATTATTATTTTTGCACGAATAATTATTCCTTGTCTTGCCGTCAGCTTAAAGAGTGGAACATTTTTTAGGAATTTTATGGATATAATTATCGAGTTTTTTTAAGTCCTTTAAATCCTAATAACTCAATTTTAAAAATGTGTTGTTTATAATTAGTATTTTTGTCCGAATAATTACAAATTACAAACTTCACTTTTTAAGTCGAATTTTTTTTTGTGTAAAATGTTGTGTTTTTTATTACCATAATTCACTTTCTTGGTGAATTCTTCATTCTATTGATAATTAAGGGTATAATTGATGCGGTAGAAAATCTTTAAAAATTAATAATTTTTGTGGTTAACCAATTATTTAACTTTGCCCATAGAAGCCTCTTAAAAATGCCGATTTATATTCCCATATATGAGATCAACTTTTTAAGATCTTTAAAAACAAAAATTAAAAAAAAAACACTATTATTATTAAATCTAGATTTTTAAATTTCTTATTTTTAAAGATATTTTGAATAATTGTTCATTTATATAGTAAAAAACAATGTGAATTACTCATTGGAGTTTAATCACTATTTCTCCTATACATATCTAATTCCCAAAACATTTACTTATAGTCTTAAAATCTTAGCTGATATTAGTTTAAATATAATTTAAAAAAAAAAACATATTCATATAGTCTCAATCGTAATAAAAGTAATTATTGAAAAAAATGAAAGAGTGGCCATGTATTTGAATATTTATTTTTTGTGGGGTTGGATTGAAAAGAATTTCATTCATTGATAAATATTAACAAGTAAAAAAATAAAAAACTTTATGACAGTAAAAAATTAAAATTTTTTTTGTTTGGGATTGGTTTTTAATTGTTAAAATATTTAAGAAAATATTAACACTGTACGCAACCTTGAAAATAAGGTTTGGTTTTTTGAAGGTGAAGTTAGCAGGATTAGATTAATTAATTCATGAAAAAGTAAAAGCTAAAAAAATTCTTTTTCGTTGTAACATTTAGGGAGTAATGGGCAAAGAAATTTTATAAATATGAAAGCATAGAGTGCAGAGAACTCCCTTTAAGAACAAAAATATCTTTCCCTTATTCATTTCATGATATTTATTATGAGTTTTATTAAATTTTTAAGCAAAATTTATAGTGTAAAAATGCTGTATAAAATATAAAAAAAAAAATATAATATAATTTCATATTCTCTGACTGACTATTTTTTCAGTCGCCCCAAGGTTTATCATAAGGATCTCTATCTTTCTACTCTCACTCTACTCTATCTCTACTGTTCGAAGAAAATAGGTAATAGGTAATAATAACCGAAAAAATAAATATACTAAAAGGTACTCAACACACAAAAAAATATTTTGGGATTCACATTAAGCAATGTACAAATTGAATAAATCGCATCTGTCCTATTACCGGATCGAAAGAAAATATAATCGATTTTTGAAACCGATACAAGATATTTCTAGTAGAGGTAAAAATTAAATAAGTCTTATCTGTCCTATCACTGGATCGAAAATATAATTTATTACTGCAACCGACTCCAGGAAATTCTTCAAGAGGCCCTAAGTTCCCAAAAGGAGTAAAAAAGGGTAATCAAAAAATTCAAGTGAGGGAGAAAAAAATTACAAAATCTATATAAAATATTTTATTATTTACAAAAAAAAATGTATTGTTTAATATAAAATTATTCGAACGACTAAAAAAAATTATATATCGATTTTGAAAACAAAATATGGCCCAACCTAAAATATCGAACCTAGGAACCGACCCAGCTTAAAAACTTTTGAATCCAAAGCTCTATCCCATGCCCTTATGTAGATGTTTAGCACAATTATTACAGTAGGCTACTAGTTACTCTCACGCAAGGCATCTCGCGTTTTGTAAGGTGATGATTATTCTTTTATTTTACACTTAAGTTTCTTAAAAGAACTTATCTGAAATACATTTTCTCTTAAGACATTAACTTTTTTCAATTTAATTGTATTTTAACAATTTTTGAAAAGATTAATTACACATTTCGTCCTTCTATCCTAGTGGAGCATAGAGACTCATTTCCAACTATAAAGTATAAAAAAAAGCATTTACGCAAAATTCAATATTTATAATGATAACAAATTTTTAAGAGATCCATTTTAAAGCAATTTTTTTTCGGTCGGTTAATGTATTAAATAATTATTTTAAAATAATTATAATAAAATAATAATAAATAATAAATGTTAAACAGACAAGTTCTGATTGGTATACATAGATCATCGATATAAAGACAATATAACGCAGCAGTTTATCGATATTATCGGTTGATATACTGACAACCGATGATTCCGCATACAGACACTGAAGTACGAGCACGTCTTTTACAAAGTTATGTTAAATTAAGTTTAAATAAATAAATATTAAATATACTAATGTGTTTTTTTAAATATAAAATGATTTCTTTGACGAATAAAGAGTAGGTATTGGTTTGAATGGCCTTAACAGCCGCTACGCAAATCGTTTTTAATCCTATCCGCTTTTTTTTATAATTTCTTTTTAATATAGACTCAATTTGGAATAGACATTTTTCCGATAAATAGAAGTGGTCGAAAGTTAGTGTCAAAGTTAGAGAGTATGCGTATGAGTACAACTATAAAAAGTTAGGCTTTATGATTTTTGCTTCTCCTCAAAAGTATGCTATTTTTGAACGTTTTCCCCATTTTTTTCTCAACTACAAAAGCTACATGTCTGATTTTTTTTATTATGATGGTGGCATCACTGTGAAGTTACCTTATGGAGGGAATTTTAAAATTTCAACGTTGTTTTTGATGTGTAGAAGAAAATATCGATTAAAAAATCTTCAAAATCAACAAAAACGTTAGGTAGACTGTAAATTTGATCCTCAGTATCCGTCACCTTAAGTTCGTGGGCTACATAAAATGTATGCAAAATTTGGTTTATGTTTGTTCAGCTGTTCCCGAGATAATGGATCATTTGCCCTCCATAAGAAATACATGGGAACTCGGCTGAGGTCCTTACCCGCTTAAGCGACTGCATCTTTGCGATTTAGTCAGAAGTTGTTTTTATTGTCTTATGGTTTTCATTCTCTTTGCAAAGAAGCAATATAAATATTTTCAAATGTAGTGACGTCACGTATACACAGCTGTAGAATAATAGCCTTTTTGCGGCTGAATGCCCATCAATAAATATTTATTAAAAAATGTATTAAAATTAAACCCATAAATTTGAACGTAACCTCGATTATGGAACATTGCGGTTGCCAAGTAATAAAAAATAATTTATTTGATTCGAAATTAAATTATGTATTGTATCAATTTCAAATCAGAAAACTTGTAAAAATTCGAATTCTTCTCAGTAATATGCTAAAAAATGCATTTATTTTATAACTAAATTATGTGTTGTATGAATTCCCAATAAAAAATTTGGTTATAATTTGGAGTCTTCTCTATAATATGTTTAAGAAATGTATTTATTTCATAACTAAATTATGCGTTGTATCAATTCCCAATAAAATTTTTGTAAAAATTCGGAATCTTCTCTGTGTAATATGCTAAAAAATACAAATATATTTGTTTAATACCTAGACAATTCCACTCATGCAATAAAAACAAACTAAAGCAATAAAACAAAACATTGTTCCAAATAAAATTTTGGAGGAACGCGAATTAATTTTTTTACGGAAACAATAATTGGCAGCTTAGTGCGAAAAACTGGGTCACCTATGGATATCGATACCATTGAAATCATAGAGTATTCATAGTTATTACAAAAAAAATAGTGCAAAAAGTTTGCCACAGAGATATAATTCATTCATTCATTGGGTGGGTTGTTTGTGGGGGTGTTCAGAGACTTACATATGATAGGTTATAGGTCACAGTTGCTTACATAAACTGTATGTGGGAATTTGTGTATTAGATTTGCTTCAATGCACTGCAACCCAACATACTAATATATGCCATGACATTTGTATATAATCGTCTATAAAGTTACATATCATCTTTGTATGTAGAACAGAGCAATCCATTTAACAAAGTTTCAGTTTGTTTGACTAATCAAAAGGTCAAACTAACTGGAACTGGTTTAGCACAAAGTTTAGTTAATCAAACAATTCATTAATGGATTAGTATAATATATAAAGCTGCTTAATAATTAAACAAACTTTATGAGCAGCTTAGTCAATTCGGATTGCAAAATTTAATAAACTTATGGGAAGCATTATGGGAAAGTCATAAATGCAATACATTTAATAGAGGATTTTGTAGCCTTGGTCTTGGTTTATGAGCCGCTTTGACAGAGCCTAAAGCGCCATGAAAATGACAATTAGTCAAGTTTATGTTTTTGAACAAGGTCAAATATACAAAATGGCGTACACATAAATGCCAAAAACAAAAGTGATTAACTTTTAATGCACTTGTGTGTGTGTGTGTGTGTGTGTGTATCTGTGTGTTTGCTGGCGACTTGTGGCTTTCCGGCGTTGAAATCTCTCATAAAATTGGATTTTTATTGCATAGGCGGAGGAGGATATACGCGGACATTTGGAATTTCGAAACATATGGCGCAGACTGCTAAGCCGAAAAAAAAATTCCCAGAGTGTGTTAAGGAAAAGTTGTTAAGCAATTTATAGCAATGAGTTTGAACTTTTAATGAGGCAACCACGAAACAATAAACAAATTAGTTTATGATGCAGCCCGGCTAGTAACACTAAGTGGAAAACATGGCTGCCACTTTGCCGCAACAACAACGCCATGTTGTTGCCACTTACACACACACACACACACAGAGACGACACATGCTTTTGGGAGCTGTTTCATGATTGAAACTGACATGGCAACATCCTCCACATGGCTGCAGTAACGGCGTCCAACAACTTTTTATGTCGGGCATTAATAAAGGCTTAGTCACACATATGCGAGGTTCGCTTTAAAAGTCGTTGACGTATTGTATAAAAGAACAAAGTGTTTAACTTTTCGAAACAGTCTTCTACAGGGTGGGCCAAGTGAGACTTACTAATGTTCAATAAGAATAATTTTTTTTAATTTCTCATTTTTTTGTGTAGCTTTTGTTCAATTCATCCCAGAGGTTGTGGTTTTTAATTCCATATTAATCATGGTCCTTCACTATCCACTTTTCCTTAATATTTCTATCTATTATATCCTTATTACTCAATCCCATTATCGGTATCACAAAGAGCCTTTTCTTGGTCAAAGTAAGTCGGATCCCAACTACCACCTTAACCTACCTATCTACCTATATTAGAATTCTTCGAAATGTACAACCATGATGCATTGAGTTTTACAAAGTGACGCATGGAGCTTGTGTCTCTCTCAAAAAGAGAATGCAGACATAATTTTTTTACTGCAGTTGTATAAAATAGAAGAGCAATTTTGATCAAACTTCCTACAAATATTAAGACTAATATAGCATAAAAATACGAAAATATCCACAATCGCAGATATACTCAATAACGCGTCACTTCTACAAATGTCAAGCTATCAAGCTGAAAATTCCATAGAATGTCAATGGCAGATATGGCAATTTAAGAAGAAGAAGAGACGTCAAATTGCGTGACTGAAAGCGCCGCACGATGGTCATTCCGGAAACTTTTTGATCAAGGTGATTAGATTAGGTTAGGTTGTATAGGCAGCTCAGAAAGTGACTGAGATCACCCGGAGACCATGAGGTCTATTGGGTTGCCTTAATAAAAAAAAGGGAGGAAAGTAATTGAAGAAAGGGAGTGATTTTGCAGGAGGATCAAAAACTGTAGAACAACCCTAATCGCCTAAGTCTCTTATGTTGCAGAACCATAGGATTCGACGAAGGAGCCACTTCCGCTATGGACACATAGCCTAGACTACCCAGAGCCTCAAAGAATGGTTTACCCAGAAAATAGGTTTGTCTTCTAAGAAGTGCCGGGCAGTCGCATAGTTGGTATTGGATGCTTTCTGTCTATTCCTCATCTCTGCAGCTGCAACAGAAATCGTGCTGGGATTGTGGAGGAGGATCAAAAACTTTAGAACCACCTAAGTCTCTCATGTTGCAGAATCATTTTGAGGATTCAACGAAGGAGCCATTTCCACTATGGACACATAGCCTAGGGTAGCCTAGGCTCAAAAAATGGTTTACCCAAAAACTGGGTTCGTCTTCTAAGAAGCGCCGGGTAGTCACATAGCAGGTATTGGATGCTTTCTGTCTCTTCCTTACCTCTGCAGCTGCGCCAGAAGTCGTGATTGGCAGCGTGCACCTCTCAGCCATATTGCCTATGGTGCAGTGCCCCGTTACAATGCCTACCCCCATCCTAGTACTCTTCCTATGGAAGCGCAGGAGTTAAGATATTAGCTTTGAATCATATCTCGACCAGAGTGCTCGGGAGATGCGACAACCGGTCACCATGACCCATCCTTTTTCCACCAGAGCTCTAGCCGTCTCCCTGATTTGCGTTCTGTCATGGTCTTTTTATGTTCGTAATCGCAGTTGCCGGAGCCAATCTTGCGCACTGCCTTGCGGCACCTTGTAAAATTCCTTACATGATCCCATGGCTCTGCGGGAGAGCCATTTTTTTCGGCTTAGGCACAGTTAAATAGCAAAAGTAGAACTGTTATTCATGGTTCATAACTTTTGTGCTAATTTTGTAAGGTTATCGATTTAAATGAAACTGCTTGTGTCCCAAAGAACTGTCGCGACCCAAATTGAATTTATGGGGTTACAATCACAGCGTCAAAAAGTATTATGTGCTACAGCACTTAGAGACTTACACAAAATAATAATTTTTTAGATGATTCGAATATATAGAAACTCGTCCCAGATATTCTTGATAAATCTACAAACATATGGCCAAGCGTTTTTATGTGTAAAGCTAATTCTTCAAGTAGATTACCCCAAGCAGATCTGTCCAGATGCAAATTACTTCTTTGCCGTGATTATACGATTTGGCAGTTTAAGCTAAGACATGCCAGAGCGTACGTAAAGATTTTCAGCGCCTAATAGTGCTAAAGTCTAAGAGTGGATCTAAGCTTTGGTCTTGGAGGCAGATCTGCACTTCGAAGAGTAAGTATTTCTGAGCTCGTAAAAGACTCTTACACCATTTTTGGAAATTTCTTTTTTGATGGAGGGGAAGAGTTCCGGACTCGAAAGCCCCCCGTAGATCCGCCTCTAGTAAGAGTCCACTCATTTTCACGATTCTATATAAAATCTCTTATATGTGACTTTGGATTAAGCGTACCATGTATCTTCCGTTAATGTAGAGACCAATTTGTAGATTTCGAACGACGTCCATGGACAGGAGAGAATTTGAAGTAGCTTGTTGGATCACTTCTGTGGTCCCGCAAGCTCCTATTGTACTTGGTCTAAACCTTGGTGCAATACAATCTTCAACTTGACGTCTCTAACCGAATCGGGGAAAAGAAACCCTTTCGATTTTGTTTTTAGATTAGGAGTATCATGTACCTTTCATTAATCTCATAGGGAACCCGATTTCCTTGATCTTGTGTCCTTAGCCTTAGGGGGTTAAAAATAGTTTATTGAGCAACTACTATGGTTCTATGAGCTCCTCTTACAATCTACAACTTAACGCCTCTAATCGAATCGGGGAAAAAAAGCCCTCTCGATTTTGTTTTTAGTTTAGAAGAACCATCTACCTTGCGTTAAATTCACAGGGAACCCAATTTCATGGATGTTGCACCCTTAGCCTTAGAGTCTTGAAAATAGCTCACTAGCAGTCCTGTGATCCCTCCTCTTATGTTTAGCCTAAACCTTGTTGCAATAATATCTGCAATCCAAAGTCTCTTTATGAGTCGACGAATACCCCTTTTGATTTTGTAAAGGACAAAAAGATTGCGCGTTCCACGTGCCTTGCGTTAAGTAGCTCAATCTCCTTGAGAGAGTTTAAAAATAGCTCGCTGAGCTACTTCTGCTTATTCAACGAAGTCATCTTGAGTTTGGCATGCATCTTGGGCTAATGAGACTTATTCACTTAACGTCTTTGAACGCAACTGGGGCAGTATATATACATATATACCCATATACTCCGCACCTTAATCAATGTTCATCAACTGCACTTATTTTCAAAACAAAAATAATTAAGTAAAAGATACTAAGCTAAGCTGTGTCTTGCGGATACCCAGTCCAGGACTTAAAGTTATCACTGGACCCTGGATGACAACAAAGTATACTTGGCATCGACTACGACCTCGTTACCATAATCACAGTAATCGCATTTAAGTTTCGTAATCAAGAGGACACTCTGACGTTGCAAAAAAGGGAAAGGTAAGGGCATGGATGCAAAATTCTAAACGATTGCGCAGTTGGGAGTTCAATAAATTTGATTACCAAAGGAATAGGGTCGACAGACCAACCATGGGAAAGATTAGCAGTCTTCAGGCTTTCGCCAAGTTAAAGCTAATGGGTTGGTAAACAAGAGCAGGCGGAATGATGGTGGAGCTTGGGAAGCACAATCAACTTGAAGATGAAGCTTCAAGTGACCGATTTTGTTGTTGTTGCTGTTGTTGTCCAGCTATTGTGTCAATCCATAGTCACATTACAGTTAATATTAAGGTCCTGGGAGCATGTTAGTATGTGATACGAACGCGTTCGCTCGTTCGAAATATGCAGTCGATAACATTTCTATCAGGTCATGAGCATCATGCACATTGCAACGAATACACACATGAACGTAGACAGTGGGGACACGCATTAGCGTAATGTGTCAACTGTCCTCAAGTGTATTTTAGAATTGTAAAAGGTAAGTATCTAACGATAGGAGATATGGCGGACCATATTGTTTTTATATCAAAATGATTAACATAGTCGGCTAGCAAAAATCCTCTTTCTGAACCCTCCAAGAGGTTGCCAGCTGGGCAATGGACTGTGTACTGGATCAAACACCAGAGTCAGGCAGTAGCCCTCCCTCGACGCTTGGGCCAGTGCACAGTCTAGCTGAGGCAACCGCGCAGCAGTTTCCGAATTTCCAAGTCTGGTGTTGCTACGCTAAAGCCTTGGCCAGAGGTGCAGCAAGCATAAAAAGTAGGTAGTTCCCAATAACAAAATGCAACTAAGCCCCTGCGCGCCTGAGTCCTCTAACAAAACAAGTCAGGCTGGGATGTCAGCCCAAACGGCGGTGGAAAGCGTGATTGTGGCCCGCACACAGGGAATAACACCCCTCTGCGTGTTGCCAGCGGACACCTCTGTACTAATTGGAACAACAAGAACGGTACGAGATGCCGAATTGTGGCACGGCTCTGCAGTCCTTGGGGATTGAGACTGCGAACTATAAGGCTCAATAAGCGCTGAGGTGGTGGACGAACTCTTACGCTCCCCAGCCAAGGGGTTCACTTACCCCTGTATGGGTAGCTCCAAAAGGAAAATCCTGGCTTACCTCACTGGAAGGGCAGCCGACAGGGCACCTCAAAAGCTGTTAGCGTTCGATAAGCATAAGTGCATAGTCGATGACTAACGTGCATTGTACACAGCCGCATCCTCCGGTTCCATTAAGGACCTATGTGTGACTCCACCCAGGGGTGAACCGGTGTAAGTTACCCTAACCTAGCATAGTTTTTGAGTCCTTTTTCTTTTCGGCCAATTTTGAAGCAACCTCCCCTTAAAATTATGCCTGCTAACTTTTCCTTCAGTACAAATATAATAAAAATCTCTTCGAAAATGTTGTGATTAAGCAGATAAACAACATTAAATTTCGGAGATAAACTTAATTATCTGGAATGGTTAGTTTGGATTCTAGTCTGTGGCATCTTAGATGCTATTACCGCCAAATAGGCATGACGAAAACCCCTTTCGAAAAAAATCATCCAGCTGTACCGGATTTTGAGTTGTCAATTTCAAAAATGTTTAAGATATTTTTTATTTAACATCGATAAAAATACTAAGTAGTCCCCCAAATAGATCCTCAAGGCGCTTCCCATTGCGCTTGGGATTTGCCTTCCAAGACCCCTTTCAGAGAAGTCGTCACGTCTTTTACGGATCTCGCATCGGTTTTCCCTGCCATTCCGCTTCAGACGAGCAAAGGAGACGCATTCCGCCAGTGCTACATCTGTTCTTGAGGGGAGACGAGGCAACGTCATAAGGAGCCCGTAACCAAAATTTCCCATATTAATGTAAGAACTGAAGAAACCCGAAATAGCTCTAACTTTAACTTAATAAAGTTTCTTTCTTTCAAAAAGAATCAAGCACCTGAAACCAATGAAAACAAAAACAGATTGAAGCGAACTTGAAAGCACGCCTCCCAGAATCAAGTTCCAAGCTCGATTTATTCGACAAACAGCTCCATTTCTGCTTACTTCACCCACTTACTTATTTGACTAAGTAAAACAAGAACGAGTTATCTATCATTTTTGAACCGGCCTTGATGCCAAAAATAGCCAATTCTATAGCAAGCAGATTTTGAACAATATCTTGGCAAACTTCGAAACAAGCTGCCCAGAATTAACCACAAAGGTCGATACATTCGACAAACAGCTCCATTTCTGTTTACTTCACCCACTCACTTATTTGAGTAAATTAAAACAATAACGAGTTATCCATCATATCTGAACCGAGATTGAACTGAACTACACCTAATTTCATAGCAGCCATCTTTTGAGCGTTATCTTGTTTGTTTCACTGTACCCAGACCGACACTGACTGACTGCAGCTGTTACACAGAAATGAGTGCACGTAGTGGCATGTCACAATGACGACATCAATGTTGTTGTGCTTATTGGTGGGTGTTCTGATGATGGTGGCGACGCCATCGATTGTCAACATCTGGATGTGTGCAAATTAAACACAAACAATGCCAGGCAGTGAGTGTCACATGGATACGTTAGTAACTCTTGGCCGGAAACCCAAAGCGAGGCACTCAAACTATCCGTGCAGTTGAGCGAATTTCGGGCTCTGGGCAAACACACGCTCGTTACACATCGTTCATTGCCTTCTTTTGTGTTTGTCTTTTGGCCACCAAAAAGTAATAAATATGCATGTGAGTGTATCTGTGAGCGTGTGTGTGTGTGCGTGTGTGCGTGTGACGCATAAAAGTATGCAAAGCTTTTGCGCGCACACAACATGCGAGACGCCGTTTAGCATCAGCTTCATCATCAATGTCATCAACTTCATCATCTTTGCCCGCAACTTCATCATCTGTGCTCGCAACTTCATCATCTGTGCTCGCAGCTTCATCATCTTTCAACGCAGCCCGATCATCTTTGTCAGCAACTTCATTATGATGCTTTGTCAGCCATGTTTCTGCACATGCACACAACCCTACGGCAAACTTGCGACGACTTTTTCTGCATTTTTATCATTGTCTTCATATATAAAAAAAGAACAACGAATCATCTCATTGCCTGCTGTGCGTTATATGGGTTAATCGCATTGCCGACAAAAGCTGACACGCTCAAGCGCACACACTTCCGACTACATAGACACTTATATACTATATATAGTGTACATAGCTTTGTACATGTGTATGCACAAGTGTTTGCCAAGATTGGCAACTTTTTAACTAAAGTCATTTGGCACATACCGCCAACCTACCCCAACCCAACCATCCTCCATAAGTCACTTTTTCTAACAAGTGCAAATCGCTTTGCTTGTTGAATATGGCCAAAATGCTTTGGCCGCATTTCAGCAAAAAATTTATGTGCATGTTTTAAATTTTTTTGCCCTCCATTTTTGGTTCTTCTGCATATTTTGGCTCATTTTTTGGTTTGTTTGCTTTTGAATGAATGTCATATATAATTGAAACAAATGTTCAAATGCCTCTTACCAAGTCGAGGCAATATATTTTTTAACCCTTTATCAAAAATAACAACAATATGAATGAGTGTGTAACAATGACAAATATAAATGGCACGAGTCTGAGTGGCAAGTGGCAATTGATGACGTTGCAAGATAAGCCCAGGGTTGCACAATGATGCCACAAGCAGCAGCAGGGCTTAAATTGTTTGCATTTTATTATTATGTATTTCCGCAACAAATTGCTGAGTGTTTTCTTGTTAACAGTGTGGCCAGAGCTAGATTTTGTTTTTTAAAATTGTTTCCTTTGATGTTTTTAGGTCAGAGAAAAATAGAAAATCATCTGACGAGTTATTTAGCAATGACAAGAATTTAAACTATATATATAAAAAACAATAAACGCTGTACTTTTACAAAAAAACAAAACGAAGGATGTTGCAATACAATCGCAGCGATTCATAAAATATAAACCAAAGACTATCGATTATATCGATATCGAAGCTTGGATATAACTTTTAAAGCCATGCATACACTATACAGCGTGTCGTACAGCACGGCTGGTTATCGAGCGCGTCGTATTTCGATTTTGTGTGTGGCAAAACGTTTTGAACTTTCTGTGCGACGATTATTTTTTTGTGTATCGATATATAAATATATATAAATTAGCACCTGCTGCCGGCAACTTCGAGCAATTTATAAACTTCAAATTAAACTAAAACATGGAGGGCACTGAAGTAATGCGCGATTTTGTTGATACATACAAGAGTATGGATTTATTTTATCATATATCAAACAACTCGTCAATTACAGCTAATGCAAATATTTTTGACTCCATTTTATATTTGTATGACCAACTTACAACTCGATAAACATACGCGCTATACGACACGCTGTATAGTGTACGAGTATGCCTTGCTTAATGCTCGCATTCGATTTCTTGGTAACTAAAATTATCGGTTAAGAGGAAATCTCATCGCTATTTTTGCAGCCAGGCATTGTGCATTCGTTCAAATATTTATAATTTGCATTTCAAAACGGATCTTTTTAGTCCACAATCATTAAGTAATATTTTCCCAAGTAAGTAATATACAAAATAAAAATGTAATACAGATGAAAAATAATTAATATACAATTTCTAACTGATAGAAAATTGCAAACTATAGTACCCTTCGCTTTAACCAGTTGTGAATTATAAGAACTGTCATGTTAATTGCTATTGCATTTATTATATATTTCGCTCAATAACACTGTCCAACAGTGATTTAGAACTTTTCAAGTGACCTAGTGTACGTTGTAGGTCTTGACGAGTAGATCACGATAGTGTTTTTCAAAATTGTCTAACACCCCCAAAATCGGAATTTATTGCTTAAAAACCGTTATTCGGGTACTGCGATCACTCCCACAATCACAACGTCGCCATTTTTCAACCGATTTTCGATTGCTTTACGGCTTTGGAAAGAAGAAGATTCAAGCTTTAAGATGATGTTCACTTGTTTATACTTCATACAAAGCAACTATGAGATTTTTTAAAAGTTATCTAAGACTTACACCCTTTTTTTTCGATTTTCACACTTTGAAATCATTTTTATATAACATTTTGTTAAAACACCTTTACTTTTTTACATTTAATCTTAAAGAAATTTTAATTCCGAGTAAGAAAAGTTTTGGTTTATTAAAATCGGTCGATAAATGTTTAAGTTACGACGCTTATTGTAAACAAGGAAATTAAAATTCCATCGACAAAAAAAAGTTTTAGATGGATAATTCGTTTGTTCATGAAGATATCGTAACCAAATTTGGTATAATGCTTAAGAACAATAAAAAACTTACAAGTGCCAAATTTGGTCGCAATATTTTAGAAAACAAACGAAACACAACAAATTTTGTTAAAAAATCGATTTTTTGACCGATCGTTCCTATGGGAGCTATATGATATAGTCTAACCGATTTTGTTGAAATTTGGCACATTGCTTAAGTGCTCTAAAAAATTTCAAAACGCCAAATTTGAACAAAATCGGTTGACTATATCATATAGCTCCCATAGAAACGATCGGTCAAAAAATCGATTTTTTAACAAAATTTGTTGTATTTCGTTTGTATTTTAAAAATATTTCGCGCTGAAATTTTTTGTTAATTCTACAATGTGCCAAATTTGTAAAGCAATCGAAAATCGGTTGAAAAATGCCGACGTTGTGATAGTGGGAGTGATCGCAGTACCTGAAAAACGGTTTTTAAGCGATAACTTGCGATTTTGGGGGTGTTAGACAATTTTGAAAAACACTATCGTGATCTACTCGTCAAGACCTACAACGTACACTAGGTCATTTGAAAAGTTCTTTGATTTTTTTCAATTTTGTAGGACAGTGTAATTAGCCAACGATCGAACTATTGTAAAGTAATTCGAATTTTTAGTTGAAATCAAGACGTTTTCAACGATATTTAATTTTTTAATTGTATAAAGCAAGTTACGAGAGAATTTTAGATTTTAAATCGATTTATTCAATTCTTTTATCAGACAATAAAATCGATATTTGTTTATTGAGAATCGATATTTTTGGGTCATTCAGCTTTGCGATATAGGTACATTAGGGCGGCGCAAATTTTCAGCGATTTGATTCTTTGGGTCATTTTAAGCATTTATGGGTTGAAAATAAATTTCGAGTTGGTTACTTTTTCAAAATACGTTTTTCAAAAAAATATAATAATATAAATTCAAAATAATAAATCAAAGTATATTCAAAAATCCGCATTGACGCATTAACAAACGTTATTTTTTATCCAACCAAATACCAAATTTTTGGGGTCGATTAATCCATTTTTGTTAACTATATTCATCATTTTGAGCGCCGCCAGAGGGCGTTTCATAGAATTTTTTTTTTAAATTGACTTAATATTGCGAAAATCGGCGTATGTTTATTTTTTTCATAATGCATGTTTTTCAAGGCACGGGAAGGCTTTAAAGCGCTCGAACTTAAAAACTTCAAGAGATACTTACATAATTCAAGATTCAGTTATAGATATATATATTTTTTTAAGATCTACATACCAAAAACAAAAGATGGCAAGGGGGTGTTTAAAAATTGAAACTTTGGCCTAAAATAGGAACTTTTGGGTAAACCTTTACAAATTAAATTAAATTAAATTTTGAACATATTTTGCCTTGGAATATTTTGTGTGCGACGTTTTGAATTCGAGATAAATGGACTCAAAAATATGTCAAAATAACGGAAAACTCTACGAGAGGAGAAGGTCGAAATTTTGGTTTTAGTCTTTTTTGATGGTCCATAATACATTAAGCAAGAGAAATTCCATCATGCAAATTTTTCCTGGTTAAAATCTATTTTTACTGTACTAAGAAGGCAAATTCACACCAGAGGAAATTAAGAGTGCAATTAGCACCATGAAAAAAGGCAAAGCTCCGGGAGCAGAAAAAATCGAAGGAAGCAGTTTGGACCTCTGAAAATGTACCTAAATAATGGAAGGAACCGGTAATTATCAAGATTCCGAAGAAGGGAAACAGACAAAAATGCTCTAGATAGAGGGGTATCTCTCTCTGCCAGCCATCATGAAAATCCTCAATCAAATCATACAAAGCCGCATTTCCGAGCCACTTAACAAAGTCTACGTAAAAATCAAGCTGGCTTTCGCCCTCAAAGATCTTGTATAGATCTAATAAACAATGTTCGTATTATCGTAGAGCAATCCGAGGAATTCAATTCTACGTTATATTTAGCTTTCATAGATTTTCTGAAAGCGTTTGACACCTTTCATAGGGAAGCAAAAAAAAAAAAAGTCGAGCTAAAAAAAAAAGCGTCGTATACTGGGTCCTCAAGCCGAGTTTTGCACGGCGGACAACTAAGCGATCCTTTTGAATGCAATAGCGGGATGAAACCAGGATGCACAGTGTCGCCCTTGCTTTTTATCACCGTTCTTGATTTGGTATTTAAAGCAGCTGAATTAAATAGTTTTGGAATCAACTGGAAATTTATCCGTAAGCTTGGAGATCTAGAATATGCGAATGATGTTGTTCTATTTCTACCTTCAAACCCAATTAGATAGACTCGCCACAGAAGCCTCAAAATTTGGTCTTAAAATCAACTGCGCAAAATCGAAAAGTTTGAGGGTAAACCCCACTAATACAAGCGCCCTTAGTATCGACAACTTGCATATTGAAAACGTAAACAAATTCGAGTTTCTTGGAAGCCAAGTTACATCATCCAGAGGACCTTTGGACGATGTGGACTGCAGAATACGTAAGGCCAGAGCTGCCTTTGGACAACTAAATAGATTCTGGCGAGAACCGAATATCCGGCTAAAAACCAAAATACGAGTCTTCAACGCATGCATAAAGTCGGTGTGAGACATGGTTCATTATCAGTATTATTGCCAAGAAGCTCCAAACATTTGTCAATCGATGTCTTAGAAGCGTATTACATATATAGTGACCCGAACCATTAGCAATGTGCGCCTTTGGGAACTTTGCGAACAAAACCAATCGAAATTGAAATAAGGTTAGGTAACACGCTGCGCAAAGACTATGATGAGAATGGATGAATGAATTCTAGAATGGATCCAAGGCAATCGATCCAGAGGCAGATCTAAAATGACCTGGCGCAGGACGATCTACCGTGGGACCGGGAAATCCATCATCGAGCATCGAGCAGTGACGCGAAGCAGAAATCATTGGAAATCCTATGTTAATAGCTTATGTGAATGACTACGTTTATTATTTCTTTAAATTATGAATATATCCTTAATAATAATAATAATTAGGCATATTTAGTTACATACCTGCCTCAACGTTTCAATTTATTGATTAATATATTATTATTAATAAAAAATTGTATTATTGCTTTCGCTCACCAAACAAAATAAGAACAAAAAACACAAAGCAAAGCAATACTAAAGCAGAACAAGCAAAACATTAGCGTTGCCGCTTACACTTATTGCTTTAAATGCACGAAATAAAATAAAACAAAAAAAAAACAAAGAAGAGCTCGCTTAGCTACTCGCACACACAAACACTTGCACTTGTAACACTCACGGCATATGAAAAAAAAATAAAATAAAACCGCGCGCAACTTTTTGCATTTTCTTTAATTAATAATTTAAACGATTTACACTTTTGATTATTTGACACAATTTTTGCTTGTCATTTCATTAATATATTTTAAACATTTTAAAGCGACTTTACAACGCCTAAATTTATTAATTTGTTATAAAACTGCAGCGCGTAACCGAACGCGGCGCGTTACACGTTTAACTGATTTTTGACTCTCTTGCAGCATGGGCGTAGGCACTTTACACGCAGCGGGCTGCATTTGGTATTATGTTTAAGAGACGTTTGAGCAATAACGATCAAGAGTTTATACAAAAAGCTTGGGCTTAAATGTACTACGACTTGTGCGATATGAACATTTTATTACAATGGTAGCGAGGGGGCAACAATAGCCCTTCTGTCTACGCTACTGTTTTTCGTCTTATTCTTTGTCATTTCGTTGCAGAGTTGCCGAATGCACAGTTGGCAATAAGAAATAGGATTTTGCTTGTGGCCTAAGGAAAAGTGCGTATATTAGGCAACCCAAGAGAGCAAACAAAAACGAGAGAGAGAGAGAGAGATTGGATCGTGTATGAGCTGACTGCGCTGTGTGTGTGTGTGTGCTGCGAGCTATGTAAATTGAGAGACTGCGCATCACTGACCTATACCCAAGGATAAATGGGGCATATACGATTCATGCGCACTGTTTGTAATAGGCCGAGTGGCACATCGGATTAATCACCATTCACGTGGTTAAAAATGTTGAGCTTAAGTTAAATTAATTATTTTATTTATTTATTATTACTATTTAATTATGTTAAAATTTTTCTTCCTTAAAAATATCCAAATTTTACATTTTAATAAAAATATATCGGCGAAAATAAGTGAAGCGGGCCACTTGTTTGGCGACCTTCTCCGATTTTGATGATTTTTACACAGTTGATAGAGCTGCTAGCCAATAGTAACCACGCCCAATTTTATTGCAAAATTCCGATTATTTATCGAGTTATCGATAACTGAATATCGGGTTTTTCATTTTTAGCCTATTTTTTGATAAGCCATATCTTCTAAACACATAAAGATATTGACACGAATTTTTTTAACCTTGACAGATAAAATATTATATTTAAAAAACAATATTTTTTTTTATTTTTAAGATTTTTTTTTTAATCTTTTATCATTTTTAATTTTAAAAGTGATCTAGCCAATAGTGGCTAGCAGCTGCACCAACTGTGTAAAAATTATCAAAATCGGAGAAGGTCGCCAAAAAAGTGGCCCGCTTCACTTATTTTCGACGATATATATTGCTGGTACATATTTGGTTCATTTAATTTAGCAAATTTATTATATTGCTTTATGTTAGTAAGTCTAAAAAACAAAATGACATTACTTGTAAAGAGTCTAGCTGCATAGTGTACAAAAAACTGCACTTAACGCCGAGCATCAATATATTCCAATAACAAGGCTGCAGCGCATCAAACAGTCGACCAGCCGCACTTTTTACATTTTTTACATTTTTTACTTTCTCTCTCATCCTTTTTGGCAATGCTCAGTGACAGCGTTGCCAACCACTCTACTTGCAATAAGAACAAGTTCTTATGAACTTATAACTAGTGTGTATATAAAAATGGAAAAGAAAATTGCGCCAAATTCGTGTAAGCCGCGTTAAAAAAATAATTAATCAATTAATTTGCATTTTGCAGCAAGTATAAATTGTGAAATAAGTAAATTTATAAATTATTTATGTTTAGTGCGTGTTGAAGCAGAGTGTGCAAGTCGTTGCTGCAAATTTGTACGATCTTGTGTCCTAGGAAGTCTCAGAGGCTCCAGTGGGCAAGTGTTTTTTTTTTGTTTTGTTTTTTAAGTGTCAGTTATTTTGCAAAAATTGTAAATTGTTAAATAAGTAAATTTATAAAGTATTTATCTAAAATGTGTGTGTTGAAGCTGAGAGTGCAAGTCGATGGTGCGTGCGTATGTCTGGAAAGACTCTTAAGCCTCCAGCGAGAATGCGTTTTTTTTGTCTTTTTTAAGTGCAAGTTATGTAATACAACAAACAAATGTTAAATTTTTAAAAGTTTTTTATTTGGCCTGAAAAGCCAACAAGTTCGTAATGTTAACAAGTTTTTTATAGCAAAAAGTTGCTAGCAACAATTGTGCAAGTGCAAGTAAGTCAGCAATATATTATTATTCGTTATAGTTTTTATGTCCCTCCGGAGGTGTGAGTGCGAAAGAAATCGCGGCTTAAGTTCCTTACAAGCTGGAATAAGGCGGTATTTGCAGAAAATTGTTTTTGCTTTGACAGGTGGTTTTTTGCCATTTAGTGTTGTTATACCCTGTACCCAGTGGCGGATTTAAATATTTGCCGCTACTAGGCAATCCATAACTTGCCGCCCTTTTTTTCACAAAAAAAAAAAAAGAAAAAAATATATTAAATGCGTTTGTGATTGTCATCAGTGCTTTATTACAATATATATACATATATATTGCCGCCCCTAATTCTGCCGCCCTAGACTTCAGCCTACATTGCCTGTTGCGTAAATCCGCCACTGCCTGTACCGTATGGTACAAAGGGTATATTAAGTTTGTGCAAGCCGAAAATGTATGTAACATATAGAAGGAGAGTCGGAGACGCCCCAAAGTTACCTGAAATATGATCAGGAGGACTAGAGAAGTCGATATACCCATGTCTGTCTGCCTGTACGTTTGAACGCCTACGTCTCAGAGATGGTAAGAGCTAGAGTAACGGAACTTTCACATTAGATCCCATATTATTCCAAAGGAGAAAAGTTTATTTTATATATTTGATATCGGGCTTAAATTATATACCTGCCACAAGGGTGTTTCAGACGACTCCAACAAAAAAAAACAAGAAGGTTTTATATCAATAATTCGACATATTAACCAAATTTAGCAATCGAAAGTTGTTTATAGTTCACAAGCACTACACCAAATTTGATCAAAATCGGTTGACTCTGACATATAGCTCCCAAAGGAACGATCGGTCAAAAAAAAAATGTTTGCTTAAAAATTCTTCTGTTTTTGGTTTTTTATGAAGGAACCGGATTTTATTGCAAGCTAGTGGTACAAGGTTTCCCAAAGTCATCCGCGCCCGACTTTACGTACGCCATTTTTTATTATTATTTGTTGAAGCATTTAATGTAGTTCATAGATTGATTTAGATAATTTTGACCGATCGGCCGAAATAACTTTTTTTTTACAAAATTCGCTATATTTAACCTTTTAATAAAGATATCGTAACGTTGTGTTTCAAGATATTGGAATTAAATGTGGCACTTGAAGTTTTTTAAAGGTCTTAAGCATTGTAACGAAGTTTATTAAAATCCGTCGACTATATCATACAGCTCCCATAGGACGAATCGGTCCAAAAAAAACTTTTTTCTACAAAATTCGTTCTGTTTCGTTTGTTTGTAAGGTTATTTGAACTAAATTCGGCATTCCGATCTTTTAAGAGGTACCAAAGCACTGTGTCAAATTTGATCGAAATCGGTTGACTATATCATATAGCGCCCACAGGGCCGATCTTCCAAAAAATTGATTTTTTAACAAAATTTGTTGTGTTTCCTTTGTTTGTTAAGATATTGGGACCAAATTTGATATTTGTGAGTTTTTTATAGTTCCTAAGCATTTTACTGAATTTAATCCAAATCGGTTGACTATATCATATAGCTCCCATAGGACCATCGGTCCAAAAAAAACGTTTTTTATACAAAATTCGATGTGTTTCATTTGTTAAGATATTTGAACTAAATTCGGCATTCAGATCTTTTTTAAGGTATTTAAGCACTGTGTCAAATTTTATTGAAATCGGTTGACTATATCATATAGCTCCCATAGAAACGATCGGTCAAACAAAAAAATTTTTGCTTAAAAATTCTTCTGTTTTTGGTTTTTTGTGAAGAAATCGGACTTTATTACAAGCTAGTGGTACAGGGTATCCTAAAGTCGTCCGCGCCCGACTTAACAAACAAACGAAACACAACAAATTTTGTTAAAAAATCGATTTTTTGGAAGATCGGACCTATGGGAGCTATATGATATAGTCAACCGATTTTGTTCAAATTTGGCACATTGCTTAAGTGGTCTAAAAACTTTCCAAACGCCAAATCTGGTTACGATATCTTTATTAAAAAACGAAATATAGCGAATTTTTCTTTAAAAAAGTTATTTGGGCCGATCGGTCCTATGGGAGCTATATGATATTGTCAACCGATTTCGATCAAATTTGGTACAGTTATTGGGAACTATAAAAAACTTTCGAATACCAAATTTGGTTACGATATCTTCATAAACAAACGAATTATTCATCTAAAACGTTTTTTTTTGTCGAGGTCGTCTCAAACACCCCCATGGGAGCTATATAATTTATCCCCGATATCAAAAAAATAAAATAAACTTGCCTCCTATGGAATATTATGGGATCTAATGTGAAAGTTTGGTAACTCTAGCTCTTACCATCTCTGAGATCTAGGCGTTCACACGGACAGACGGACATGGGTATATCGACTTCTCTATTCACCCTGATCATATTTTAGGTAACTTTGGGGTGTCTCCGACGTCTCCTTCTATATGTTACATACATTTTCGGCTTGCACAAACTTAATATACCCTTGGTACCATACGGTACAGGGTATAAAAAGCAGCTATTTGGTTACAACTTTATAGAAAAATATTATATCAAAAGAACAATTGGAAGAAATTTCGTTTTAATAGGCTGAAAATCTTAAAATTACAAAAATAAATAAAACTATTTCGCAATATATTTTTTGTTTTAAAAAATAATTTTTTTTTTGGCTACGATGGTGAAGTACTTTCATATAAGAAAGTTTTCCTAAAGAAGTAAATGTAGTGCATATTTCAAAGCTTTGGATTTTTAGGCCATGGAAACAATATAACAGAAATAATAAAAAATACTATGCAATTTCATTGGCCATTTGTTTTATGCATGGGAAGACTTAACAAGTTCTGTACTCGTATATTTTGTAGATTTCGAATATGCAGCATAAGCAATAAAACTAAAGTAATAGAATTTTTAAAGTTAACCTCTGCCACAATCCAATTAAGCCAACTCAGGAAATGCTTCAAAGATGTTTGACAAGGCGAAAAGGGGGGAGAGCTTTGGGCAGAAGAACATGAGTTGGTAGGGATTGGGGTGAAAACTTGGAATTAAATAGCAAAGTGCAGGAAAAGCTGTTCAACGCTTTTGTTGAATGGCAAACATCTTTCGAATAAATTGAGCTTATTTATCAAAAGTTTTAATTAAGAACTTAATAGCAGCAGTCTCTAAATTGTTAAGTGTGTAATTACAACTGTGAAGACGATGACAAGCACTACAAAAACAACAACAACAACAAATCTGCATACCGACCTACTTCTTGGCTTCTGAACTTGATATACCAACTTTTTAGCTGGCTTTGAGCCTAGCACGTTTGCGCCTTAATGTATGCAACAAACAACGAAAAAAACGAAATAAAAAAAAAAATTCGCATCAAATTGAATTAGACTTAATTTCCACAAAATGCCGCGTTGAAATACACAAAAGTAAAGCAAAGGCGACAATTTTCTAGGCCCAGACAATGGACTCAAATGAAAATTGCCCGGAACCAAGTGGCTCCGACTGTAACACGAACGGAGGAGCTACGCACAAAGACGGAAAGATGAAATGAAAAAAAGAAATACAAAAAAAAAAAATAGAAAATAGAGTCAAAGCAGAGAAAGAGAAACAAAAATTCATAAAGCGCGTGCACGCTTAACGCATGGCTGCGTTTTCAGCCGCCGGGAGTGAAAGACGTGCAAAAGAGAATGAAACCAGAAAAAAAGGTACAGTTGAGAGTCCTTTATGCGACGTTGGAATACTCTCTTGGCCCTTTGCGACAAAAAAAATTGTAAAATTGTAATTTTAATTACTACAGTGAGCCCGGCAGACATCGTCTTGCTCAAACTTTTTGAATACTCTCAAAGAGTAAAAACATCTTAAGATTCTCTAGCAAGACAATCATAAGATTTTTGGATTACTTGACTTTGATGACTCTCCCGAGTTACCTACCAAGGGATTGATGTAGTAATCAAGTCCATCAATGGGTCGTCACATGACGAGGGATATCTTAACTCGGAATGATGGGATTTTTTTTTTCGCTCTGTAATTGAGTTACGTTTCTTCTAAAAATAGAGGGATGTGTAAGCCCTGAGATGAGGCTTCTGTGGTTCGGGCCTTATTTATACATATATGTGAGTTTTTAAAAGAATTTTAACATGTTCCATAAATCAATGTGATATTTACAAGCGAATTCAGGCATGAGAATCTTAGATTCTAATAGATTTCGAACAAATTCTATGAATGCTCGTGCTTCTTAATAAGTGTGACCAACTCAATTTTGTGCCAAACCGGGATATTTTCTGAAAAAGTACTAAAATCCTAAACCGTGTACACAAAAGCGGCCCATTTTTTTTGAGGGAAAAACTTTATTATTCTGTTTCAATTTATTAGACTGGTAGTGGGCCCGGTAGACGTTGTCTTGTCCAAATTTTTTGAATAGTTTTAAAGTTTATAAACGTCGTTAGATTCTCTAGTAAGCTTATCTAGACAATCATAAGAATTTTGGATTAGTTGACTTTGATGACTCTCTAAAAAGCCGTATGGACGAACTTAAATATTCTTAAGAGAGCTCGCATCTCTAATATATTCATGTCCCACAGAAACTACATTTCAACCCCTTTGCGAATACGCTTCTGCTTGCACTTAATGTCCAATACCCGGTTTCGAAAAACTTTTTACTATGCGACAATCACGATATTCACATAAATGCGTATAACTTACAAACCAATTCACACAATCTTATCGCAATAGGCTTAAAACCTCCGTATTGACAACTTCTAACACACGCAAAAATCATATTTGAAATTCTTCGATGCGCTCATGAGAATACCCGTAACCCGTAATGTTTATTAACATTAGCTAATCTGACAATGCACACAATGCCACATAAAAAAAAAAAAAAATTAATTTGCCGATAAATTAAAAAAAAAAAAAACGTTAGGATTGACAAATCCCTCCTTAAAAATTACGCAAAATTTTTTGTTCTATAAACCTTCTACACACTATGACAAACAAAATAAAATAAATTAGGCAAATTCGTTCAGACTTTTCAGAGTTACGTGAGAGAGTTACCTATATAGATAATTGGATCAAAAATGCTCACACATATACCAACTTTTAAAAAATATATTCAACAAATAAAACGAATAAAAATGCAACAGCTTGCCTTAATGTACAAACCAACCCTCAGGTGTCTCAATCTACCAAGTCCCGTGCTTTCAACGCGATTGTCAGAAGCTTCTGCACGTATGCTATCCCCACTTGGGGCTCCGCATCCCCAGCTCAAATAGCCAAGCTAAATCGCATCTACATGCGATTACTCCGCTCGTCCTTAAACTATCCGTGGTTCGTCCGTAACAACCAAATCCTAAAGGAAACAAACCTACCCTCCGTCCCACAAGCAGCCGCAACGTACGCCCAAAATCTCCGCAACTCGATTTCGACCCACCCTAACCCGAGTATCAATTCTCTTGCCAATTATAAGTGCAAGAAAACCGACCGCTTCAGAAGACCTTGCCTTCTGATCCCCCCTCATACACAATAATCCACTTGCTTCGCTTTAGCGTCAATACCCCAGTATCCTCCTCTCTGGTGGTACCCCTGTCCCTCTAAGGTTTAGAACCGTAAAGGTTGGCTGAAGATTTCCCCCCCTCCTACAACCCAAAAAAAAAAAAAAAAAAATTTTATACATTTATGTTTATTTCATAAAGAACTTTTTAATATAATATTATTTGTTGCAGCGTTTCATCTCGTTCATTGATTGTTTAAGATACTTTTGAAGTGGGTTGTACGGTATCCATTTACGATTGCGTTTATAATAGAGCGATTCTGAAAAAAAAATTCGCGCAACCACAAATGATCACGGAGAAGTATTTTATTTTAATAAAAAAAAAAATATTTTTACAAAATTCAATTAAATTTAATTCCATAATTCACAGTAACAAAATAAAAAATCAAAACTTGATAAAGAAAATTAACTCGTTTGACTCATAATTTAAAACTTAAAGTCTAACATAAAAAAAATAAGTAACTATTCATTAGATGTAAGGAGGTTTGTTGGGAGTTTCTACGGCCGTCTTTTTTAACTGATTGTATGTCAACGTTGAAAAAAGCTCTAACAGATATGAATAAATAATGAGCTTTAAAAAAATCTTTGGCTCAATAAAGTTTTCTTTATTTGGTGAAGAAATCACAAATTATAGATACTATATAAATTAAATCTATAAAATAATTTTATTTGGTAGTTTTTTAACTACATTTTGTGTCTTTTTTATGCTTTAACTAAATATTGCAGGCTCTTCTAATAAGAAATACCGAGAAATATCGGTAACCCAAATACAGTTTTTTTGAAAACCAAGAGCCTAACAGAATTAGCATCGAAGAACAAAAAAAATGACTTCAACAAGCATTATATGATGATGTTAATAAATAATAATTATGATTATGGGATTTCTTTCATATCAGATGACAGCAGATAAAGTTAGCTTCAATATAATTTTAATAACTTTTTTGAACTCTTTGTTTGCTTGTTAAGCTTAACTGCGATAAATATCCAAGTTTGATGGCCTTTCCCTAAGATAGTAGGTTATTGGGTAATTTTTATATAATTAAAGAGAAGAGGTGCTTGAAAAAAATCCTTTCTCTTTATCTTATGAGAATTATTATAAGATAGTGGGATTATTGAATACTTTTCATATAATTAAAGCGAAGAGTTTCGTGGAAAAAAGGTTTTTTCTTAATCTTATAAGCTGACAGATGCCTTTAGGCAGCTAAAAAGACTTCTGTAGAAAAAGTTTCATTTAACACCTGCCGAAAAGTAAAAGATTTCAAAAAAATTGATTGCATTAAAGATCTCGCGCGGTCAATTCTCTTTAATAAACATTTTATTATTTCTGTAGTCAACCAAAGCATAATGTCTTCTTGATATCATCAAAACACAAACGACGGAAAAATTAGATCCGTGCAGATTATTTATCTTCATCTTACAATCATGAATGATCTTATCTTATCTTCATCTTACAATCATGAATGATTTTATTGATTTTACTTTTTTATGCTTTTTAGTCTGCAATCTTTAACCACACTTCCATAATATCTACAATTCCTATCCGATTTCGAAGATCTTCGATATCGAAATATTCGTAAAAGAAGTCTTTTTCTGCTTAAAGCTCAACATTATTTTTAACAATTTCTTTTCGTTAATAAAATGCATACCAAAAATGTGTAATTTTGAAAAATGGTCAAAAATCGACCATTGGTTGCCTGTAATTTCGTGAATTTTTACGGAATCATTAAAAATATATATATGACTGAAAAAAGCACATCAATACCCTTCGATCTAATCTTCTTTCATATCGAGACAACATTTTATTCACGTGATATTAAGAAAAAACTAAAACAACTGGCCAAAAATATGTTTTTCAAGGATATCTCGAAAACGGTGTTTAAGAAAAAAAAAATCGTTTCCATTTTCGTGTTTCTCGACCCCAAATTACCCTTAAAGCACTTTTTTAAGGAGGTTCACTTTTGGTGTAAACTTATATAATCAGCCGTGCTCATAAAAACGAATAAAACAAATCAAAAACCAACCATTTTATTCGGACTCGCTTTTTACTGCTCTCAAACCCGAATTTTTGGCCAAACTACCTAAATTTAGAATAATTCTTAGCTCTAAGCTACATCTTTCGAATGAAATTTTCCTTGACAATTTTAATCGGAGTCAATTTTGCGTGCTCCTAAGCCCGAATTTTTGGCCCAACTAGTCAAATTTCTAATAATTCGTATCTCTAAGCTACATTGGCTATATTCGCGTGAAATTTTCCAGGACTATGCATAATAGCACTATTCGGCCGTGCTTCGGAAAACGAATAAATCAAAATTAACAATTTTATTCGGATTCGTTTTTGCGTGTTGCCAAAATAATCTTTTCGAAGGAAATTTTCTTATGCAAGATAAGAACCATATAAAAATACGATTTGCTATTTTTTGGGTCGACTCAGAAAAAAAATAATATAAATTATTTATAATTAAACTATTTTACTCGAATTGGAATAAATATAATCTGAAAAGAACCAAAAAATTTTAAAAACATATTTATTTTTTAATATGCGTACGATTTAGCCCAATTTACTAGTTAATTCCGCTTGCAACAGAACATTCGGTTTCAAACCATATAAAAATTCGATTTGCACATTTTTTGGGTAACTCAGAAAAAAATTTTTTTTTAACATTTAGGAATAACTTGAAATTGGCATAGAGTCTGAAAATAACAAAAAATATTTAAAAATTTATTTCAGTTTAATAAGCGTATGATCTTAAACCTATTTTGATAGATAATTCCGCTTGAAACAAAACATTCCGTTTCAAACCACATAATAATTCGTTTTGGTGAAATTGCGAGCACCAAACATGTGATGACAGATCCGAATAATATATTCGGACTCCTTTTCCGGGGTAAGTCGAACTTAGAATTTTTTTATGTAAAAGCGATAGGGTTTTAAATTTGTTGACAATTTAAAATACTTCAAAGAGACTTTAGTTTTGATTTCGAAGAAACTCAACAATTTTGGAGAATATCTTTATATTCTTTCGAAAAAAGTAAAAAGATCATTCTATTTTAGAGCTTACTCAGCCATTGTCATTGACCTAGACTTAAAGCTTTTTTTTTAATATTATTATTATATATTAACCTGTAATTCAAAGTATAAGAAACCTAGGTTTACTTCTTAAAACAATAATAACAAGTCCTGACTCAATTTTGTTTCATAATTTTGATCTATATAAGTTGATTCTACAGATAAAAGCAATGGAAATATGTTGCAAAAACGTCACTAAACAAGTTCCAATATGCCCTAAGAGGTATGAGGGCGTTAGGACCCAGGACCATCCTCTAAAGTTTTTGTTATTCAGTATTTAAAAGCTAGAATTTCTTTAATTACTATACTAATGGATGAAGGAGGTAATCATGAATCGTTAAACCAAAGGATTAAAACTCCGTCTGACAAACGAGTCTGGTCAGACATTTTTAATTTTTCGACGTTAATTTAATATAATTTTAACTGACAAAGAGACTTGAGCTCTCAGACTTGAGCTCCCTAAAATATTATTTTCAATCGATCTACCACTATGACAATTATAAAAAGACCTCAAATAAGGTCGAAAAAAGGATGGTAAAATTCAGATCGACAGGCTGGACCCTATAAATTTGTCAGACGGAGGGTTAAGCAGCATAACTAAATAGCGAAAAGAGGTTCAACTTTCGACTAAATTTTTTAAGATCTCCTAGAAGTCAACCATTGTGTAGGCAGCTCAACGAGTATATCTCAAATCGATAACCACTCAGTGAGAGCAACAACTTGATAAAATAGGAGTAAAATGATAATCATTTGAATATATTCGATTCCCGCTTAAAGGCAAAAAATTTTAAATTTTTTGTTTTCTGTCACACGATTTTAAATTACTGCGAAGGAGGGATATCTCAGAAACTTAAGAAGTTGCATAAAAAAGTCGTGTTTTTGATTGCCAACTACAAAAAAAAAAAAAAATACCCATCGGAAGCTACTTTTTTCTCAATTAAAAATAAAACGATCTCGAAAACTAAAAAAGCTATATAAAAAATAAGTACAGATTTGAATCAGTGTCAGCCATTGACTTTTTTACGTGAGTCCAGGGCAAAGCCAATACGAAGTACAGTCGTGCCTGGATATAGTGAATTATTGCAAGACCTGTTCACAGTACAAACGATTTTCACTATAACAAGGCTGACATTTTTTGTTTAAAGGTCATTTTATTTGTTCAAAATTTACATTTTTGCAGATATCTTTAGAATAAATTTGTAGGAAAATTAAAAGGTAAAAAAACAAGCTATAACACCAGGAATCAGCTGATTTTCCAGGAATTAACAACAAGGGACTACCCGCTTTTGTTTCTGATTCCTTTTTGTGATTTTTCGATCGTTTCTCCTTTAAAATGCTTTCAAAATTTGGTTCACTATTTTGGGGTTTTCGTATGTATGTAAAAATTTAGGTATTCATTATATCGAGGTTTTCACTATACCAGTGGTTCACTATATCCGATTACAACTCTAGCGTTTTTTTAAAGTTTAATCTGTAGAAATTTAAATAAAGAAGCTACTCAGATATAAGCACAGTTTTGAATCGGGTTTATTATCGACTAAATTTTATATCTGCAAAAGCCAATTTGAGAAAGCCGAAGGACTATAACTACGAAACTGGAAGAGCTCAAGATAATTAATTTTTAATATTGGAATACCATCAACTATTGTGCCACCACACCTTCTTTTGCCTGCATCATAGCACATGACACAGGTCGGTTATGACCTAGATCTATACCCTACGATCTGAAGCATAAATGCGCCCAAAAAAGTAAAAGGCAAGTAAATCACAAACAACATTCCTAGCATAGCGCAACAACAACAACAACAAGAATGATGAGAGAAGCATAAAAGAAGTGCAAAAGAAAAACTCTGGAACTTTTTCAAATGCCGCAGCTGCCATCCATACACGTTGCCCGCCAATGCCAATCTGGGACTTTGGCCAGTCCCCGCAGCAGCAGCTGAAGGAGCAAAAACACTTTTAATAGGATCCTAGAGACCAAAAAAGGAAAGCAGCGCGCAGTCAATTCTTGTCCGCTCATTTATGACGTGTCAATCAGAGCTGAACCTAAAGTAATTGCCAACTAGTTACTTCCTAGTTCATAGAATTTCTTTTTTTTTCACAGTGTATCGCGAGGCGTGCGGCGCTTGAAAAAAATGGCCGAAGAAGAACTTGGCAAAGCGACAACAAAATAGGTAAAAAGAAACAAAAAACAAAGTAAAAGAATAAAAAAAATGGAAACACATCAATTCCTGGGCTGCCAAGGAATAACAATTTATAAATGTTGGAAGCCAGTGCCAAGCGCGTGCTCCAAAGCTTCATTGTGAGCCAACGCCGCGATTATAAAGAGATTTGTTTTTGTCGTTGACTCCCAACGAGTAGCTCCCAGTTCCAGGATGAGCCCAATGTCGGCACAGGGCAATCAAGACTGGTGTGGTGTTAGCCGCAAAGCAATGATGACGGCCATCATCATAATCATAATGATAACGATAATCATATTGTAATCATCAATGCTTGGTGTTATCGTCGTAAGTTGTTATCGTTTGTTTGTTTATGATAACACCAACGCTTGACTTGGCAGCTTCATTTCTGTGCGGGATTCAAATTTATCAATAAATTTATTTAACTTTTTCGAGCACGCCATTTTATTATTTATTGGCAGGAATTTGATTCTATGTGCTTGAGCAGGCAACAGCTCAAAGTGACCATTTAATAAGTCAAGGGCTTAGTTAACTTTTAGTTAAGGGGGTATTTTAACGAAGAATGCTGGAGTATACTTTCAACCAAATCGATAAATAGTTTTGTCATTTAAAACCATAGAATTGTTTTTCTAGAGCAACTTATGTAGCTTTTTAAATACCATACTACACATCACATTATTAGAATAAAATAGTTCAAGTTGTATTAAAATAAATAACAAACTATATAGCTTGTGTTAAGGTGCAATTACTGCTTAAACCAATTGTGACTTATAAGCGGGAATATTTAAAATTGTTCGTTTTTTATGCTGTTCTACTGTCACCTTCAATTCTCATACATGCTATCCAACAAAAGGCAATTTTCATAAGTAGCTTATAAGTCACAATTGGTTTACGCAGTGTTTGTACCTCAATACAAGCTGTAAACAATTGACATTTATTTAATTTATCCGTATATATCGCTTTTAATTACTGAACGTGGATTTTAAATTTTTGTTGAAAGCAACATATTTTTGTTTGGATACCCGGAAGTTCACAAGAACATTTGGATGCAGTCAACATACGGTAGAAGGCTAAACGTTGTAAAATCAGTAATTTTTTTTTAAGAATGTTCTACAAAATGGGACGAGCTCAAACTTATCAGCTATTAAAAGCATTTATCTCAGCAAATTTTTCAAATTTTACTGTAACATTCATATTAAACTAAAATAAAAGAAACCAGCTGGATAAGAACAAAAAACTGGTCCCAAGGATTTTTAAAAATTAAATCGATTCCGACATATTATAATTGTCAAATTCCTTTATCACTATTTCTACCAAGAGGTGTCAAAAGACATCTGTCAAATTTTAGTAAACATAATTATGATTTTTTTTTGGATTCTAGCAACATATATTTGTACGATAAATATTTATATAAAGCTTCTTGTTTATTAATAATAAGAAAAACGCGAAAAAAAAATAAATTAACAAACAAAATTAAAACAATTTTCAAAGGAAAAAATTGTTCGTAATATTTTATATTTAAAGCTACGTGTTAAGGTTTAATAAAAAAGCCTGTTAACATTTCATTGAATTTTTAAGAAAATACTGAATATTTTAAAGCTTATTATTTAAATCTAAGAATGCAAGTTGTCAAGGTTCTTTAAAAAAAAAAACATTTTCTAAAAAATATACAGTTTTCTAAACAAAAAAAAAAAAGTTAAATTTTGATATTTATGAACAATTTTATATATTTTAATTTTATATTTATATTTTTTGGAAAATTTTGTATTTTATAAAAATCTAAATATAAAAAATATAATAATCGGTTTAAAGAAAAAATAATTTTCGTTATATTTTATATTATAAATTTAATGCGTTAATGCTTTTTTAAAAAGTGCTTTTAACTTTTTATTGATTTGTTAAAAAAATTATACATTTTTTAAACCCAATTATTTTAAAAATATAAGTTGTTAATAAGCTTCTTTAAAAAACACTTTTTTTTTTAATTACTTAACCAATTTTCTAAAAAAAAATGTACAATTTTTTAATAAAAAAAAAAAAACCTAGAAAAAATTGTATATATTTCAATTTTATATTTATGATTTGGTGGAAAATGTGAAAATATGATATTTTATAAAAATCCGAATATATTTCAATAAAATTTCTTGCGGAAAAAAAATGAAAAAATTTGTATATAATTTTTTAATTCACTATTTTTAATTAATAATTAATTTAAACAAATTTGAAATTCATTATTTTTGCATAATTTTTAAATAAGAAAATTGTATATTTTGGGGGCAATAAAAAAAAAATAAGTAAATTTTATATTCTCTTTTTGTCCATTCTTTATAAATATTCTTACATAAATAAAATACTATCATTCTCCATTTGCATTTTTTTTTAAATATAAATATAATTAATTTTAACAAAATTCACTATTTCTGCATAATTTTATAATACAAAAATTTTATATTTTGGGGGTAATGAATAATAAATATTTTTTAAAGAAAAAATAAGTAAATTTAATATTTTTTATTACATTTTTTTTTGTAATATATCAACCGGCATTTATTTTTTTTAACTTCATCTTTTGGTCTATTCTTCATGTGACATAATTAATATAATTTGATTGTGTATTTAAGGTTTTTATTTGGTGTAGACTCTTAAAAAACAAAATTAAAAAATATACAAATTTCATAGTTTGTTAAAAAAAAAATTTATTAAAAAAAAATAAATAAATATAATTTTTTAAGCGAATTTTAAATTCACTATTTTTGCAAAATTTTAAAATAAGAAAATTTTATATTTTGGGTGCAGTAAAAAAAATATTTTTTAAGAAAAACTGAGTCACTTATATATTATATTTATTAATGTTATTTCAAATATGTAGATCGTCTTTTTTTTAAATTGCATGTTTTTGTCTATTTTTCATATGACATAAATAAAATAATTTTATTGTGCATTTACATTTTTTTAAAACTTTTTTTGGTGTAGACAAAAATTGTTAAGTCTCTTCAAAAACAAAATAACAAATATATAAAATTTATATTTTATTTCAAACACTGCGGTTTACACCTTCTTTATATGGTGTTTATATAAAATTCCTGACAAAAGATTTCAAAAATTTTAATTACTTTTTTAAATATTAATCCAAAACACACATATTCAAATACGTTCGAAAAACTTTAAAAAAATATTTAAAATTAACATTTAAATAATACTAATTTAATTTTAATTCCATGGCATTATTACTAACTTACTAAAGAGCTTGGATATAATTCTAGCTTTTCTACTAAAACGCTGATCTTTTAAATTTAATTAAAATATGTTAACACTAACAAAATATGTAAATTTTTATATATTAAAATTGCTCAACAAAGCAGTTTTTAAACATTAAATTATATTTTTTTTTTCAATACAAATTTTTGGTTTACCCTCAACATACAAAAAAATTAATCAAATTATGCGTGCAATATAAGATCTTTTTTTTCATGCCTTTTTTAAAATTATTGGGGCAGTTTGTTTTTGCTGCTTATTCAGCTAGAAACTTGGTTAATAAATATTTAATATATGGCAATTTTTTTATAGCTTCTGGCGATTTGCTTTCTTGCTTCCCCAGACTAAAGTCTATAAGTTTAGAATCGTTTTTTTTACCAAGTTTTTTGATGCCATATTTCCATGTTTGCAAATTAAAAAATAAAAAAAAAACAATTAATAAAACATAGCCGTAAATTAAACCTTAAAAAAATGCCTTATTTAAGCCTAGGTAAAAAAAATTTTAATTTACATTTTAAGGCCTTTAAATAAAATGGCTAATTAATTTTTTTTTCGCAACAATTGCCTTTTTAGAGCAATATGTTAAAGCCAAAAAAAAATTTATTTTTTCTCCATTATCGTTAACGCATCGTTCTAGTTGTGGAATTGATAGCCCCAATGGCGTTGCCCATATAAGCCACTGCAATAAGTATACATTTTGGCCATATCATTTAGGCCCGAAGTGTGTTGGTTATTGGCAACCTCTGAAGTGCTTTGTCATTATGGGCGGTTAGTGTGCCCAGGCCTAAGTACATATACCCACAAAGATATTCATTAATGCGCTCTTTAATTTG
The DNA here is from genome assembly GCA_037043745.1 of Chymomyza amoena. Taxonomy (NCBI): domain Eukaryota; kingdom Metazoa; phylum Arthropoda; class Insecta; order Diptera; family Drosophilidae; genus Chymomyza; species Chymomyza amoena. The sequence goes on from JBAMAX010001795.1 coordinate 268,143, forward strand.
TTCGCAAATTATGCGGCAGAGTCCCTTTTTTTTTTTTGGTAGCTGGAAACCCCTCCAGCCCAAAACATTAAAAGACTCGTTGACATTGGCACAAAGTTTGTTGGCTGCGGCCAAGCGTGCCAGCCCCAAATTGCTGACCATTTTGTGGGAGTGTGTGTGTGTATCTGTGTGTGTGCAGACAAAATGGCCCCAATTTGATGTTATTATCGGCACGCTAAAATCGCTGAAGCTGAAGAAGCGGCAACTTAGGAGCAAATAATGGGCTCCAATGTACCGCCAAGTGAGGCAACAACAAAATGGCTATAAATTTACTCAGCTACTTTGCATGTTGCTCTGTTGCCGCTGTAGAGAGTATCTGATGGATACAAACTTATTGATTGCTCTGGTAATTCCAATGGACACAAAAACCCCAGAGCAGCTCATGTGTTTGTTTGTTTGGCAGCGGAAGTTTAGCAGAGATTGGCAATGGCTAAACGGCTTGTTGCCAACAAAATGGCGCCAACGCAACAGACGCACTTGCAAGTGCCTCTATATAGGACGGAGCCGTTAACGAGGGTTGCACTTTATGTTGCCAGGTGTTGGCTTTTGAGAAAAATATTGATATTTTTAAGGATTTTTTTTCACTTCATAACGAAGTTCAAAACCCATATTCCAAACAGGAAGAAGTGGAGATAGGTGTACCAGGTCCAGCTGGTTCGATAAAGATATATACGGATGGTTCCAAGCTGGACAACCGTGTAGTGCAGAGGCGTCTATTTTGAGGAACTCAACGTCAAATCTGCTTTCCAACTCCTGGATCGCTGCAGTGTCTTTCAGGAAGAGATCAATGCAATCCAGGAGGCTTTGGCGACAATAAGAAATCTACAAGTACGGAATAAGAAAATCTGTATCTACTCGGACAGCCAGGCGACTATTAAGTCCCTAGCTACGATGAGCTCGTGCATGAATTCAGTGAATACCTGACGTTCGTCTCTGGAGGAGAGGGCTGAGCAGTTTTCCATTCAACTCATATGGGTCCCAAGACATGGGGACATCGAGGGCAACTCTATTGCGGTTGAACTGTCTAAACAAGGAACTAGCAGCATCCTCCTTCAGGAACAGGAGGGCCCAGGTATACCCATGGCCAGCTGCAAACTGAGCAATTCTTCGCTATTTGTGCAAACCAAACGTGAAATCGGACATCGAACACGTTCCGGATATCGCCGCAAACCTGGCCGACATAATGCAGAAAAAGAACTAAGGAACTTTGCTGTCTGAATAGAGCCCAATGCGCAACTGTCATTCGCGCTATCACAGGACACTGGCTGGTGGGGACTCCCATTCATCCAGACTGAATGCTCCCCGCCGTGACTCCTGTAGAAGCTGCGGCGATGGAAAGGAGCTGGAGACAATGGAACACTTTTTCTGTCACTGCCCTGGGCTGGGCAGGAAAAGATTTCGTTTCCTAAAGTCACACTTTCTTGATGAATTATCTCAGCTCTCCGAACAGAGTGCAAAATAACTCTTAAGGTTTATTCAGGCTGCCCGATGGATGTCTCAACTCATATAGCAGACTCTTAAGTGGGGAAGAGTAATGAATGGCCCACCGTAGAGGTTTCACAACGGGTCTATTCTTGGCCTAAATGAGTTGGGATATCAGTCCCAACTGCCGCCCTAGCCGAACCGAACCCTACTTCAGCATTCTTTGAAAAGTCAATATTTCTCTCACTCGTATATCCTGATTTTTGACAGGAAATCTTGCGAAGCAAATTAATTATTAATTTGAACGTCTTAATTTAAATCACGAAGCTGAATTACACAGGCTCCTAAAAAAAGAATGTTATGAACTGTACGCTAACATCCAAGTTATCAGAGATTATCTTAAAAATAATTCCTTGTTTGACCCCTTAGAGAAGGGCATAGGGGATCTCTAGTACTACTACTCTTCGAACATAACAGGGACCTACAGTTTATAGCCGAATTCGAACGGCGGTGTCTTTAATTAATATAGACGTTCATGGCAAATAGCGTCTTTGAGTTAGCGATGCCAGTGCTAGGCAAGTGCACCAGTGCTACTGCGGGGAATCGAACCACCGATCTTTGGTTTTAGAGGCGAGTATGCTACCACTTACGCCACCGACGGCCGAGATTATCTTAAACCAATAATTTTTTTTCCCCACAAGGAGAAATGGAATCTAACAAGAAGAAGAAGTTTTAATCTATTGTCTTCAAAGCTTTTGAGACATAAAGAAAAGTTCAAGGATTTGGTCACCAAATTCAAGGTCCGAGAAACGCCATTATTCGAATGTTCCGAGATTACCACAGCGCCTTATAACGTTCTATTAATTTTAAACACTATGCCCTACTAGGGAAAATGAAATCTAAGAAGTAGAAGAAGTTTGAAACTATTGTCTTCAAACCTCTTGAAACTTTCAAAGAGGTTCAATAATGCGGCCATTGAATTCGAGGTTCGAGAAACGCACATCATCCAAGTGTTCCGAGAATACCTCAGCGACTTTATAGCTTCTTATAATTTTGAAGACTACGCCGCCACTGGGAGAAATGGAATCAAGAGGAAGCTGAATTTTAAAACTATTGTCTTCAAACCTTCTGAAGCCTACAAAATGGTTCATTTCGGTGTACCTCACTTCCAAGTAACAAAAATCTTCATAATTAATTCATTTTAATCAGGAATCCCTCGGAAAGTAACAGAATTATAATGATGACAATTACTCCCAAACTTTCAAAACAACCCTCGCAAACTACATAATAAGACTATGAATGTATTTGTTGCTGCTTCCTCTATCTGTGGGTGGCATGCCATGCTGCGTTTTCTTCTCTCTTCGTTGTTCTCCGTTCTTCGTGTTGGGATGCTGCTGCTGCTTTGGCCTCGATTTCGCCTTTGCACTATGCACAGAGTGGGAGGGACAGAGAGCAACATGATAAAAAACAGCATAACAATGTGGAAAAAAAGAAGAACAAAACAAAGAGTGTGGGCCAACTGAATGTGACACGTTGAAACAAGAAGAGACGATGAACTTTTTTAGTTAGCCTGAACTTTGCTTGAACTTAAGCCACATTTACACTGCCAGATAGTTCAAATGTGATTCTAATATTATCAACAATATGGGACACTTAAGTGACTTGGTGAGCGATAAAAGAAGGCACTAAAAACTCTATGAACTTAGGTCTAAGACTTATGACGTGAAGGTCAGCTGACATTTGGCTAGCTTGAACTAGGAAGTTTTTTTGAAATGAACTTCGCATGAAATGAAAACTTTAAAGCACTGAATATGTGCGTTTTGGCTTAAGACCACTTTGGTATTACTTTGGTACTTTTGGTATTTTTGAAAAAATAAAAATCCTGGTGTTATCAAGCAAACTAGAGTAAAAGTTCGGCGTATTGAACATGAGCGTCGAAAAAAAATATCCCAATATTCTAAGTTACTCTCAAAGACGTATGGCACCAAGCAAATATTTCTCACGGAATGACAGAATTTTATATAAAAAAATAGTGGAGTTTTTTTTTATTATTTTAAAGCCCATACGCAGATTCAAAAATCTCGCAGGGAACGACAAAACTTCATAAAAAAAATTATATTCTATTATTAATGAGAAAACTTCATATAGAAAAAATCGCGTCTATTTTTTATACGTGAAGTTTTATTATTCCGTGCTTGATTTTCGTATGCTCAGTATGGGCATTAAAAAACAATTTTTTACAAATTTACAAATTTTCCTGGCTTAGTGCATAAGCAAAATATCATCTGCGAAGCTTTGCATATTGTTCTTCAATTTATTATTACCACGGGGCTCTGCCCCGCTTGCTTCGCACCAGACTATTTAGTAATATAAACAATTCATTATTTCCATAATGTTCATTCCATTACCATGCTACATTCGGTCCTGACCGACTTTACAATTCCCTGGAACCTACCTCGACCTACAAGCTGTTTTGATTCGCAACTAGAATAGGGACGTCGACAATGGGTCCTTTGATACTGTTCTGCTTGAATTTTTTTATTTTTTATGCACCCTCAAAAGTGTTTTTACGATTGTAACGCTTACCTTGGATTTGTACTGCACAAATGCCTCAATTTAGGAAATAGATAATTTATACAAAATTTCAAAAAGCCCCCAAAAATTAAACAAAATTTAAATAGTATCAAGTGAATTGTAGTTCGTTCAATGGTTGTTGTGGCAGCCCTTGCTATTTTCATCTGCATAATTTCAACGTATCGTGGTTAACATTTACATTTCGCACACCGTATGTATGAGGCGTGGCTATCACATAGTGTAAACACAATCGGTTCCACCCTTTTTTTTGCGTTTTTAGGTATGGATAGATGTTCAATTTATTATAAAAGAAGAAAACAAAGGAATTTTTAAAAATACACCAATTTTCTTATTCCTGCATTATTTCCTATATGTGAAAATGAACCAATGAAAATAATATTATAAAAATTACTTACCGATGTTGATTAATCGAGAATTAAGCTTAAGCCGTGAAGAATTTATAACCTGAAAAACGACAAAAAAAATACCGTCAGAATTATAAATTGAACAAAAATAATAATAGTTTCGAGAGCGCAGCAATTATTTTGAAATTTAATAGTCGTTTGCCATCCATTTGCAAAAAGCTTCTAAGCGGCGGTATGGCAGATTTCAAAGACCCGACCGCCTAAAAATTGTCCATTTTACCTGCAAATAGCACTTGTAAAATTTAAAAACGTTCCGAAAGTATTTGATAGATACCTAAAATATGATCAAATGAATCATAAGTTGATATCACTTTTGTCTGTTTGTTGGCTGTATTGTTCTATCAGAAACGTGTGAAACAATTAGATTTCAGAGATGGCAAGAGCTAGAGTTACTAGGCTTGGACATTATGGTCAAAAATTATTCCATCGTATCCAAGTTTATTTAATTTTAAAGAAATCGGCGGACGTAAAGTCGGGCGCGGACGACTTTGAGGATACCCTCTACCACTAGCTTGTAATAAAGTCCGATTTCTTCACAAAAAACCAAAAACAGAAGAATTTGTAAGCAAAAATTTTTTTTTTGACCAATCGTTCACTATGGGAGCTATATGATATAATCAACCGATTTCAATAAAATTTGACACAGTGATTAAATACCTTAAAAAAGATCTGAATGCTAAATTTAGTTCAAATATCTTTACAAACAAACTAAACACATCGGATTTTGTATAAAAAACGTTTTTTTTGGACCGATTGGTCCTATTGGAGCTATATGATATAGTCAACCGATTTGGATTAAATTTAGTACAGTGCTTAGGAACTATAAAAATCTCACGAATGTCAAATTTGGTCCCAATATCTCAACAAACAAACGGAAAAACAACAAATTTTGTTAAAAAATCGATTTTTTGGAAGATCGGCCCTATGGGAGCTATATGATATAGTCAACCGATTTTGTTCAAATTTGGCACATTGCTTAAGTGGTCTAAAAAATTTCCAAACGCCAAATCTGGTTGACGATATCTTTAGTTACAAAAACGAACATATAGCGAATTTTGCTTTAAAAAAGTTATTTTGGCCGATCGGTCCTATAGGAGCTATATGATATAGTCAACCGATTGTGATGAAATTTGGTATCAGTGATTGGAAACTATAAAAAACTTTCGAATACCAAATTTGGTTACGATATCTTCATAAACAAACGAACTATTCATCTAAAACGCTTTATTTTTTTTCGAGGTCGTCTCAAACACCCCTATGGGAGCTACATAATTTAACCCCGATATCAAAAAATAAAATAAACTTGTCTCCTATGGTATAATATGGGATCTAATGTGAAAGATTTGCAACTCTAGCTACTTACCATCTCGTAGAATCTAGGCGTTCACACGGATCGAGAACGGAAAGACGGACATGTGGTTATAATCGACTTCCTATTCAAACCCTGATCATATTCTATGGTAACTTTGGGTTGTACTGCCGACGTCTCAGCTTCTACTATGTTACATACATTTTCGGCTTGCACAAACTTAATATACGCCATGGTACCATACGGTACGAGGGTATAAATCATAGAGTTGGCCTGAATAATTTTAGCTAAACTGGTCTAAAGGCCCTGGTAGCCACGGCTTCCGATTACATTTAATTGTCTAGTTTTATATTTTCACAATATAAGCTAACTTTATATAAATAAACCTAAAATAATTTTAGTAAACTCTAAAATTGATTAAATTAAATAAAATTAATTAAACTAGTTTTCAACTTTTAATAAAAATTTGGTATTCCGTAGTAAATGACATGATAAAACCGAAAATGAAGTCCAAATTTGTTTTTATAAATCGAGTTTCGAGATATGCCGAAAAATCGTGTTTTCGAAACTAGATTTGGATTCTACATATACTTTAAAAACATATTTCCAATCATACAAATGAATCTCATATTAATCTCACCATTATTTTATAAAAATGATAAAGCTGGTCTGGGTAAATTTGGTAAGCCCTAAAATTGTTTAAATTCAATAATTTAATTAGTTTACAGCTTTTTGGTAGTCTCAACATGTTTTAGTCTTTCTCGTAGTAAAATGACAGGCTAAAGCCGAAAATTAAGTCGAAAATTATTTTCATGAAGCGGGTTTCGAGATATGGCGAACAAACCGTATCAAATTCCTCTGGTTGAACTAAACTGATTACGATAATTTTTTTACTTGACTTTAGATAGTTGAATTACCCATCGATTACATTTGGATCATATTTTTGTCAAGTCTATCAAACCGATCACAATTTTTTCATTCATATGAAATTTTTCGCAATTTTTTAGCTGTTTGCGTGTCCTTAAATACTTTCGGATGGTCTTTATATATTACAGGAGCTATATACAGGTAAGAAGAAAACTTTAAGGGTTATTAAAATCGTGAGATGTTGCAAAAGTGGCCACCCTAATGAGCCCATTATTACAAGCTGTGCATAAATTCCAATGCAAGAAAGTTCAAATTATCGATAAAACGGAATTTTTAAAACTTTTTTGTTTTATTCTTTTTTTTGTGTTACTTATTATGAAATTGTGTCTGATTCAAATTCTCCTGCATTTTTAAAAAACAAACGACACCGACAAGGATAAATTTTTTTTAGAAATCCACCCTATTTAAATTTGGCTGGCTTCGTACAGCTCATTGAAAATAAATTGTTTCTAACTTTGTGTGTCAGATCCAAATCCAACAATAAAATTAAATCACCCTAGATGCATCCCTTGACATCCAGAAATAGGTGGTAAGCCTGCCAGCAGTCTTTTGTAGCCTAAGCAGACACTCTACTCAGGACAAACATGTCCTTGAATGAGTTTAAGAAAATAGTAAAATATTCTTAGAATGCTGACTCAGGACACAGGTGAAATATATTTTCACCCTGCATTCAAACAGAGTGATATCCCTCTTTGATTGTCAAAGCATCCTGCACCGGGCAAGATTGGTCTGGCGGAGGACTAGTAGGGAGCATAATGAAAGTAGTTTTTTCAAACGAAGTTTTCATAAACGCCGACTTTTTTTTATTACCTTGTAGTGGTGAGAAGGCTTATTAGGGGCGATGAATCTAAGAGTGATGCCGGTAGGGCCACCCATGCCCGTAAGTTCGAGGAAGAGACCTGAAACTAAGAGCAGTCCAGGATAAATCCTTATGCTTTTTGGTAGCCGTATTGCCATCAGGTAAGCGTTTGTTTCCATATCAGGGGCGGATTTCAACTAGAAATATTTGAGACCACCACTCATAGATTATCGTAAAAGATGTTGGAATAACATGAAACAAAAATATAATTGACAGACATCTCCAGGGGGTACCCAACAATTATTGGTCAATCCCATTGCTACGGCAGCCAGCACAGAGGATTTGGAGGTGCTAATTCCACATTATAACGACAACAAGATGAATGTAACCAATGAGGCTCTATGCTCCATTAAGAAATCAAGAATAGAAGTAGTAGTAGTAGTATAATAAATTGAAAATTACGCCATTTTGAAAATTTCATAATAAATTTCCAGGAATATCAAAAAAGAGATTTCGAGCACACCACTGACTAATATGTTCACAAAAACTACTTGCCCCAATTGAGCTTATGTACAAATTAGACAAAACTTTTAGCTCAAGTTAAAAACTATTTACCATGTAAGAGACAAGAGGCAGGATCTCAACCGTGTAAAAACTCCTGCAACAGATGCCACCAAAGCAAGCCATACATATATTGCTATGACACTTTGTACATATTGCCTTTTTTAATGCCAGTTTTCAACTGAAGCTATTATAAAAAGACATCAAAATCTTAAAAGTTTTACCATGCCCCCAGGACTAGTTCCAACTGGCTTAAGTGTTTTGCGGTTTTGCTGCTTAAGTTGAGAGGAGATCTGTAAACCTCTGTTTAGTCCTGTCAGAGGACACCAAATAGTCGTCGTAGTAGTGTTTTTGTGCGTCAGTCAGCGTATTGTCTGGAAAACCACAGAGCATCAGGGAGGTAGTAGAAATGCCAGGCCAATGTTGCCTTATTAAAACTGACAACAGAAACCAACAGTTTGTGGCCTGCCTGTCGTCTGCCTGTCCCGATGTTCCTGTTCCTGCTGCACCCAACTCCGTCCCCCCATTCAGGTCTGCTCCACGTGCGGCATGCCACAGTTGCTTGTTGTGGTTGTTTGTGTGTGTGCTACTACTACCACCACTACTACTATGTATAGCCAATCGTTCGGGATGTCTATAAAAGTAGCTACTATGTATAGGGTATATGGGTATATAGATATATGTTATGTATTTTGTGTTTTTAGTTTTGATTTTCCACTTGATGGAGTGCAAATTCAAAACGTTGCCACTGCCCTACGCCCGCCCCCCTTGTGCATATTTCTATCAATTTACTCCCGCTCTATCTATTTTATGCCATCCCTGACTCCTGTATCCCTTTGCAAGCGCTCAAGCGTGTTATCAAATTATAAACAATTTCATTTCGCTTTCACGATTTTCAACGAAAATTGGAACGTGCAAATGCAAATGCATTCTTAATGTGCCGTTAAACGTAATGTTAATTAGTCTGCCGTACCGTTACTTTTATCCCCCTCCCCCGCCACTTAGGAACCCTCCCCCTCTCCCCTTTGTCATTTCAGCAAAGTATGTCAACTAGAAAGCCTGCACATGGCTTCATTCAGCTCTCTCCCTTATGGTGCACACAATTTCCATACTGGAAAATTTTCCAAAAATACATGACAGCAATTAAGATACTAGCACCATAGTGCAATTACTATTTTTTACTTTATTTTTCCGTTTTTTCTAACGTTTTGGGCATGAGACGTGTGTCAGCGAAGTTTGTTCCGAAATTGCTAAATTTTGACCAAAAGAACCGTCGCATGAACATCGCTCAAGAGCTGTTGTCAAAAGGGTCATAACTGGTGACGAATCAGGGGTATATGGTTATGGTATCGAAACCAAAGCCCAATCGTCCCAATGGAAGCGGCCAGAAGACCGAAAAAAGCACGCCAAGTTCGATCAAATGTCAAAGTTTTGCTCACTGTTTTCTTCGATTACCATGGCGTGGTGCATCAGGAGTTCTTACCATATGGTCGTTCGGTCAATAAATAGTATTATCTGGAAGTTATGCACCGTTTGCGAGAAACAATACGAAGAAAACGTCCAGAATTGTGGAAAAACAATTCATGGCTTTTGCATCACGATAATGCCCCTGCTCACTCATCTTTGCTTGTGAGAGATTTTTTGGCCAAAAACAACACCAAAATCATGCCTCAGCCACCATATTCACCGGATTTGGCCCCATGTGACTTTTTCTTGTTCCCAAAACTAATGAGACATATGAAAGGACGGAGATTTGCTACGATACAAGAAATAAAGACTGCATCGCTGGAAGAGTTCAAGGCTATACCGAAAAGTGCTTATGAGAAGTGCTTTGAGGATTGGAAAAACCAAAAAATATTTTTTCTTAAAAATTCAAAGTCACTTACTTTTACTTACTTCTGAACACACATAATATAATTTTGAGAAAAAAATCTGATTTCTTATAAATTTTAAAAATGATAAAATTGTTACAAATTTAAAAGATATTGAGAAAAAAATAAAATTTATTATAATATATATTTCAAAAACAAACAAAAATTTCTTAAAGATTTAAAAGAAAATTTCTTCAAATCCAACAGCTTAAAATCTCTGTCCTTTAAAAAAATATAGATCAGATTTCTTTTAAGAATAAAAAATAATTGTAATAATTAAAAAAATATAAAAAAAAAAAAATAAGTATTTAGTAAAAATTTAAAAGATATTGAGAAAAGAAATGAAATATACCATATTTCAAAAGCAAACAAAAAATTTCTTAAAAATGTACAACTTTTTATTTTCTTTTTCTTGAAATCCAACACCTTCAAAGTTCTGTCCCAAAAAAATGATACATCAGATCTCTTTTAAGAATAAAAATAATTGCGAAATTTAAAAAAAATATAAATAACAAAAAAATAAATAATAAATAGAGCTATTAACGTGAAAAATTCATATTTTTTAGAAAAATTTTAATTAAATTTAAAAAAAATTGGTTAAATATTTAAAATATTTTGAGAAAAAAATTAGATTTCTCATATACTAGAATAAACAAATTTTTATTTTTTTTTTCTTAAAATTCGAAATCTTTTAAAGGTTTGTCCTTAAAAATAAGAGAACTCAGATCTCTTTGACAAAATAAAAATTGTAAAAATTAAAAAATGTAGTAAAATTTAATTTAAATTAAAAAATTATAAATATAAAACAAACCACATTTCACGCGCGTATAAACTGCAAAAACACAATTTCTTGAACACTAAAATTGAAAAAATTATCCTCGGAATGGGATCAAACTTTTTACGCTCATACATTAATTTTCACCGAATTTAAGTCTCCGGAGACCCATATTACTGGCATGCCAAGTTTAAGCTGAAAGATATTCGCAAAATGTTATTTGGAGGGACAGATTTTTAAATCAAGATCTAGGTAGCCTGTCTAGAAATTTCAGGCGCACCATTGACATTTATACCTCTTGGGAATTGCTACATTGTCACGGTGAGGAGGGCGATGAATCCAAGAGCAATTTCGGCGGTAGCATAGCTATCGGTAGGGCCACCCATGCCGGTAAGCTCGAGAAAGAGTCCAGAAGCTAAGAACAATTCACAACAAACCCGGATGCCTTTTTGGCAACCAAAAATGGCATCAGGTAAGCGTCTGTTTCCCCATATCAGGGGCGGCTTCTAACTAAAGAATCTTTGGACCCATCACGCATTGATTCTTATAAAAGATGCTAGAGTAATATGGAACAAAACAGTAATGGAAACATGTCTCCAAGGGGTACCCAACAATTATTGGTCAATCTCCATGCTACGGCAGCCAGCACAGAGGATTTGGAGGTGCTAATTTCACGTTTTAACGCCCACACGATGAATTTACCAAAAGAGGCTCAATGCTCCACTTAGGAGTCCAGAATTCATAGTAGTAGTTGTAGTATTGACATTTATGGTCTTCCCAAAGAATTATTCCCAAATTCCCTAATATTCCCACAAAGTAAGTTAAACAATTTAGAAGATTTTTAAATGATATTTTATATCAAATTCTTAGAGAAACTCTTCTAGAAATTTAAAGCATGCCCATTGGCTTTAATAATATTCCCGAAAAATTATTTAGAGAATCGAATAAATCAAAATCAAAGATCACTGAATCATCAAAGTCTTTTGTAAATGAGATATTGATATATTACTATATACTCAGCTATGACCAAGAACCAAATTTAGTAGTTCCCTGCTATGATAGACTTCATCATCCTCTAAACCGTTTACATTTATTCTAGCTGAAAATTTGCTAAACAAGAGATTTCAGGTACTACTCCAATAGTTAATAAGGAAATAACCCATAACAAATGTTCATGAAATTAATATTACTGTAATATATCTGCCAAGAAGATGCTCTTAAAATTCCCAGAGAAACTCATCACTATATTTAATCAACTAATGCAAATAACAAAAAAAAAAACAAACGACAACCAGCAGACAAACTCGATTAACCCAATCCATCCTCTGATTTCTAAGATTCTCTAACAATTTTAACCCTTCCACAGACAAAGGGCATCCCAAATTCTCCACTTCTTAACTCCAAATCCCCAACTTGTTATTTATAATTTAATGTCTGCTTGGGAAACTTGTGTTTTAGCTCTCATTATGTTGCTTTTAAGTTTTGCAATAAGTGGAACATGACATCCTTTGGTGTTTAGCGCAAGCTAGCAACAACGCAAAAAAAAGGACATTTGTCATCAAGTTGAAATTGCTTTCAACATGGTATTTGTTTTTGTGACAACCTTTTTCAAAATGGTTTAAATTTTATGTAACCTTTGAACGAGCATTTATAGTCATTAAGTGTGCATACACAAAGGGGGTTCCCCCTTAGAATACCAAATTTGAACAGTTTGACAAACTTTACTATGACCGAAATAACAAATAAAAATCTCGTACAATAAAATTTCAATAAAAGTTGATCAAAAAAGCAGCAAACCGAATGAAACAAAGGATTGAATAAAGGTTTTGATCCTAAATCTGCTTGACCATAAAATCAGCACACACAGTTTTATTTGACCTCTGGAAAGAACAACAACTACAATAGTAACACAGCAGAAAAGTCAAACACAACAGCAACAAGAAATGTAGAGGCAGAGGTGGAGTTAGGTTTTTGAGAAGGGGTTTGAAGGCAACTGAGTCGCATAAGGGGCCTTAGGGGGGTTATTCCGTTAGTGTCACAAGTAAACGGGCTGATTAGGCCTTACTTACATAGAAATATGTAAATCATTAAAAGAATTATAGACTCAATAAATTTAAAAAAAAATGTCTTAAATTACAAATAAAATCCCTTTCGTATATTTGAATTCTAGAATATTTATTACCCTAGCGGATTGGGGTAAATCCAAATATGACAAAGCTTATGCTCTTCACCAGGACAAAGCTTATGCTCTTCACCAGGAAGTATAAACTTTCGTCTCTTATAAATCCCAAGCTTGATAGTACGACCAGACCATTTAGCGACTCAGCCAGATACCTCGAGTTAGTCCTAGACAGCAAACTGGACTAGAACCTAAATACAGAAGAATGAAGAAAAACGACAACGACCGCTTTATACACTTGCAAGAAAGTCATTGGACTTTGGGGGCATATCCCCAAAGATAGTTCACTGAGTAAACACTGCCTTTGTCTGACTAATAGTGATGTATGGAGTCTCGATCTTGTGGCCAACCTTAGTCGAGGGGACCAACCTTAAAAAGTTAAGTAAGGTTCAGCCAATCGCCGATCTTACCATTAGTGGTGCTCTACGGTCCACCCCAAACGAAGCACTCGATGATAGACTAAATCTCCTGCCTCTTGACAAAGTGCGGAACAACAAGCCGTTCTATCAGCATTACGCAAAAATGGAATGACCAAGACTTTGTTCACGCAAAGATTTTTAAAGGGAACCCACTCATTCCCTTGAATACAGACTACTGCATACCGCAGGAACATTTCACAACCAATTTCAGAGCCCATATTCCAACCAGGTAGGAATGGAATATACATAGATGTACCAGGCCCAGCGGGCTCGATAAAGATATACACGGACGGTTCCAAGCTGGACGAGCGTGTAGGCGGAGGTGTCTATGTTGAGGATAATATAACAGACAGGTTTTAGGAGTACACAGGCGTTGCGTAGACCAGGCTAACACACTACGCATAATAACCGAATAAGCTGTGGAGTGGCGTACACCACTGTACCACCAGTTCATCGACTTCAAGAAGGCTTTCGACTCAGTAGACAGAGTAGAGATATGGCGGTCATTGGCGAGGAAAGGAGTGCCAGTCAACATCGTATCGATAGTGAAAGCGATGTACGATGATGCGGACTTGGCGGTACTACATAATGGGAAAATTAGTACACCTTTCCAAACAAACACCGGTGCTCGGCCAGGACGCTTCCTATCACCACTACTAGTTGATGAGGTTATGAGAGATGTATGCAGGTCTAGGCATAGGATTACGTGGAGTCTCACCCGTGATTTGGAAGACCTGGACGACATTTGTCTCATCTCTCATAAACTAAGTGTTATCCAATGCAAAGGAATGATCTCGAGATCCTTGCCAGCAAAGTTGGACTCTCGATAAACGCATCCAAAACCAAAGCGATGCGTCTCAACCATACAAGTCAAGGAAACATAGCCACCTGCAGGAACACTATTGACTTTGTCGATAGTTTCTCATACCTTGGCACCACAATTTCCACCAGTGGTGGGATGGATGAGGATATAGAGAATCGTCTCAACATAGAGCCAACAGCATTTGGACGCTTGTTCCGCATATGGATAAACCATAAGGAGAAGAACAAAGCGGAGAATCTTCAATGGGAGCGTCAAATCCATCTTGTTGTAAAGCAGCGAGACGTGGCTGGCCTCGCAGAGAATGATATCAAAACTACAATCGATTATACAAGAAATCGAGGAGAGACAGCTAAAATGGTTCGGACATCTACATCGGATGGACGAGTCAAGAAAAGCCAAACAGGTACTGGAAACGAGAACGGAAGGCAATGCACCGAGAGGAAGATCCCAAAAAACTTGGGAAAATCGCATCCAGAATGTGGGAAGGATGAGGTGCAGAACCCTGACAGAGATGAGAAGAGAGAGCCGGAACCGATCTAATTGGGGAAGATGGATATCCCGAGGTTACCCCGACGCCTAACAGCAAATATTAAAGAAGTAGAAGAAGCAGAACTACAATCATTCGTCAACAAGTGTCTAAGAATTATATGCGTTATATTCTGGCCCAATAGGATATCAAACGTAGAACTATGGCACTATGTATACTAGTGAAGTTCCTATCTGCACTTAGATGAGAACACGCAAGGCCATGCTCTTAGAAAAGACCGAAGCAGCATTATCAGGATGTCTTTGGAATGGAACCCCCAAGGAAGCTGACGAGTGGGAAGGCCAAAGGCAACCTGGCGACGTATGATACTAAACGAGTTGTTCCTATACAACATCAGCTGGGATACAGCAAAGCAAACTGCGCCAAATAGAGTCCGGTGGAAAGTTCTTGTTGAAGCCCTAAGCTCCCTGGAGGAGTACTAAAGGGAAAAAAAAACTAATTGAATTCCAGATTATTTCTTAGCCTATCCAAGACAAATATAACAAATTAATGAAACCTTTTTTTAAAGGAAAGCCGTGAAAAAAATTTACTTAGTTCAGTGCTTAGATAGAAAGCAGGCTCAAAAATCTCCGGACTATCCAGCAGCCATTAAAAGATTACGGTTTCATTTTTTGTAGACTTATTTATGCCAACTTTGGAAATAATGTCAAACTACGGTCCTTAAAATCCCATTAACTTCCAACCCCCCACAACTAAGCCACTGTTGCTAGGACACGTTTGACCACAAAATAGTGGCATGCCCCAAGTCAAATATAACACACATAAAGCATCTACAGCCGAACTCATTGACTGTATTGTTTGTGTGTGTGGGGGTGTATGCTTGTATGTGTATATGTGTATGTGTGTGCCGTTTCAATAAAGCCATCATTGCGGTGCTTGAGTGCGACAAGAGACGTTAAGAAGTGCTGCCAAAAAAAGAACAAAACTATTAAACTAAAGTGGAAATTGGCGCAGAAGGTTTTAACATGTGCGCACTAGAGCGGAAATGTGGCATGCCACACACGCACACACTCAGACTGTTTCTAGCTTTTTTTGGTTTTCAGCTCCGAATTTTCAGCTGCCGCCGACTGCTTGAGGCTGCTTTCTGTATCTAGGCCTGAGTTTTGTCTGGCCCTTAAGCTTATGCATGAGCGAGCTGTTGACAGCTGAAGTGGGTGCTTTGAACCTTTTATGTGCTTTTAATTTGAAAAATTTGCTTCCCCCCCGCTCACTTGCCTCGTTAACTGAACTTTGGCTTATCAGAGCACACACACATGCGTAAACACAGCACACACACACACACACACACACATGTGTGCCATTTGCGGCCATGTCACTTTACTTTTATTTAATGGCTGCCTCTTAATATGAGTGCGTATGAGTGTACGTGTGTGTTTGTGCGTTTGGACCGTGATTCAATTGGTAATGGCTTTGGCCTTTGGGCCAACTCATTTGCATTGCCTGCAAAATTGATTGCTATTTGGCCAGACGACGACCTACGCTCTAATTGTAAAATCTTTTTTACCAGCTGCAAGCTGCCAACTTTTCCCTACCACATGGCGTATGAGTGCTTTTGCGTGTTGCAGCAGCATCAATTATTAATGTTATAGCCTCGTTGACAATCTTTCCATTGGTTAAGGGTGCGGCAATCGTTGGCGGAATTGGAACTACCATTTTTAGTGTACAACTGATTAATTACGCTAGGTGTCAAATGCAACACTTGATAAGAGAAATGGGCCACTATCGAAAACAGAAAACGTGCCTGGAATATCCAATGAAATATCAGACTTACACTTGCCCGGAGCCAAGTTATCAATTAGTTCTAGCCAAATCTAATTAATGGTCTACAAGCAGCCGCAAAGGCGTCATTAAACATACACACACACAGACACAGACACGTTTATACACCCACACACAGTTACAAAACAGCAACGATGTCTATCAAACAAATATGGAGACATTGGCAAAAAAAAAAAAAAAAAAAACAAAATAGGCGGTTTTTGGGGTTTTTTTTGGTGCCCTACTTTTGGTGTAATGTAGAGTGTGTTAATTTTTCGGGATAGTAGGCAACAGTCTAATAAAGGAGTCAAGTTAGAGCTCATGTCAAGGCACAGTTTGTTGTACCTGGTGTAAATAATAAGTGTTTAACAACCAAACCAACAGATGGCCCACCCTATATTTGCAGCAAAATTAGGTCCTTTACAGATTAATTTCTTTGAATGATGTAATGATGAAACTTTGCATCTAAATTTTTGGAAGACTTTTTAAGATATAAATAATAAAACCCAAAACTGTAAAAAAAAAATTTTTCTTTAATAAAAATAAAATTGGTCTAAAGCTATCGGACCAATTTCGTAAAAACAATTTGAATATTATATTTTTGGTGTAATAAATTTGAGTTGCTTCAGATTTTTTTTAAGATATTTATAATATCTTCGACCAAATTTGGCATGCATATTTTTGTTAGGGCTTTTTAAGATATAAATAATACAAACCAAAACTAAAAAAAAAATTTTTAATTCAAAAAAAAATTTACCAATGGCTTTCGGATCAATTTCGGGGAAAAAAATTTTAAGATTACATTTTTGATACAATAAATTCAAGCCGCTTCAATGTTTAAGTATTTATAAAAGATCAATAATAGAACAAGACGAAAAAATAAAATTGGTTTTTACTACATTTAAAAAAATTTCTTCAAACTTAATTGTAGCATATTTAAATGAAAAAAATACATGCAATATAAAAAAATAAGGAAATAATTGAAATTTTATCTGTTCACATTGGCATTTAAATTAAAAATTAAAAAAATTCTTCAAACGCAATTGGAACGTATTTGACAGAAAAAAATACATGCAATATAAAAAAAATAAATTATTTAAGTTAAATCTGTCCATTATTGGTATTTCTTGCAAAAATTGTCAATTTTATTGGGCTTTAAATATCTTCAGTTGTTTTTTTTTTAATTTTTTCCACCATCTTATCAGCAAAATCCATTCATTTACATTTTATATATATATTTATTTTTTTAACGAGATAATTACAGTTTTAAATGTCCACATTGGTATTTAAAATTTTTTAAATTCTTTAAGTCCCAGCCATCGTCGTACAGGCCAATAAGTTTGCTATCGTGCATGTCAAAATTATTTGAAAAGCTGCTTTTGATGCGCATCGCACCTCATTTGAGGGCTCACAACATAATTCCAGCTCATCAATTTGGTTTTCGAGAAAGCCACGGATCCGTACTGCGTTTGAACGTCGGGAATATTGCACGGCAATATTCCTCAATGTTGCCCAAGCATTTGACCGAGTTTGGCTTGACGGCCTCATGTACAAAATCAAACTATTGCTCCCTGGGAATACCCACAAGATTCTTGAGTCATACCTATACAACAGAGTATTCTCAGTGAGATACAACGCTACCACGTCGGACGATTATGCCATAAAAGCGGGAGTGCCACAAGGCAACGTGCTCGGACCAACATTATATGTCTTATACACTGCAGACATCCCAACACGCCAGCGATTGACAACCTCCACATTTGCCGATGATACTGCGATTCTTAGTCGCTCCAAATGCCCATTGCAAGCAACCTCAAATCTTTCTGTTAATCTGGAGGCCATAGAGAAATGGCTATCAGATTGGCGTATCGGAATAAATGAACAAAAATGCAAGCAAGTAACGTTTACTCTAAACAGACGAACTTGCCCGCCTTTGGTACTGAACAACACGCAAATTCCACAAGCTGATGAAGTAACTTATCTTGGCGTCCACCTCGATAGGCGACTTACTTGGCAAAGGAATTTGAGGCCAAGAAAGTTCATTTAAAACTAAAAGCTAGCAATCTCCATTGGCTATTATGTATTCGATCTCCCCTTTGTCTGGACTATAAGGTCTTACTCTACAACTCAACTATAAAGCCAATCTGGACCTATGGCTCCCAGCTATGGGGAAACGCAAGCAGCAGCAACATTGATATTATACAGCGAGCTCAATCCAAGATCTTGAGAACTATCACTGGGGCACCATGGTATATTCGAAACGAGCACATCCACAAAGATCTTAATATTCTATCCGTTAAAAATGAAATAGCGCAGCAAAAAGTAAACTACAACATTAAACTCTCGACGCACCCAAACTATCTAGCAAGAAGCTTAACCAGAGTTAGTAGCCGAACCCGACTCAGGCGAAATGATCTTCCAACCCAGCAGTAAATCCTCAGGGCCCTGCAAACCAAATACAGTCACACCAGACTGTTAGTTAAGTTATTATAATAAGATTTGAACACTTATTGTTAGTCTCTATTCGAGAAGATTCAATAAATAAAGTAGATATCAATGTAAAAAAAAAAACTATAAAAATAATAAATCTAAAATCGTGAGATAAATTTAACTCAATAAATTTAATTAAATATTTGTACTTTTCAAAAATTATATTAATATTTTTCCCAATCCAATACGATATAAAATTTTTTCAACAAATTCGAATTTTTTGTACATTAAAAAAAATATAAAAAAAAACCATAAAGCCATTCAATACCTTTTTCTGAACTATATGAATATTTTTTGCCAAAATCCGAAAATATAAATTTCTAAAAAGTCTTTTTTAAAGTGTATTTTATCGATAAATATGTAAAGTAAGCCCCAAATAAAAAGTATAACATTTTCGTTAGAAATTGTATTTTTATGTATTCTTTGTTATTCTGAAGCATTCAGTTTAAATTTTCCCCAAACAAAAAGCCTCCAATTATCTGTAATTTTTCGTTAAAAATATATAAAATAAGCCCCAAATAAAAAGTATAAAATTTTCTCAAGAAATGGTTTTAAATTATTTTTTTCTATTTCTGACGAATTATAATATATTAATACTTTCAAAATACACAAATTAATTTAAAAATTTATAAAGATATTTAATAAAAATAAGATAATAACAAACAGAAAACTGTTTTTTTTTAAATTAAACTTTTTTAACTCTTTTGGATTGGCGTTTTTATAAATTTAAGGCTTATTGAAATATTTTTCCAATTACATAATATACAAATTAACTTAAAAAAGCCCTATATATGTATATAATTTTTTTCGAGAAACCTATTTTTAATTTCGAAAATATTTGTTTGTTTTGGAAGAAATGCTAAATTAATTATTAAATATTATCGAAGTTTGAGAGCAAATAGTCATACGAAAATTTTCTTAAGATAATTATAAGACACAATTTTAAATTTTTTAATTAAATTCAATCCATTTCGGATGCTATAGTACTAGCTTTTTCTTTTCTTCTTTTTAAAACCCTTTTTTTAATAATTGTACTATTTTTTTAGATATCTCAAGATCTTTTCAATTCATTGATCTTTTATATGAAATTCTCGTTTAACAATGTTAGTTACCATACTCCTCCGAAACGGCTGGACCGATTCTTATGAACTTTTGTGTGCCTATTAGGTAGGTCTGAGAATCGGCCAACATCTATTATCCTTAGTGTTAAGAGTTGTCCACCCCTAATATATTTTTTTTAAATTTTTACCATACTCCTCCGAATCGGCTGGACCGATTCTCCTGAACTTTTGTGTGCCTATTGGGTAGATAAGTTAGTTTTTTTTTTCCCACACTAGAAATTAACTAGAAAAAATTTATGGGACAAAACAACGTTTTTTGAGTCAGTTAGTATTTCATAAAACGGTAAATTGAAAGCTTAAAATATATGTAATATATAGATATGGAAAATCACTTTAAGTCCTTGTTTTAAACGAAAACAAGCTAACAAAGAATCAAGGTTTGAAGTCCGGTATTTTTCTTTGAAGAGTACTTAAAGTCATATGGTTAATACATAGTTTCTTATTCTTGTTTTTTTTTTCCTTCATGTCCTGGGTAGTGTCTGCTATAACGTGCACATATGACAAATGATTATGATGCCACAACTAATGAAGCACAAAATAGGCAAAAGGAAAAAACTAACAGACATTCTAGGACATCTAGAAAATATAGCGCAAGCAATCAACGAGGGCGGGTGAAAAAGTAATCGGGTCAAGAAAAAAGCCACGAACAGCAAAAGCCGGCCATACACATGGATTTCTGCTGGGGAATCGATATCAAGGAAGCCAACAGACGCTGTCAAAGGTTTAAAAAAAAAAAAACAATGGAAAAAAGTATTTGGGATCCCTTAAAAAACGAAGAAAGTCGAGTAGCGAGTTTATTTTTTAGTAGGAAAGGCTGATAGGATGGTGAAGAGAATCTTCGAGTCAAAGCTGCTAAATTCTTTCGAAGAATCGATGTTGATAGGATAAGTCAACCAGCAATACTATGAAAAAAACCGTGGAAAAAAGGATTGGGGATCTCTTAAAGACGAATAAAGTCGAGTAGCGAGTTTTTTTTTTGGAGTAGGAAAGACTGATAGGAAAGTGAAGAGAGTCTTAGAGTCAAAGCAGCAACAGTCTTTCGAAGAATCAATAGGGAGACCAAAGCGCGTCTATCGCCCAACAATACGATGACTAAGATTTTTTGGTACAATTTTATGGACCACCTCATGCGTTGCCAGGCCAATGACTTTTCGTACCGCCCTCTCATGCATGATATTACGTATACGCCCACAAAAATATGAGTAACAAAAAATGCCAGTTTGCCAGCAGTAGTTACTATACTCGGGTAAAGGTTAGACCCAAGACATGGTTTGTTGTATGTGGCTCAACGCCCATCAATTGCTTTTTGGCAAATAAACTCAGCTAAGTGCCGTATTTGAGACATCCGGTCTAGACTTCATTATCATAGTGTACATTTTTATTCTACGCTCATCTTGACTTTGCGCAGATAAAGAGTCCTTCCAAGTGACTACGCCGTCGCTGGCGATAAAGTTAAGGACGCCCAGTGAACGTGGAGAACAGCTGTTCCCTAATGCGTACACTGTGCGCGTTAACATTAAATATACAATAAACACAATATCCATCTGCGGCATAATGCGTTAGACGATAGGCATGTGGTTTAGACACAGTTCCAGCAGTGACAGGACCCCCTTAATCCTAGACCCTAGACCCATATGTGTGTGCATAAGTGTATGTATATGTGGCAGGTTGGTCTGGGAGGGAGTCGGTGGCATAGAAATAACGCTCAATCTTGCATAAGCAAAGCATATATATATTTACAGGTGTGTGTGTGAGCCTTGGAGTAAGTTAAAGTAAAGTGGGTTAGACTTTGGGTTAGCCTTGGCTTTCACTTGGTCTATGCCTGTCTAAACGCCCAGCTGCTCAACGCCCACTGTGATTTTAAGAAATGTATATACAAGTATTTTTGTTGTGGCAGACATAAGAAAACATTTTAGCAAGTAACCAGGCCGAAAGCAAATTAAATTCATACTCTATACAGTATACATAGATGTTTTGTTACGTCATGATTGTTTTATCTCTCGGGTAGTATGTTCAATTAATTATGCATACTGTGCTATATAAATTAATTCATGCATTCGTGGAAATGTCGCAAACAGCTGCCACAAAGGTATTGCCAAACAAAAATTTTAATTAAAAATATAAAACCAGTTGTCCTAGATTTTGGAAGAGTATGAGAGACAATTTAAGAAATTGCTTCATACTTGCAAAACAAAATGGCAACATTTAAAAGTAAAATGCATAAATCATTTGCCATTTTGAATTACTTGTGTTTGCCAAAATGGCGGCGTGCAGCATAAATGTGGGCAATGAAAAAAAACTATTGCATACTTTTGTGCGCACGAATGAAATTTTTCTAAGAATTAATAATAATAATACCTTTTGAGGGAATAGAATATTTTTTTCAAGTATATTTAATAATAATACTAATGCTAGTATAAGATAGAAAGTTTTTTTTCTTTATTTATGTACTGTAATGAAAAAAATTGAGTTTTTGTGCGCTCAAATAAAAAATTTCTTGGAATGGTTTTAATACCTTTCTCTAAAGGTTTTATTCCCTCTGGAATATATTCATTTTTCAAGTGTATTTGTAAGACAGAAAGATTCGTTGCTTTATTCATTATTCACTTAGTTAAAATTAAAAGTATTTTAAAGCAGTAAAGAAACTGAAATTCTAAAAAACTTTTAAAAGATTATTTTTCCTTGTTTTGATTATAAAATAAATGAAAATATTTATTGGCTTTGTAAGGCAGCATTTTGTACTTAAAGCTGAACGTGGAAAATTAATAAATTAAATTCATAATTTTTTAAAAATTTACTCCCACTTTCCATATTCCCAAATTCATTGAATCGATTAACTCTTCAAAAATTATATACAAAAGTTCCATAGTACATAAAAGGCATTTATAGTCATCATAAACTGAAGCTACGCCACATAACAAAATAATTTTTTCAACCGAAAATTTCTTTTAATCCGGCTTATAAAATCTCCATATGGTTTCCATGGAAAATACACTATGCACATTTTGAGCCTTTTTTTCGAGTCTCAAGTGCTTTTGAAATTATTTGTACATTCTTTGCGTCTACGTAATAGAGATAATCCTTATTATGGCAGCTTTGTATTTATTGTATGTACATTTCCACATGCATTTATGCTATTGTATTTTATTTCTTTTAGTTGGAGAGGGCATTAGTGAATATGAGTTGCAAAATTATGCGGAAATCAAGAAAATATTTATTAAAGTTGTTTTAAAGAGCGGTTTGTGGAAATAGTGTGTACTATAAAGTATAAATTATTCAAATCAACATGAATTTGTTACTTTAAGGTATATTTTTGATTAGTCAAAAGTGAAAATACGAAAAGATCTCCACCAGCTGCCTTCTTTTTATGCTTAGCGGCTGCTTAACACTAATACTAATCAATCTTGCTGGCGCCATCTAGCGACAGCAGTTTGGTTGCGCCATCTAGTGGTAACACTAAACGGCAAAAATATATGATGGACACCAAAAACTTCAAAATATTTGTTGATGGTATTTCGTTTTAATTGAAATGAATTTCTGAGATGTGTTCTAAAAGGGCAATACTCTTATTTGGATTACGGACCACTCTCCAAGTATAGTGACCTATGGTGCAACTGTGGCATTCAAAAATCGACCATACAAAATCATCACAAGACGATCTAATATCGGTGATTTTAAAAACTTTCTTAAGAGCAAAATACGCCTTGACGTACCACTTAAAAAATCGTTGCTCTTAACAAATCGCTTTA
The DNA here is from genome assembly GCA_037043745.1 of Chymomyza amoena. Taxonomy (NCBI): domain Eukaryota; kingdom Metazoa; phylum Arthropoda; class Insecta; order Diptera; family Drosophilidae; genus Chymomyza; species Chymomyza amoena. The sequence goes on from JBAMAX010001795.1 coordinate 291,931, forward strand.
ACTCTTAAATATTATAAGATACGGAATCAGCTAAACGAGCTGAGACAGACACTTGCCATATGCGAATGGTATTGTCGGAGTAGCCAGCGAACAAAGTCTGACCATCGGTAGACCAGGCCAGGGACAGGCACTGTGGCTGATCGGCCTTGGATGTAGTCGAGACAACCTCAGGGCGGAGCTCCTCAACGGTCTTTTTGCATGCCAAATCCCAGATCTTGATGGATGGGCCGTAGGCAACGCACAACCAGTAACGGTTGGGCGAGAAGCACAGAGCATTGATAATGCCATTGTGCTCCAAAGTGTACAGGTTCTTGCCGTCATTAAGATCCCACTACAAAGCCTTGGAGTCCTTACCACCAGAGGTGCAGAAAGAACCATCGGGTGAGACGGTCACGGTGTTCAAGTAGCCATTGTGGACGTGATGGTTGTGCTTCAACTTGCAGTTGACCAAGTATCAGACCTTGACGGTACGAGCCCAACTGCAACAGACAATGATGGGGTTGGAATGGTTGGGCTGAAACTCACGCAGGAAACTCAGTCAGTGTAGCCATCCTCTTGGATGGTGAACTTGCACTCAGCCAAAGTGTTTCACAGCTTGATGGTCTTGTCGCGAGAGTCCGAGACAATCTGACGGTTGTCAGCGGAGAAGGCAACAGAGAGCACATCCTTGGTCGAAGCGACGATTGGTCTTGCCAGCAGCCAAATCCCACAGGCGCAAAGTCTGATCCCAGGAGCCAGACGGACCATAGTTGCCATCGGATGAGAGCACGACATCACTGATGAAGTGAGAGTGTCCATAGAGACGCTTCTGGAGATAGCTGTAGTTGGTATGCTCATCGCGGGCCAATTTCCAGACAATCAAAGTCTTGTCGCGAGACGCCGAAACGATGGTATCGGGATTCTTGGGGTTGGTAGCGATCTGGGTGACCCAGCCATTGTGGCCGAACAAAGTACCGCGCAATTGCAATGTTTCAGACATAATTAATAAATTATTTAATTTCTACCGGAGCGCAAGGAAACACGTACAACGCGCTGCAAGTTAGGTAAAAAGAGGTGATAAAATTGATTCTGCTATTGAAGCCCTCACTAAGGCAATTCATGAGACTGGAGTTTTTTACACCCCACAATCAAGCGCAAATCATTCCAACAAACCATATCTGTTCCTGGAGCTGAGACAATTAATTAAAAACAAAAGAAAACTCCCATAGAAATGGCACCTAAGCCGAAGCCCAATCGATAAACAGTTGCTGTATAAAGCTACTAAAGATCTTAAGCAAATAGTATGGGATCCAAAAAATGCTACAACATCAGAATATCGGAAAAGTCTTGACCCATTCACACCAGATCTAAGTTATAGTCTTTGAAAAGGAAAACGGCAATAGTTGAGAACAATGGTAGACCGTGCAAAAGTGATAAGAAATTGCGGAAAGATTTGCACAACATTTTCACTCAGTGTTCCAACCTAACTCCGAATTCGATCAGGGAACAGTGACAGAGGTTATAATGCCATAGTCAGACTTGAATACTTCCCAACTCAGTGGAAATGCGCCGAATTATTTATGCTGAAAAAACCAAACAAACCTGACCAACACGCGTCATCATATCGTCTCATTAGCTTGCTGGTGAGGTATTTGGTATTTGAAAAAATACTTTTGAGAAGAATGTCAGTGGTTATAGAGAACACCAACATCATACCCGAACATCAGTTTGGGTTCAGAAGAGGCCATAGTACAATTGAACAATGCCATCGTATTGTTAAAAAGATAGTGGATGTATTTCGAAAAAAAACAGTACAGCGCAGCGAGATATACCTCAATGAGTACGTTTGGACGTGTACTCAACCCGTGGTACCGAAATAAGGACTCGGTTTGTCCTCCCCATTTGGTTCCGACAGACCCTAACTTGAGGAACTCCGCCAGTTATGGCATCGAATGCCCGGGAACTGGTGGCCCATCATCTGACACCTCTTGTAAATGACCATCCGTGTTTCAATCATTTGCCTGTCAGCATCCACTTTCCAGACGAATGTGCTGTTTTAGAGCATCACTCCATGCCTTCATGCATCCAAATCCGCCACCTCACGGGCAAACTTCTTGTAAATGACATCCGTATCTCCATCTGCCAACGCAATGTTGCAGAGATTTTCGTTGTCATTGTGCAAAACTTAAAGCATCACTCCATGCATCCATTTCCTGACGATCCCCATTTAGTTGCCTCTTACGACAAGCAGGGAAACACTGAGGTGGATATTCTAAACCCGCCACTTCACGGGCAACCTTCAGACACTTCTTGTAAATGACATCCGTATATCCATCTGCCAACGCAATGTGGCAGAGATTTTCGTTGTCATTGTGGCAAAACTTGAAGCATCACTCCATGCATCCATTTCTTGACGATCCCCATTTAGTCGCCTCTTACGACAAGCAGGGGAACACTGAGGTGGATATTCTAAACCAGCAACCTCACGAGCAAGTCATACCTCAACAGTAGAAAATTTTATGTTCAATATGCTGATGAGCACTCGGAGCTGTACTCAATAAACGACGGAGTTCCTCAAGGTAGTGCCCTTGGGCCGCTGCTTTACACAATTTTTACTTCGGACTTTCCAACAAATAGCAATGTTGAAGTTACAACCTATGCGGATGACACAGCAATCATTTCAAATAGCGCAATTCCGGCAATGGCGTCCCAAAATTTACAAGAGCAACTTGGTCTGCTTGAAACATGACTCAACAAGTGGAGAATTTTAGTAAACACTAAAAATTCAGTCCAAATTACTTTTACACTGAAACGAAGGAAATGACCTCCTGTGACTTTGAATGCCATGTCCATAACGGATGAAGAATCAGTCAAATATCTTGGAGTGCATTTGGATCGGCGACTCACTTGGAAAAAACTTCTAAAATCAAAACATATGCAGCTTAAAATTAAAAAAAGAATAATATATTGGCTTCTAGGTCCGCGATCGCAGCTTAGTTTGGAAAATAATATTCGGCTTTACAAAGCAGTTCTCAAGCTGGTCTGGACGTATGCCATGCAGCTCTGGGGAACGGTGAGCACCTCAAACAGCGAAAAACAATATAAAAGAAAAATAAAATAAAATGAAGCAAAATGCATTGTTTGTCAAAATGGCGGCGTGTGGACTATAAAAAAACTATTGCATACTTCTGTGCGCTTTAATAAAATTGTTCTCGGTATTAATAATATCTATCTTTTGATGGAATAGAATATTTTTCCAAGTATTTTTAATAATAATACTAAAACTAGTATAAGACAGAAATAAAATGAAATATAATAAAATAAATAAAATGCTATGTTTACATTAAAACGCGGCTCAAAGCTCAAATTTTGCAGCATATGGCTGCGCAAAAGATGTTTAAGCAGAAAAATTCCACCTTAGAAAATTTGAACCATCTTATTATCGTTAATGTTAAAAAATACCAATAAACATAAAGCACAAAATTAAGGTAAGTTTCTACGTGGCCAAAGCCATAATCGTTAAAATAATAATGTTCAAGCGCAAATGGAAATATGATTAAAAATAAGGACTCTTGTCCTTACAAACCCTCGATAATAATCACGTAAGCCAAATACAGAAGTCACAGCCATTTTATTGTTTGTCAAATCGCTGTGCGACAAAAATAATAAAATGTGATAAAAATAAAATGGCAATTGTATATATACAGGTATATATAGGACAAGTATTTCATATTGTACATAGCTTGCATAGTCCTAGCTGCTATGTACAGGAACATAAGTATTGTATATAGTACATTTGACAAATTTAGAATTGATTATGGACGCACGCACTTATAGAGACACCTTCAATCGCCTCCTGCTCCGCCATGGCAGCAGCCATGTGCGAACATCATAAAAATGTACAACATGGCGTTGAGACTCACAGCAAACATGGTACGCACATACTCCCTCCATTCCCCTCCAGAAAATACAAAAAAAAATCAACACTCACTCAAACACACACACCAGCAGGAAATCCATGAGTGACACATCTAAAGGCACAAACACACGGAACGGAGCGCCACACGGTTTAGATGTTAACTGCTTTCTTGGCACTGGCTTTTGCCTATGCCGCTAGCAACAGCAAAATGTGGTAAACAGCCAGGTGGCGGACGAGGCAGAGGGGGCAGGCAGAAGTTATTTCGTTTTTGAAGTTGAAAGAATGAAAGCACATCGAAGTCTGAGTTTAGGGGAGGCTACAAATTTAATGCGCTTGCGATAAACTTTTATTAAGCTAGAAAGCGTAAAATTGGATGTTAAAGGTGGCCAAGTCTAGGCCTAGTCCTATTTAGTTACCATAATTTTTGCCAAATGTTATGCTTAGTTTGCAGTGGAACACAACTGTGGCACGGTAGTAATCAGTGATGCCTGCCAAAGCGGGTCAAAGGTAAAAAATGGTTACCTGTGACGTCACAGGTTCATTTTGTAAAGTACCAAATGTTTCAATTTGTGCGAGTGTGACCAGATAATGACTGAAAATTTATTATTTAATCAGAACTTGAAAAAAGAACGCCAAATTAATTTAATTATAAAACAAAATGGAACATCCCTAAGAGGTGCACAAGTTCAGAAATTTTCAGATAAATTGGGTAGAGATAGGAATGAAATCAAAAAGTATTTTATATTTGACAAACAAAAATATAGTGAAAAGACACAATTTACAATAGTGGACAAAAGTATTTTGACAATGCTGAACAAAATGTAATACTGAATATATCTTAAAACTGAGAGAAGTTACGAAATCCATTTTACTTTTGAGAGAGAGTGAGAATCTATTATTAGCTTTAAGTGATTCACAAATAATGATTTGAATTTTTTTTTAAATTTTATTCTTAATAAGAGATTATGATTTTTGGGTTGGATAAGAGTATTTTGACATTGCGATCAATTGCAATTTCTTTGATTCCCGTAAGGTAAGAACAGGGTGTGGCAACTTTAAACGTTTTTTTTTATTTATTTTTAAAGACGATAACTAATTTTCTTGCCCTTTGGTTTTTTTATAATGGGCGAACAACCTGATTCGGGCAACTTGTTCGAAATGAAATAGTCACAAAATATAGTGCTGGTTTCCGGCGGAATACCATATAATATTTACTAAAATGCCTAGATTAATCATTCACTAACAATTTAAGAGGCAAATTGAAACTTATTCTATAAATAATACAGACAGTTCGCGTAGAGCACGCAAAAGGATTCTATAGAGAACGGCATTAAACTAAGTAAATTTGAGAAAATGCCTTAAATACACCAAAAGCTTCAGAAATTAAATTAAAAAAACAGTATAAAATATTAATTAGTAGAACAAAAGTTAGAAGACACGTAAAGGTCCCCAGTTTTACTAACTTTGTAGATCGTAGATGCCTTAAATTTGATCTAAAAATAGGTTTAAAACATTAACATTTGCTAAATAATATAAAAACAGTGCACGATAGTTTTGGGAAGACAAATTATGGATCAATAAAGCTCATTTGAATATCATATATCGAAACTCTTGTGTTTATTGAAGTTAATTAAAGAATGGTTGGGAAAAACAAATGCTTCAATGGGTAAGAGTTACTCATGGTGGAGGCTCATTATCTTTTCAGTATGTTTAAGATGCTTTTACTTTGATGATTTAGTACCAAATGATAGTACAATGAAAAATACAACTATTTAGACATCCTAAATGACCGGGCTTCCACTTCAGGTAGCAGAGTTATTGGACAATACTTTTTTATGGTACAGTAAAATGCTTCATGCCACAATGCCCATATTTTCCAATCTTTTGACAGACGTCAATGCATTTAATTGGCCAACTTAAAGCTTGGATCTTATTAAAATGGAAAAGTTTAATTGACAGCAGTCTATTAAATAAAAAAACAATGCCTAAAACAATCAATATCGCGAGAAGAGATAGCTGTTGATGAAAAAAGGCATTGGAAGGATAATTTACAGGAAGCACAGAAAAAAATGGTAAAATCGATTTCTGAACTTTTGTAAAAGGTTACCGACTTCAAAGGAGGGATTAATTTTTTTAATTAATTTTATTACATCCCAAGTTAAAGCTTTTTTCCTTCATTAGTCATACTACTTTGTATTGTCAAAATTATCGTTTTAATTTCCTAACCTATAATATTTAAAATAATAAACTTATGCGTTTCAAGCAGCATAGTTTATCAATATTCTGAAAAAAAAAAAATTTAAAGCTATATAATCAATAAATCATAAGAAATTGCCAAATATAGTTTTGTCCACTATTGTATTTAATTTGTATGCCCTGTACTTGAAAGTACAAAGAGTATACTAGATTTGTGCAATGTATATAACGGACAGAAGGAGGCGCGGCAGATCCCAAGTCCTTTATACCAAAATGCTTATCATAATCTCCGGTAGCGATTGAGCTATGTTCGGCCGTCCGTCCGAATGAACGCCTAGATCTCGTAGACTAGAAGAGCTAGAAACACCAAACTTTACCAGCTGGTGCGCATTTCTCCTCAGAAGATGAAGTTTGTTCCCGATCCCCTGCTGTAGATTTTCGCGGTTTTTGGCACAACGGATTAATATTTTCATATGAAATTTAACAGAGTGGTGCGTTATGGTTGCGCGCATCTGTGTGTCAAAATTGAGCAATCGGACAACTGCAGGAAAAGCTATAGTCAAAAATATACAAACTGCGTCAATATTTGACTCTTACCTAATTATGGTTACAAGTGACCTCGATTCACTATTTTTGGTAAGCTGATTCATGTGGCTCTAATGAACAAATCCACATCCAAATTTTATAGATGCCGACCGCCCACACCCGCAATCGATTTACCGTGTTTTCTCCTACACCCCACAACATATCAAAATTTAATTAATCCCACATACTTTCAATAGTTGCTTTGATGTAATTTTCGAGCTTCATCACAATCGGTAACAATTTTCGAAACTTATAGGTATAAATATAGAATTTCACCAAACAAAAATTAATTCCAATTGGAAAGTTCTTAGTAAGAATATGCAGAAAACATTTTTTCGAGAGACAAAGTACAGGGTATTCCACTGTCTCCATTGTAACACATTTTTCTTAGTAAAATTTGAGATATTTTATGATATTAGCTTTTATTATTTACTGATCGCTTTTCCACTACAAGCTTAAAACACTTTAAGTCGGTTTTATTTAATCATATAAAAATAATTCAAATACATAAAAATATTTATATAAAATTTGAACAAAACGCCACCGTAGCTAAAAGGATATCGAACACTGCTATTGAGGACAAAAATCCAAATATTGAACATGCTGGAAGTCTCAGCTTTAGTTTGTCCAAGAATAAAAAACTTTGACCCTAGCTCTTTTATATGAAACCCTATTTTAAAGTCCTTGCAGAAATCATAATAAAATATTCAAATACACAATTCGTGCTTACTTTACGGGCATGCCACGAGGTATGAAGGCAAGAATGCCTAAGCAAGTATGAAAAGTAACCAGAGTGGAAGCTTTACTTATTGGTTGATGCCCGACTCTGGAAAAAGCAGAGTACTTCTGCCCTAAAAAGAGTTTTTCAAAACAGTGTGTACACATTCTTTTAGGCTTGTATGGTGTTGAATGGCCAAACAGCTGCTAGTTAGCAACCACACAAAATTAGGGAATACATGTTTTTTTAAGAAGGTAAAGTTCTTTGTACTAGACGATCAATAAACATTTGTTTTACTAAACAATATCCCAAAGTCTATCTTTTATGCTTTCCCAATATTGGATCATAACCTTATTCGTATCGGTTGATTGCCAATAAGATTAATATACTACGAGTATATACTTATCAAAAAAAATCACAATGCTACCCTAAAAATTTTGCCTAAGAAAATATATATAAAATTTGATTATTAAAGAGAAAAGCTTAAGTAAATTTTAAAACAAAAAACATTTAATAGATTTAAACGGTGTTTTTCTTACAAAAACTTTTTTCAACAGAATAACGCAATTTTATCCTTCTTACTTCTAACTGGGAACTTTGCTTACAAAAACGCTTTTTAACAAAAAAGTTTGTAAACAGCTGTTACTTACGTTGTTATTTTGGCACTTCCGCTTTATTTTAAGAAAGATAATAAGTTTGTTTCGGGGAAAAATTATTCTTTGAGGCATTACATTTGCTAAATTACTATGACTAAATAAATTTTTTATAAAACCCCGTGCCTTATTATACTATGATAAGAAGTGTCTGAGTAAAATAAGTTGCAACTTATATGCAAAGCATTTTAAAGGATGTAGAAAATAGCATTTTGGGCCACCCTTGTATTTTCATATCAAACTTGAAATCACGAAGTCACTCCCCCATGGCTCACTTGTTATGAATAAAATATTTCTATAAACAACCCAACGATAGTCATATTCCGCCTTAAATATTATTCATTCACAAAATCCATTCTTTGCAGAAAAGTCTTTTACGCAGAAATATGAAATATTCATCTACGATGGGATCTAAGATGGAACTTTTCTTGTGAAGACGATTTTTCCATATAATAAATTATGGCCACTTTACCATTTACAATTCACTTTTATACGATTTTGAAGAAAAACAGCTGTTAACTTGGAATGTTTCAATAACTCATAAATATTGGCCAATAAATACTTAATACTAATACTATTTTTGGTATAGTTGCGACGGACCCTTCCCAAGCTTTGTGAATTTTCATATTTACATCGTGTGACATTTTTTGTAGTGTAAACCCAGCATTACAAAGCTGCATTTGTCCAGGCGTAAAATATATTTAAATTTATTTTATTCGAGACAATTTGGTGCAATGACCGTAACTTGCATTTAGCAACAAACCACGTGCAACACTTGACCAACGCGAAATGACGTCGCCGTGTTGTTAGTGCTTAGTCCTTGTTGTTTATGTTTTAATGTGCTAATAAAATTCACGGCATGCAGGAAGGACATAACACCCTGACACCCTTACACACACACACACGCTTATATTGTTTTTGCAGCTTAGTAGGTCAAAGAGATTTGAACTGGCTTTTTTGTTTTTTTTTTTTTTGTTGGCTTTAGTACTTCAACTGCGGCTTACCTGGCGTATACTTAATCACCAACTGCTTCCAACTTCTAGGCCAGCACGTAAGTTTAAGTAATATTTATAATTTATATATTTATTTTATGATTTTATTTATGGCTTTAGACACAATAACAAAACACACACGCACACACGCGCACGCAGACACAGTTATACACACAATTATGCTATGCGCCGTTATATTGCGACACTTAACAGTTACTTTGCGCGTTAACCGTTATTAACAGCTATGCACGTAACGCTTTTTTCTTTGTTGCTTCGCGCTCGCGTTGCTCCAACGAACTGACGCTGTTCGCTTTGTGTTCGATGCTTTTATAATGCCGCTGACAAATTGCCGCACAGCATTCAAAACACAACATGTTGTAAGCGCACATGCAACACAAACAAAACTTCCAGTTGCAACCAGCGCAGGCGTCAGCAGGGGCTCGAACGTGTGCGAATTTATAGCAAAGCATAAAATGTACTGAGCTTAGTCAAGTTGCAAACCCAAAGCTTTGTCTGTAGTTCGAAATTATGCTGCCCCTCGAACGTTCCAGTTGTTTGTGGGTAAATGACGAACATGTTTGAGTTGCGCCTTAGCGTTGCCAACTTGTTTAAGCATTTTGTTAGATGGGATAAATTAAAATGTCGGTTTTTTTTTTGTTTATGTTTGATGCTGATATTAAATATCTTTGACGCTGAAATTGGCATGTAATTATTTTGTGGCTATGTATGTGTGTACATATGTATATATGTATAGGGATGAAGCATATATGTATAAATTACAAGTATTAAATAAAATTTGAATTATAATTTAAGACCAAAATTAGCTGTTTCGATGTTAGGAGGTAATTAGGAGATATTAAGGATCTCAACTATTTAAGCTCAAATTACAGAGTTTCCTAAACCAAACTCAAAGAAACGATTAAAGTAATATCTCTTAGTACTAGGTGAATATAATATTAATATGATATATCTAAGGGAAATATACGAAATTCGTTTTTCGGAGCACGCTAAACCAAATCCGCCTAAAATTGTTCGGTTTTGGTTTTTTCGTTTTTCGGAGCAGGGAATTCTCATAGTTAAACTTTTCAGCCCAAATCTAACAAACTTCTATTAGTCCATTCAGGCGTGGCTAAGATTTCTAGTTTTTATTTTGATGAGGCGTCACGTTCTTTATAACATATTCTTCATATTTTTATACCCTGAGTTTGAGAGTTTTTAACATAAAGATGAGGACATCGGAGGCTCTCTTAAATTTATCATCAAAATGTTGGGTAGGATATATAAAATTATTCAAGGCATTTATGTCTAATTTTATTTATACTGAATTATTAATAAAAGCCTAATATTAATAAAGAAATTAAAGTTTTCCTTAACCGAAATCCGAAAAAAATCGTATTAATGGCAAAGGTCCACATCGGGTCACTTTTTCCCGACCTTCTCCGATTTTGATAATTTTACATACATAATTGTTAGAGCTACTAGCCATAGTAGCCATGTCAAATATTATTGCTAAATTTCGATTATTTATCGAGTTATCGATAACTGAAAATAGCGTTTTTAGTTTTTAGACTTTTTTTTGACAAGCAATATTTCCTAAACGAATAAAAATATTGACGCGATTATTTTTTACCGTGACAGATAAAATATTAATTTTCAAAATGAAATTAATATAAAATAATTTATTGCTTAAATAAAAAAATGAAATAAATTTTTTCTTATAATTTAAATCTAATGTTTTTTTAGTTTAATATTTTATCTGTTATTTAAATAAAATTAATTTTTATTATTAAAATTCATTTTTAATATTAATATTTTATCTGTTATTTAAATAAAATTTATTAGGTATTTATTTATTTATTACTTAAATAAAATATTTTTTTTTTAATTTTTTATTATTTTTAGTTTTTAATTTTAAAATTCAAAAATTTTTATAAATAAGTCGAATTGAGAAATCTCTATAAAACTGAATACCGTAAAAGTTACATAGACTGCTATTCTTGAGGAGACTACGGCGAAAAACTTATAAAGGACATCATCTCAAGGACGATCTAAAATCGGTAATCAAAGCGAAATACTCATTTACGATACGAGAGAATGGGTAACGAACATTTTTTCAGAGACCACTCGGAACGAATGGACTCCGTTCCATAAAAAATGACTATGGCGAAAATGAGCGAAGCGAATCACTTTCAAATCGATCTCTTCGGTTTTGCTAATATCATATATATAATATAATAATTGCAACGTAAATTTTTCTAGGCTTCCCTCGAGGGTCCCATACCCCACTATGGGAATTATAATCTAAGAAAAAGACTAAGCAAAAATTCTTTAAAGTACTTCGAAAAAATTTTCCTGAAAATTTTGTAGACTTTTTAAAAAAGAATAAAGATAATTAAAATTTTATTGTTCAATGAAAGGAAGCTTTTTATAGATAATAAAAATACTATATACATTATAAATAGACAGATATTTTTTTTCAAGGCACTTTTATCAATTTTTTTAAGACTTAGTTTTCTTCTTAGATGTTAATGTGAATCTAGGGATGAATTCTTTGAATTTTTATTTGCGTTTCTTCAGGCCTAGAACTATGCGCTATAAAAATTTATATTGAAAAAATTTTATGGGATACTAATGATCATTAGATGCTTTTGCTTAGAAGTTCTTTGGAAATCTGTTAAAGAATTCTTCTATTGTTGTTGCTTAAGCGTTTACTAAAAATCTATTGAAGAATTCTTCAATCAATAGACAACCTGTAGATGAATTTAATTTAATCGGTTTTTCTATTCTTCAAGTCAAGAAATTAATGTTGTGACATAAATCTGTGAGTGTTTTTGATTTGTATTTTATTGTAAATCTATTTTAAGAAATTCAACGGTCAATAGTAAACAATAATATAAACAATATGAATCTAAATATGAATTCTTTGAATATTTTTGGCCTTTCTTCAAGACTATAAGAAACTAAGCGAAGTGTAAATTAATGAGATACTAAAACTTAGTAGATGTTGTTGCTTAAACTGGAAATCTTCTAAAGAATTCTTCGATTGTAGTTGTTCAAATGTTCAATAAAAATTTCTGAAGAATTCTTCAATCAATAGTGATCCCTATGAATTTTTAATCTGTTTTAATTTTCATCAAATCAATTCTGTACTATAAATCTGCAGATGTTTCTGTTAAAATTTTAATTGGAAATCCATTTTGAAGGTCAATACTGAACAAGAAGATATGAATCTTGAAAATGAATTCACCAGATTTTTGCTTGCTTTTATGCTTATATTTATGTCTTAAAGCATGAATGCCTTTAAAAACTTATATTGGTAAAAATTAATGGAATACTAAAGATGAATAGATGTTCTTGCTCAATTGTTTATTGAAAGTCTTCTGAAGAATTCTTTTGTCAATAGTGAACTTTGAGATTAGTTTTTAATCTGTTTTTCTTTCCTTCAAGTCAAGAAACTAATACTGTGCTATAAATCAATAGTCGTTTTTGTTAAAATTTTAATAGAAAATCTTTTGTGAAGAATTCAACGGTCATATCGTGATCTAGAAGATATTAATTTGAAGATGAATTCATCAGTTTTTTACTTTCCAGTAGGGTCTATTAAAATTTATATTGAAAAAAGTCAATGGGATACCAAAAACCAATAAGATGGTTTTTCTCAAAAGTTAATTGAAAATCTTTTGAAGAATTCTTCGAGCTAAAGCTTAATTCCTTATCTGTTTTGCTTTTTTTCTAAATCAAGCATTCATTGTTGTGCTATAACTTTGTAGAAGTATATCTATAAAAAGTTTTTTGACGTCGTCGTCATCACTTATAATACTCTTTTTGTATACTAAATTCCCTTTTTTCCAAGAGGTGTCATATGGGACACTCACTATGGCTGCTAGATGGCGCCAGCTTTGATTTTCATTTGAACGCCATTTTCATTGTATTAAAACTGATTAAAAACAAATTCACAATAGTTTGCTGTACCGGCTTGGTCCTTGAAGCGAAGGACGAAAGGTCCCAGTCATTTGCAAGCGTAAATTTTGTAACTTTGTGACTATTTTCGTATAGAAACTATTACAAAAAAGTGTTCACAAATTAATTAAATTGTTTAAAAATTGTTTAATAGTTACTCGATAATATTTTATTATGTAAAAATGTGTGTATATAATATGAGCGTCCAGTATATTAGTACATACATTTATAAACCACACATAGTTGCATATTTGCCACCATTTTAGTTAAAAACATCTACGGTAAAAGTTTCAAGAGAATTTGTTGCTGCTTCAAACAGTGGCAGATCCACGGGGGGTTTACGGCTGCTGGAACACCTCCCCCAAAAGTCGGAAAAATGAGTTGACAGTTTCTGGCGAGCTTTTCGTAGTGATGGGATTCTATGTGCATAGGGGGGTCCCTATGAGGAAATACTGAATACTAAGAACTGGTTCATATTTGTTGTGAACTTTATTTTTTCAGTGAACTTTGATGTTGATTGTGAACTTTGAGAAACATCCCTTTTTTTAATGATAGTACTTAAGTGCTCTGGAAAGGAAAGTCTGAAAATCCAATTTTACAATTTTGTTTAAAATTTTGGGTGTATCCCACACTTTATTATATTTTATGGGTAGCGGAGAATTTAGAACTGGTTCATATATATTTTCATTTAGAAATAAGTGAACTTTGATGATGGTTGTAAATTTTGGGAGCTACAGGGTGCGCCATTTGAATGTGGTCGATGGAAATATTGAAGCAGACACCGGCCCAAACAGTCACTTTCTGATCATGCAGTGGAGTTTGATGGATAGTATGAGGATTTTCTTTCCCCCAAATGCGACAGTTTTGTTTATTTACAGTGCCAGATAGCGTGAAATGGGCCTCATCAGTCATTAAAATTCGCTCCCAAAAATCGGGCAATTACATTTAATGAACATTGTCATTATTTCCGCGCGTTCTTTGGGCGTGAATCGATTCATGGTTAAAATTGTAATGCAATAACCTTTCCAAAACGTGTTCGACGACGTCAATCGGTTGAAATCTGTCAAAGTTATTCAATATTTCCATCGACCACATTCAAATTCAATTTTTTGGATGATAAAAATTAATTGCTCAGGAAAGAAAGTCAGAAAGTCCAATTTTACAGTGCAATTTTTTTTTAATTTCTATCACACACTTTAAAAACGTTTATGTCTAGCGATTAATTGATGTACTCAATATTGGATCATAACCTTATTCATATCGGTTGATTGCCAATAAAATATATAAAATAAAAAAAAAATCGCTACATTTAGGTGAAAAAAAGAACCGAAACAGCCTATAAAAAATATGTAGTTCCAAAATTTCTTTTTAAAATGATGCAATTTCAAAGACTTACTTTTTTTTCGCAAATATAAACCAAAATCGTCGCAGCCACAATGAAAAACTGACCTTGACGTTTCCAAGTTTTTTGTTATCATTTCGATTGTCTTTCCCTCTTTCATTACTGCCAGCTCTTGACAATTCGTCCATCTACTAGATTTTTCTACAAAATGGTGGAAAGCCAAACTTCTTCTATGAGTTTTTCACGTAATAACTTTTCCACTTTTCCAGTGTTATTCTACATAAGATGCCATCGAGCAGTGCTTACATTGCGAGAGCTACGAAAGCTCAACAAATGCGCAATCAAATTTAAATGGCAACTAATAGGCTTAGCTACCCAGACCAATCCACTGGGGAACCAAAAACAATCAAGGATATTAAAAAAGAGAGAGAGTCCTGGACAACAGCAGACAACAAGATGTACTCAAGCACTCCTTATGTTGAAGCCAGATTTTCATTTCATTGGATGTATTTTTGGTTGTTGCTGTAAATATTGGCATACGAATGTTAATTAGTGTTGGGTAACGTCACAAGGTGAACACTTCAATGGGCTCTCAACTGACTTATTTGATGAGCACCTAAAATTGGCAGCTCTTCTAATGAATGCCAAAAGTGGGAACTAGATGAACTGGTAACAAGATAGAAAATGAAGTGGGCTTAGTTGAGGTTTTCGATACTATGCGGAGGAGTTTTAAATGGGAAAATTTTAAATACCAAATCCACCTATTACAAATTTGAATTTGGATGAGTAACTTTGTTATTTTTAGGCTTTTGTTTTCGAATGTTTAAATTTTATTAGAACTTCCTTTTATACCCTGTACCGTATGGTACTAAGGGTATATTAAGTTTGTGCAAGCCGAAAATGTATGTAACATATAGAAGGAGACGTCGGAGACATCCCAAAGTTACCTAAAATATGATCAGGGTGAATAGAGAAGTCGATATACCCATGTCCGTCTGTCCGTCTGTCCGTCTGTCCGTCCGTCCGTCCGTCCGTCCGTCTGTCCGTCCGTCCGTCCGTCCGTCCGTCCGTCCGTCCGTGTGAACGCCTAGATCTCAGAGATGGTAAGAGCTAGAGTTACCAAACTTTCACATTAGATCCCATATTATTCCATAGGAGGCAAGTTTATTTTATTTTTTTGATATCGGGGTTAAATTATATAGCTCCCATAGGGGTGTTTGAGACGACCTCGACAAAAAAAAAGCGTTTTAGATGAATAATTCGTTTGTTTATGAGGATATCGTAACCAAATTTGGTATTCGAAAGTTTTTTATAGTTCCCAATCACTCTACCAAATTTGATCAAAATCGGTTGACTATATCATATAGCTCCCATAGGACCGATCGGCCAAAATAACTTTTTTAAAGAAAAGTTCGCTATATTTCGTTTTTTAATTAAGATATCGTAACCAGATTTGGCGTTTGGAAATTTTTTAGACCACTTAAGCAATGTGCCAAATTTGAACAAAATCGGTTGACTATATCATATAGCTCCCATAGGTCCGATCTTCCAAAAAATCGATTTTTTAACAAAATTTGTTGTGTTTCGTTTGTTTGTTAAGATATTGAGACCAAATTTGACATTCTTAAGTTTTTTATAGTTCCTAAGCACTATACTAAATTTAATTCAAATCGGTTGACTAGTTCATATAGCTCCCATAGGACCAATCGGTCCAAAAACACGTTTTTTATACAAAATTCGATGTGTTTCGTTTTTTTGTAAAGATATTTGAACTAAATTCGGCATTCAGATCTTTTTTAAGGTATTTAAGAACTGTGTCAAATTTTATTGAAATCGGTGGAGTATATCATATAGCTCCCATAGGACCGATCGGCCAAAATAACTTTTTTAAGGA
The DNA here is from genome assembly GCA_037043745.1 of Chymomyza amoena. Classification (NCBI taxonomy): domain Eukaryota; kingdom Metazoa; phylum Arthropoda; class Insecta; order Diptera; family Drosophilidae; genus Chymomyza; species Chymomyza amoena. The sequence goes on from JBAMAX010001795.1 coordinate 308,169, forward strand.
AAATTCGCTATATTTCGTTTTTTAATAAAGATATCGTAACCAGATTTGGCGTTTGGAAATTTTTTAGAGCACTTAAGCAATGTGCCAAATTTGATCGAAATCGGTTGACTATATCATATAGTTCCCATAGGGCCCATCTTCCAAAAAATCTATTTTTGTTCAAAATTTGTTGTGTTTCGTTTGTTTGTTAAGATATGGGGACCAAATTTGGTATTCGTAAGTTTTTAATAGTTCCTTAGCACTGTACTTAGTTTGATCAAAATCGGTTGACTATATCATATAGCTCCCATAGGAACGATCGGCCAAAAAAAATGTTTGCTTAAAAATTCTTCTGTTTTTGGTTTTTTGTGAAGAAATCGGACTTTATTACAAGCTAGTGGTACAGGGTATCCTAAAGTCGTCCGCGCCCGACTTTACGTCCGCCATTTTTTACACTTGGTAATTGTAATTTAATTGTAAAGTCTCTGGCCAGTTTTTGTTGTGAGTCGGTGCATATCGCTAAAAAGTTCAACCCACCGTGCTAGTGACATGGACAACTTCATATCAATCTTTCTTCCTCGTTCTACTTTTTGATAGGTATTTAAATTCAATTTTTCTTATTCCTATTAGTTAAGACCAAATTGAAAACTTTAATTCGGATGGTCTAATTGCAACTTTTTTTCCCCTATTTTTTAAACTTTCAATAACTTATTTTATTTTTTTAAATCAGTTTTTATTACTCTTACTACCTTTAAATCGAAAAATACCCCTTTAAAAAGCAAAAATTAAAATTATTAGAATATAGGATCTCTCTTTATAACTGTGTCAAGAGAACATGGACCAACAGATTATAGCCGAATTCGAACGGCGGTGTCTTGATTTAATAGAGATGCATAATAATTTCGACTAAATTAAAAATGATTTTTATGTATAATTTACTTTACTATCAAAATATCCTTGGATGGAGGCTTTGACTGATTTTTTTCCTTTAGCAACCCGTCACAGCGCCAATTTGTTGACTTTTTTCTTGGTCTTCTATCAAAAACTAATGATTTGTGGCAGGAGATATGAAATTTTTGTGGCTTCGCTGTAATTTCTTGATTGAATTAGCAATCGATAATGTCTTCTTATGCCTGTGCAATCCTTTGTAACAGCGGCTAGTGTGTTATTGATCAGGAGAGCTTAAAACCTCCAGTCTAAGTGCAAGGTCGAATTCCTAATTCGTATTATTGCATTCAGACATAAGGCGCCAGGATTTGTTTTGTATGACTTCTGGATAGCTGAGTGAAAATCTAGATTGCGTATCTCCAAGTTGGTGCCACCACCTTGTTATAAATTGACCTCTAGCATATCAAAGAAAGAGGTTTGCGATGGGACAGTAGCCAAAACAATTTGGAGAGTTTTAGACAACAGCTTCTTATAGTTCGCTCTATGTCCAAGGTCCTTGACGCCTAGGCATTTCGAATTTTGACCCCACTGAACGTAACTGATTCGTTAGCAATGTAAACAGAACTATGCATCACTCTCATAGATCCAAGATAAGTTTTCGCTCCCATTCTGTAATAATGCTCAATTCCCTATTCGACAGCTATCCCACATCTTTAAAACGTAACTCCAGAATAGTTACAGATTGCCCTCTAGCTTCTCAGTACATTTGTGAGTGGATATTCTCCAGCAGACTCAAAATCTCAGTGCCCTAAGTTGAAAATTACGTAGGTACCGCCGAAAAATACTACGAAATCCGTCAGGAGTAGGGATATTTATGCCAGGACGCTGCCCCTTGGAACGTCCTTACTGTGGGTAATAATAATATTAGTGGAGAATGCTGTACTGCGACCGAAGAAGGATGTCCCTCTTCTGACAAGAGCGTCACACTCTGCAAGTATTTGTAGAGAGGTTTCCTCCTTAATCTCACAAAGCATGCATGTGTTTGAGCTCACATTACCAATGGTACCCAGATGTTTCCTGAGTCAGTAATCCAGTTAGTATCCAAAGAGAATTTTTACCAAGTTGGGATATTTCTTTTTCTCTTAGCAGATGTTTAGTGGTGTGTCTTCCAACGCCGCAAATGGATTCCTTTTCCCTTGGTTTAGCAGCACCATTTTTCGCCAGTTCTTCAGCTGCTTCATTCCCGGGACTATTCTTGTGTTTCGATATCCGTCTAAGTAAGACTCTGTTTTATTGTGCTAGATGGACGAGGTAGGCTCTAGTATCCCGAACTCTATCTTGGATAAGACTCCTCTAAATTTCACGCAGATCGTCAATCCAGATCTTATTACACACCTAGTATTCTCCAAAAGAGTACATCCTGCTGCCAGAAGCCTGTAGGAAACAATTTGAGTCGCAGTTGATAAGTTCAGTAGTACCATTACCTTCCCAGTACTCATATTGAAGACACGTTAGCATTTCCATATTTTCTGCGAGCGTATTTCTCCGTAGTAAACGAATTAAAAAAAAAAACTAAATTGTATCTAATTTTCACATCATTTTAGTGATAGTGAAACCCGGAACTATCTTTCAAATCCAAATATCCAAATCAAATATCCTCCTAATATTTAAAATCGGAAAACAAATTGTTATTGAATTCTAGACAAATGGGCTAAATCACACGTCCAAATTGCGGAAAACACCGCGGGGGAGGATAACACCTTTTTGGTTTCAGAGCTTTTTCGCTGGTCCTTAAAGCATTAATCAAGAGAAATTCCAGCACGCGATTTTTTTCTGGTCAACCAACCCCTTTTTTGTCTATTTTAACTGTACTAATTGGGGAATATATTTTTTAGCGGCCAAAGGTCAACTGCTTGTTCTTTTTGAAGGGAAAACACATTTTAAGGGTTATTTGGCTTACAGTGTACTAGTGCTACTCCATTAGAAGCTCCTTAATCCACAAATTCTAAAAGGGCACGGTCTGCTTGCTCGGCTTAAGCCAATAAAGCGCCGCCAACGAGGTCTTCCACAGGCCAACTGTTCTGCCTAGTGAGAGTGGGAAAGGAGGTAGCATACAGAGCTGTATGGTTAAGGTAAATTCAACGGCATAAGGTCTATTCATCCCCTATCTATTTGGGATGTGGAGCACGGAGCTTCAGTGAAAAGTTAAACAAGAATATTTTTCCGAGGTGCTAGATGCTTTTTCTCAAAACATCACCAAAGTCACGAAGTCTTACAGATCCAGATCATCGAGGCTATGAAAAAAGTCGAGGTGGGAGCTGTCCATACAGTGTGCTGTAAAAACTCTTTCTAATTATCTCAACCCTGTTCTGAAGGAGATATGGAAGGAAGTTTGGTTTTCGTTCATGCAGTGCCCCCTTGGAAATCTCTCTAATTAACTCAACCCCGCTCTTGTGAAGGCATTGCAGTTCACTTGCCAAAGACCTCTGCCGATGCAATAACAACACCAAAATTCCTTTCCAAACTATTTAAGCTGCAACATCTGCCACATATTTTTTGGTGCTTTAAAATTTGTATGCCATATGAAAAATATTATGCAAGTTATTGAAAAGGTTTAACAAAGTTTTCTACTTTTGCATGCCATCCATGCCTGGGTTATGCCTGGTTACCACCTGGTTACCATCTGGTCCAACTGTTGGCCAGTAGACCTGACCAACCAACTGACCAACTGCATCGTTTGGCTGGCAAAAATCGTTGCCATTGAGGCATTCAGTCAACGTAACATTGACAACAGCAACAACTTTCAGTTAACATGCCAAAGTTTTTCATTAACCTGACTGCAGCAGATACGCCATGTTGGCCATGGCAGCTTCCTTTATGAAGCAAGAGTGTTAACTTGTTTTCAGCTCTCGGCTTTGTTCTTGTTGTTTTTTTTTATCTATGATGGGAACGTTTGGCTGGCCGTTAAAGTGACCATGTCATCAGTATTTTATTATCATTTTTGTGATAGTTCGAACAAGTTTGTATGCTTTGGAAAAGCGGGTTTGGGTTGAAGAGCGAAATAAGTTTTTGACACACTGTAAGGCAGTACTTGGGTTGAACTTTTTCAGGTATATTTTCAGCTATGAAAAAAAACTTTTTTTCTTGTAATAAAATTTTTGGCGAGCTGCAGGTGACATTTTGTTTATCGAATTTCAAAAAAAATTTGCGTAGGTTTAATTTGGGCGTGAGCGACTGTAATATTCCTACGCAATGCGAGAAGATGTGCCCAAAGGAACTTGAGTTCGCTGAAGTGGAAAGCTTTGTATTGAATCAAGACATTCTTAAAAGCAGGATTTGGATTAATATTGGTTCAAAAATTACTGGAGAGCCCATAAAATACGTAATTTTGCCAACCATTTTGGTGTAGCCTTGAAAATTTAATTCATATCGCTTTTAATGCGTTTCCCAAATAATACATTGAAAATCACGTCGTGGTTCTCAGAAGAATTTTTGCCTTTAAGGTAGGGATGCGCGATACCAATACGATATTTTGAATATCGAGAGTATCGAAGTCGATACTGAATATGCGATACCGATATTTTGGTTCTCTATTAATCGTCGATCCTATACCAATTTGCTTAGTATTGGAAAAGAGTAAAATTTCGTTTTACATTTGGCGCTTGCAATTTATTTTCCAAAAAGTCCTTTAAGGTGGTTGCCCAAGCGATATTCGGGTCTAGCTGGTGCCACTTCCTTAAAAATAATAGAGAATTAGAATAATAATTCAAATAAGAAATATGAACAAATTTGCTATCATTGTCAGTTTGACAGATCGCAAATTAAAATAATCCTTATAAAAAACATATAGAAATAGTTTCTATTATTTTTAGTTTCGTTTCTATTTGTTATGCACGTTAGCAACGCCTCCAAAAGTCAACAAGTCGATGCCGATACCGTCGATATCGGTTTCTTTTTGGAAGAATCTGAGCGTATCGGTATCCGATTTTTTTGGAATGCTCAATACTTCGATCTCGTATTTTGTTTCATTATATCGAGCATCCCTATTTTAAGGTATTCACGGTTGCTGCATAACATTCAAACAGTTAAGAAGTTGAGCAGTTTTGCAATACTGCACTTAAATCTGTTTATCTATAAATCTACCTCTTATTACGAACAATGGTCATAAAACCTTCAGCAACTGGTGAAGGTTTAGGGTATATTATAGTCGGATTCAACTGAGTGTAACACACCCACTTGTTGACTGGAACTTCAAACAAATTTTTATGACATTTTTTATGCCCATGACTATAATAAAATGGATAAAATTACGATGTGCTAACAGCTGCTGAAAATCGCGAATATCTGCTGGATGAAAAGACAATATCTGAAATTGTATAAACCACAATTACCAGTGATGCCAGAAATTGAGAGACACAATAAACTAGATCTAAAAAAAATAAGTAAAATTAGATAATAATCAAAAAATAAAATCTGCTTAAAAAAGTTCAATTTTAACTGCTGCTAAAAATAAAATTTTTCGTTAGTTTAGTACTTAAATATTTGTATTATATTAAATTACTAATGATTTGATCAATATCATCAGAATATTCTTCATCACTTAAATATTTTTCGTTTATTAAAATTAATTTTAAATATTTATATAGTACATAATTTTTCGGATTCAGCAACCCCAAAAACATATGGTAAATATGGTCTGATCCCCGGACTCGGAAAAAAACATTTTATGAAATTTTTGAGGTTATGTTGAAACCCTGACATGCTGGGGTTTTTCGGACCTCGGATTTGGATTCTGCAACCAAAAAAACATATTATAAGCATGGTCTGACGCCCGGACTCAAATAAAATTTTGTATGAGGTTTTTTGAGGTTATGTCAGAGCCCTGACGTGCAAGGGTTTTTTGGACCTCGGATTCAGCGACCCCGAAAACATATTGTAAACATGGTCTGACCTCCAGACCCGAACAAATTTTTTTATTCTGACTGGAACAGAAATTTTTTTGTTATAATTCAGAGGCACTCAAAAAAGTGCTGCAAACTTTGCATATGACAAGCACCCCTTATGTGCTTTGGGCAGCTGAATCCGAAGTCCAAAAAGACCGATCCAATGATTCTTAGATATTATCCAAATTATCTCAGCATATGGGATTTTTTAGTGATTATCCATAATCCGTGTGTGAAGGAGTTTTTTGACTTAGGATTCGGCTGCTCAAAATCCATAAGGGTTGCCTCTGTCACCTGTTAAGTTTACATCACTTTTTTTTTTGTGCATAACCTTTTGGATTGTAACTTATTATTTCTTTACTTATTTTTCGATGAAATGAAATTCATTTTGAAATGTATATTATATTTGTTTGATAATTCAACATTATTATTTGAAAATAGTTATACAACCAAACCAACAAATGGTCCACTCTTAATAAATTCAAGCACTCGATGTATAGAAATATCGATTTATCGGAATTAATAATATCGAAAATATATGAAATTTCGTAAACTTATAAATTTCCCAACTTTTGTTAAAATTTTATAATCCTAGCTTTTATAATCCCTGATGGATCAACAATTATACAGATTCACATGCCTATCTATCGATTCGGTTTATTTTAATCAATTTGACAATAAACGATAAACAACATATGTTATAACCTTCAAGTTTTTATGCGATAAAAATTTTTAATTATATAAGCAATTAATTTTTTGTAATTTAAACAAACTGCATAAACACCTGGGAAAAAAGCCAATTTATGCATAGCGAGTAAATAACAAATACCATGACAACTAAAAAATGTCTGGAATAACTTTTTTCCATGTTTACGTGTGCATGACATAATTCCTTAATTACCAAAGTTGTCATACGCACCTAAAAAGTATGCTACAAATTGCAACTCTCTGCTAGCTGGAAATCTCACATACGCAATGCAAACATTGAGAGCGAGAGTTTGAATTAGAGATGGACGCGTGATAGGTATTTTGCCAAGGCCGTGCAGCATTTCTTGTACAAAGCTTAATTTCATTTTTTTTTTAGATTATTACTCATACAGTTTGAGTGAAAATGCATGATTTTATGGAAATAATTAAAAAATCGTTTTTTAAGCATTGCTAATATTTTTTACTTACCAACAAAATAAATTAATTTTTTTTCATCGTATAAGCAAGCAGTATGCATTCTTTTAAATATTGAATAAGTGTATTAATTATGGATTATTTAATTAATTTCAAATAACTGTTCATATTTTCCATAAAATCATCGGTTAAACTTCTGAATGCCAAATTTTGTTCAAAAAACGTTTTTGACTATATCAATAACATAAAATTGCTAACAGTAATAGCGATATTTGTAGAAAAAGTTACCAAAATGTTGTGATTTTTGGGCTTTCGAGCACACATTATAGGCTGTGGGTTTTTTCTTCAGGTTACCGATTTTTCTGATTGGGGGCATTTTCGAAAGGTACTCTATTGAAAAAATGCGAATTGGTTAAGATTTTATGACATCATATGTGCAACCGTTTATTGAAAAAAGTCCTTTTTCACTAAAATAGTCCTAGAAAAAAAACGAGCTATAAGAGGATAGTAAAAAAACGGATTTTGAACGTTTTTCATAAAACGTTTGTTCGAAAACGTTTTAAGCTTCTACGTAATGGCCTTCATTTAAAAACTCTTGTTTTCCACAAGTTTTTCGCATAAATTCGAAAAAGGGCACTAAATCTTAGAAGGATTTCTTTTTATTTATTTATTTATTTATTTAATACAGTTAAGTAAATTTAAAAAACTAACTTAACTAAATTCTAGGCACTGGCAGCAAAAGGCCTTCGGCACAATGATTTCTTTTTAGTTGACTAAGCTATATACTAAGTAAATCCATTCATATTATAATTTAAAATTGTTATTTATATTGACATTAGTAAAATAATTTTATTTTATAAGAACTAAATTAAGTTTCAAATCCATAATCAATAATAATGAAAAAAGACAAACATTGTTCGCGAAGCACGAGTGAAGCGGGCCACTTTTTTGGCGACCTTCTCCGATTTTGATGATTTTTACACAGTTGGTAGAGCTACTAGGCAATAGCTAACCACGCCCAATTTTATTGCAAAATTCCGATTATTTATCGAGTTATCGATAACTCAATATCGGGCTTTTAATTTTTTGACTATTTTTTAATATGCCATATCTTCTATTCGCATAAAGATATTGATGCGAATTTTTTTTACCACGATAGATAAAATATTAATTTTTAAAAAATGAACTCGATTTTTTTTAAAAGATTTTTTTTTTAGTTTTTTATCATTTTTAGTTTTAAATTTAAAAGTGATGTACCACTTTTGAAAAAAAAAGTGTTAATGTCATTTTATGCGTGGAAATTCACTGAAAAAGACGAAAAAAAATGGAACTGTAGAACTTAGAACTTTAGAAGTTATGCTTATTTTTGAGATGACACCTCGCATTTTCGGTTTTTTGCAAATTATAATAAAGATAAACCGTAACGCGTTAAGTTTAAAGATTGATATTTTTCCAAGAATATTTTTCTATTGTATATGCATTAAACTGCATTATTAGTTTTCGAAAATTGCTGGGATCAGTTTCTAGTTCCAGTTTGTAGTTTCAGTACTTAATCAAGTTCCATCACTAACTGATTTGAGCCAGTCAAAAGAACTCTGACAGCCAAAGCTATTGCAGGTGCGAGCAAGACAAACACACTGTGCATAAGATCCGTTACTGGAAAAGCTACTTACAAGCAACCCAGTAGGAATTATTGGAACAGTCGGCGCGTTGCGAAATGTTGCTATTTAGCGACGCAACACAGCTAGAGCCTTTATTTGGAAACTCTAAGTACTATAAGTGTAAAAAAGTTTTATTCAAACTATAATTTTAGCGAAAAAAAAATCGCAAGCTAAAATTGGGGTTGATAAATTCTAAAGAAGATTCTGCACCATGAACATGTCAAAGCGACGATTGCCGTAACTTCACCATAAGACTAAACGTAGGACCTTAGCGAAATACATAAATTGAATTTATGTTCCATAACAATTCTTTCCGGCTGTGGTTCCTGCGATTAATTTCTGCTTACAAACATAAACAAATGAATACACGATAAGAAATTTAAATCTAAAAATGATTTTACCGCCCCAAACACGCTTATTTTGATAGCCGCAAAGGAAAATCATCGTTAAACATAATGCATCTAGCAAAAAAAAACGCTGTCAGCCGTTCTGCGGAAAACGAAAAATTAATCCGAAGAATTTTATACGGATTCGTTTTTGCGAATTTTTTTTAATAAATATGTATATTTCTTTTGTTTTTCTGATAAATTCTCTGATTTGTTTGACACGAAATTAATATTTTTTATACAGATCAGTCATCTAACACAGCACCTTTTGCTGAAAGTAAACTTATATTTATCCTTCTCGCTGCTCATACATATTTGAAAATCATAATAATAAGACGAATTTCAGAAATATCCACTTATAATTCACAATTTATTCAAGCAGTATTTGTACTTAAGTAAAGGTTTTACTACAGCACTTAGCCACTTAAATTTTTTTAACAATTGCTTGTTTTTAATTTTCTTTTATGAAATTCAGTTAGTTTTTTTTGGGTTTTTATATATCTTTTACAATAATGGTCGATAGTGTCTTTCACTGTGCTCATATTCAATTTTTTTCTTTTAATTTAAATTTATTATAACACCATAACAATACTATAACTAATAAAGCAATTCATACTTTATATTTTAGAATTAAATTCTAATTTATAAATAAATAAAAAAATAGCAATAGGGCAACGAGTAACTAGACCTTAATCTACCCTTATTTTCGAAACTGTAAATTCCTGCATATTTCTTTTAAGAACAATTGGAAAATTTATAATTTGTTTTACAATAAAGATTATATTTTACACTAGAATTTTTCTTGTTGAATTATGTCAATATTTTCGTTCCCGTTCGTTAGAAAAAAGATACAAATTTGATCCCCTTTACCCATAAACTGCATCTATGTTTAACAATACGAAATTGTGATAAAAAATGCTTTAGAATACATTTATGTGGTCCTAATGAAACAACCCACATCCAAAATTTGATCGTTGCGATGAAAAAAAAAAAGCAAATTAAAAATTCTTAGGACTTTTGCAGAAATCAAATTTTTTCGAAAAAAAAGTGGCGGAGTATTTCACTATCGTGCACCTACTCGACTGCATCACATTTTTAAAGTCGTTTCGTGTTCGAGCACGCAGCTCACGCGCTCATCTCTAGTGCGTGTGTGAGTAGCATTTTTGCTTGCTGGCATTTGAGGTCGAAAGGTATTTACCCAAATTGGATGATATTGTGCGTGCTGCTTGTTAGAACTGACCAAATATCGACAAAACTGTTGCTGCTTTTTAAAAAAGTTGACAATTTATTTAGAAATATATCTAGACAATTAAAGATATGTAGTTATTTATTTTTTTGTTTAAACTTGGTTTTTATCCAAATGTCATTCATGCACTACTGAACATTTTTCAAGGAGAAGCTTTAATGGAGTGGTTTTTATTTACTGCACACTAAATCTGCAAGGCCAGATCTTGGTCAAAATATACCAAAAAGAAAAGCTCAAATATGAACGAACAATAAATAAATAAATTTGATTTTCATTGGAGATAAATGAATCTTTTTTTTCACTTAAATAAATCTTGTATTTTCTATAATACAAACAGCAACAAAAAATTCGTTTACTTTTTTATTCAAAATTATGGTTTACAGTCAATATGGAATTTGGCCTTAGAACTTTTGGTACTGAGCCCATAGGAATCGAGGATACTGTACAGTAGGAAAATGCAAAAGAATTAAAAAGGTAAAGGTCGAAACACTTTTATCACAGAGACTACTAAAGCTACTAACATTATCATTCCTTCAGAATGATAAAGTTTTTTGAGAAGATTGAATATCCCTTACCCCGTTCCGACGCATTGCATGATTGACAATCGCTGTAAAAAAGCGGAAATGCAGCCAATTCTTTGCTCTTCTGCACTTCGATGTGCAAAAGATTGTCAACAATTTTCCAATTATCGGCGGGTCTAAACACGAAAACCCCACCGTGGATCCGCCACTTTCCAGAGCGTATAATCGAAACGGAACAAGTAATATTTGAATGGCGCAATATCTCTAGAATACCTCGAGTGGGGATAGACCTACAACCCTTTCTCTTTCAGCTCCTTCTAGTAGGTCTCGCCGGGTTTGGCGACGAGAGATGCACTGTCTTTTTCTTCTTGTTTGATTTAAGCAACTTATAATAGATAACTTGGATGTGGTCCCATAATCTGCATAATCCTCGCAGCATGAATTTTCCACCGACGACTTTGGGATACCCTGCACCGCTAGCCTGCAATAAAATCCGGTACCTTTATTAAAAAATCCAAAGACAGGAGAATTTTTAAGTAACAAATTTTTTTTTACCGATCGTTCCTATAGCAGCTTTATGATATAGTCAACCGATTTTGATAAAATTTGACACAGTGCTTTGGTACCTTAAAAAAGATCTGAATGCCGAATTTGACTTCAAATATCTTTACAAACAAACGAAACACAAAGAATTTTGTATAAAAAACGTTTTTTTTGGACCGATTGGTCCTATGGGAGCTATGTGATATAGTCAACCCATTTTGATAAAATTTAGTACAGTGCTTAGGAACTATAAAAAACTTATCGAATACCAAATTTGAACGAAACACAACAAATTTTGTCCAAAATTCGATTTTTGGGAAGATCATCGGGAAGTCGCAACTATTTTATTTTCCATGAGTTGCTGAAATGAATTCAGCAGCCTTCACGATGCAAGGAAGAAAGCTCTGCCGCTGGAGGAGTTGGCCACATGGAATAACGACTCTCAATGTCGCTTGGCATTATATTTCAAGGTGCCGAAGTTGCTTGCCTTGGAATCGATCGCAAAGTTTGGGGAACAACCACTTGAAATTAGCTAGAGAGGTTACTCCTAACAGATTACCAGGCAACAGAAGAAGAGATCGACGTTGTAATTGCGTTATGGACGGAATGCAGGAGGATGTACAAGAATTGGGAAAGGCAGAGCGAGAGATAGAGAAGAGTGGAATGTTGTTATATGACAGGCTTAGTCATTACACGGACTGTCAACCCCTGGGAAGAAAAAGAACTCCTAATGCTATTTACTGATATAGTGAGACCTCTGCATGACGTTATATCGAAAATCTCAAAGATAGTCAATTCAAAGTTACTTACTTTTAAATCGTTCGCAAAGATTGCGGAATAACTGCTTGAAAGAGCTTAACGGGTGACTCCAAATGCTAGTTACGGAAATAGTAAGATCCCTACAAGGCATAATGTTGAAAATCTCGAAGATAGTCAGATCCGATTTTATTGAACCAAAGTTACTTACTTTCGAATCGTTCGCAACGTTTGGCGAGCAACTGCTTAGAAATAGCACGACGGGTAACTCCTAATGCTCGTTCCGGATATAATAAGAACTCTACAAAACGTAATAACGAAAAATATCTAAGATATAATGTAGTTAGTAGTAGTCCAAAGTTGTTTACTTTTGAATAGTTGAAAATAGCCAGACAGTTAACTCCTAATGCTATAGTTAGAACCCTGCATGATATAACGTCGCAAATCTTTATGAGTCAAATCCGAGGCAGAGCGACAAAAGAACTCTGTGTCTGGCTGTCACTTTATTATAAAGCGAACTTCCGTACTCCTGCAATTCTATAAGAGCAGTACTAAAATGATGGCAGGAGTTGTAATTGCTCCATAGGCGTGTTGGCGGATGCATGTTCCTTACCACGATTTGTGTCGCAGCTGCGGGGATCAGGAGAAGAGAGAAAGCATGCGGCTCCTGTTGTGAGACTGCTCTCTACGCAACCAGTATCTGGGAAAGCCCTTTGTAGTCCTGGGAAGTCTGCCCTTAAAGGATTTGTCTCTTTGTATTGAATTCTCAAAATAGTTCAGTAAGCAGGTAGAATAGGCGGAACTAGGCGCATCCATTATCTATTTGATATCCCCCACCCGGTATTAATGCTGTCCTCCCCCTACCATAACCTTCTCTTTATTCCTTCTGTTTTTAAATAGGCATCACAATGAACCGTAAGCTCTCCCGGCCTTGGTCAAGCAGTCTAACTAATTAACCAACCTTAAGCTCTAGAAAGTTCTTCTTACGTTTGACATGGATCTTCATCGAGGAATGTTTCTAATCCAACCTCGGTGGATGCTTTTAGCCTTTAGACGAAAAATTCATTTTATATATTGATAAATTGATAAAAATACATGACTACTTTTTGAAGTAAGCGGGTGTAGGGCATGCCGTTGGCACCCAACGTCCCGATTCAATCAAAATCGACTTTTAATGAAATCGAAACTATTTTGAAATTTTTTCCGAATCTGTCCTTAGTAGATTCGGGATGCGCGATACCGTTCCGATATTCTGAATATCGAGAATACCGAAGTCGATACCTTTATCTTTATTGGAATAATATTATTACAAAACAATGAAGTAAATGATACAAATAAGTGTTTAGGAGTTTTATCCCTGTTCAACTGTAATATAACAATAATTATAAAATTAAATCTGAATAAATATAAAAATCATTGTGGAGGAAAAATGCCGAAAACCGAAGTCGATACTGAATATTCTATAGCGATATTTTGGTTCTAGATTAATCGTCGTTCCGTACCAATTTGCTTAGTGTTGGTATCGTATAAAAATTCGTTTTACATTTAGCGCTTCAGTAACCAGGAAAGAAGAGCGAGAAATGTCGATGCCCCGTCGATCAAGTGAATCGGACTTGGCTAGAGAGTACAGCCAACTATTTTTTTTCTTTCCTTTAAGTACTTCTTCAGGGAGCTAGGGCTTCAATAAGAACTTTCCACTGGACTCTATTTGGCGCAGTTTGCTTTGCTGTGTCCCAGTAGGTACAATTCGTTTAGTATTGTACGTCGCCAGGTTGCCTTTGGCCTTCCCACTCATCTGCTTTCTTTGTGGGTCCATTCCGAAGACATATTGACGATGCTACTTCGATCTTTCCTAACAGACGATCCAACGCCACTTGCTTGTTCTTATCTGAGTACAAATAGGAACTTCCTAGTATAGTGCCATAGTTCCGCGTTTGATATCCTGTTGGGCCAGAATATCCCGCATATAATTCTAAGGCACTTATTGAGGAATGAATCTAAATACTCTGATGATTGTGTAGACGCATGAACTAAAACCAGACGATCATAGACAAGGCCGTGAGATGTGGTTTGGAGAAAAACTATTATTATCCTAAACGAATCGATTTGATTTAAATTTAAATTACTTAAACCTCTTTTATTATAGCTCTTAAATAACCATTAGTTCACGCTCCATCCTTACTATATAACCCTTACCATTATTCAGGGCCGTAGCGAGAAAATCCGTGACCGCACTATTACACCTTTAAATTGAATTACGACAGTACGACAGTAATTTCAGCGAGCCGTGGGGGATTCCCTTACTTCCTCCTCCATCTCATCCCGCCTGTCCATTATCAAAGACTCGCTACATTATAACAACATTCCCCATTGTTATAGTCATTTGCATAAGTTCGCTCAAAACTCAAACATCAACTGTCAATTTGCGCAATTTATGCGTCCAAACTTAGAGCAGTTGTCATCTGCAGACAGGTGCCAAAGTATTCCGATACCCGAAATTTCACCGCTGTTATGACCATTGAAGCGTGCTTTCCATATTGATGATGATGTTGTTGATGCCAGTTTTCCCAAACATGTTGGATATGTCGAGAACGGGAGTGCCTTTGGCATATTTAATTTCTTATTTGCTGCTGTCTGTGCAGAGAGAGCATTGCAATTGGCTTCCTTTGGCGCCCAGCTCACAGCTCATCATGGAGCTGCAGGAACTGCGGCTGCTGCGACTGTTTCCACTGCAGCTGCGGTTACTGCAGCCATTTCAATTTTGGCACGGAAATGTAAAGCATTTTGGGATGCATTGAGCTGAGAGAGCAAGGAAGGCAGGGGTGTTTCTACGTAAAGGTAGAGCTGCTGTTGCCATTGCCGTTGCTTGGTGCTGGCCGCCAATTAGTGGCCATGGGAAAACACGCTGGTTTGAGTCAGAGAGAGAGGCGTCAACTGCAAAATGTCATCATATCAAAAATTTGTAGGCAATATGAAAACGAATTTAATTAAAATATTTGATACATTGTTAAATCTACACTAATTGTTTCATTGCAATGACAGCTTTGTATAAGCTGCTCCTGCTGCTGGTTGGGGGGGTGAGGGATATTAAAATATTGACAACAATAAAGTTTAATTATGGCGTCAAAATATATGGGTCAGGTGTTGCCGTAGTGACCACTTTTGTAAAAATTGTATTAAAGCCACAGCAGGTAATATTTACCGTGTCTGCACAGCAGTTGGTCATTGAAAAATATAATTAAAATATGGTTGGATCCTGAGAAAATGCAGTATTTTTTTTTGCTTGTGGTTGTTGCTGGGTGCGTGAACCATGTTGGAAACTCTTTGGAAGTCGGCTCTCGGTATTGTACATAATTTTAGCACAGCTATCAAAAAAAAAATATCTAACTTTTTGTGAAATTTTATATATAGCACACAAATATGTAATAATATGCTGGCGCCCTCTAGCGCTCACACTAAACAGTCAAATAAACAATGGCGTAGATGATGGCGATTTAAGCAAAAACTTGTTATATAAAAAAAGTAAAGCAGTTACTATTTTTTTTTACATTTTTTGCATAAAGGATTAATTTTAATAAATTTAATGATATGTGCTTAACATCAGACTCTGATCCTATTCGGGAACTCGCTTTCCGTTTCAGTTCATATGAGTTTTTTGGCATTTTCCTCCAACGCTAAAACAAATAAGAGTTTTTTGCTTCGAATCCTGACCGGCGATGAAAAGTGGATACGCTATGACAACTCGAAGCGGAAAAAATTGTGGGGGCTTCCCGGCCATGCAACAACTTCAACAACGAAACCGAACATTCATGGTTCGAAGCTGATGCTCTGTATTTGGTGGGACCAGCTAGGCGTAGTGTACTATAAACTCTTGCATCCAGACGAAACCATTACAGGAGCCCTCTATCGGACGCAACTAATACGCCTAATTCCAGTGGTGAAGGAAAAACGCTCGCAAAGACACGATAAGGCCATACTTCTACATGACAACGCTCGGCCACATGTTTCCAAGGTAGTGAAAACATTCCTGGAAACTTTGAAATGGGACATCCTACGCTACGCGCCATACTCTCCTGACATCGCTCCTTCTGATTTTTACTTATTACGATTGAAAACTCATGACTTGGCCGAACAGCACTTTCTTTCTTTCGAAGAAGCCAAAAAGTGGGTCGATTCGTGGATCGCGTCAAAAGAAGAACAATTTTTCCAATGTGGATGCAGAAGCTGCCAAAAAGATGGGAAAAATTTGTGGCTAACTATGGGATTTTTTTTGAAGAATATGTATATAACTAGTTTTTTACAATAAAGCCTCAAATCATGAGAAAAAACAGCGGTTTTCGGTTTGTACACCAATACAAATAATGTTTAAATGATATTTATGTTATACAAAAATAAACCAAGTGAAATGCTAGCGTCATCTAGTCACCACTCTCAGCAGAAGTAAAAGATGACGAAAAAACTTTATATATTTATGAGTATAATTATATTTAACACTATTTCTACAAAGAGATGTCAAAAGACACCTGTCAAATTTTGATTAAATATTATTATTTTAGATTGAACATTTGCGAAAATAATATTTTTTTCTTTCGGATTAAAGCAATATACAGCTGTACGAAAAAAAAAATATTTTTTTTGGGCAAATGATTAAACTAGGAGACTAATTTTAAGTTAAGTCTTTTGACCTCTAAAGAAGTTAATAACAATTTTAATCATATTTATGTATAAGACTCAAAAATATTCAACTGATTATTTGCGCCATCTAGCGGTCGCACCAAAGAGTCAAATAAATTATGACTCATACGACGACAACTTAAAAAAACCCTTTTATTAACCCCCGACGCAAAAAGATGGGTGTTATAAGTTTGACGTGTCTGTTTGCTTGTCTGTCTGTCTGTCTATGGCATCGTAGCTCCCGAACGCATGCAGTGATTTCAATTTAGTTTTTTTGTATTAAAGGTGAATTATGTGCGAGTGTTGTTAGACATGTTTGATGAAAATCGGTTGAGCCGTTTAAAAGTTGTGGGGAGTGAAAGTGGGGAGAATGCGTAAAAAAAGCAAGCGAGCTTGACCTTAAATGTAATCTATACCTTAACAAGAATCTAAATTATAGTAAGTATATTATAATATACTTAAGTCTAATTTAATCTAACCTACCAATAAAAAGTATGAAATAAAAAATGAAATTAAAAATTTAAAAAGCCCCCGAACTTAAGTAATTTTCATTTAAAAAGTAAAAAATAATAAAAGAAACTTAATGTTAAAGTACCTAAGAATCTATTAACAATTCTAAAAAAAATACGTCGCGTTGGGGGACCGCTCCTAACTAACAATTTAAATACAAATAGTCTAATTAAGCAACAAAGATTAACTTAAAAACAAAATTAAGAAAATACTTCAAAAACTTTCATAGAATTACTTCAAAAAATTTGCATGTAAGATACGACCGTCAACGACGTCTGCCCTCGCGTGTCCCCCAACGCGACGTATTTTTTTTAGAATTATTAATAGATTCTTAGGTACTTTAACATTAAGTTTCTTTTATTATTTTTTACTTTTTAAATGAAAATTACTTAAGTTCGGGGTTTTTTAAATTTTTAATTTAATTTTTTATAAATTAATTATATAATTCGCAGCTAAATTAATTTCTTACTGATATATATCGTTAAGGACACAACCGCCAACACAAACTTCATCACATATAAAAGTTTTGAAAAAAAGATCTTCCGAACTACACAATTATTTTAGCACTTGCTTCGAAGAGTGAATTGAGAATGAAAAAATATTTAAATCTCTAGAAATTCTATTTTGTAAATGTAGCTTATCTCTTTATACCCTGTACCATATGGTATAAAGAGTATATTAAGTTTGGGCAAGCCGAAAATGTATGAAACATTCAGAAGGAGTTGTACGAGACCCCACAAAGTTATATAAAGTATGGTCTGGGTGACTAGAGAAGTCGATATACCCGTCCGTCCGCCTAGATCTCAGAGAAGGTAAGAGAGCTAGAATAACCAAACTTTCACATTAGATGCCTTATTATTCCATAGGAGACAAGTTTATTTTATTTCTTTGAGATCGGGGTTAAATTATGTAGCTCCCATAGGGGTTTTCAGACGACATCGAAAAAAAAGTTTTAGATGAATAATTCGTTTGTTTATTAAGATATCGTAATCAAATTTGCACTCGAAAGTTTTTTAGAGTTCCTAAGCACTGTACCAAATTTTATTTTCTCAAAATTGGTTGACTATATCACATAGCTCCCATAGTACCGATCGGCCAAAATAACTTTTTTTATACAAAATTCGCAATATTTCGTTTTTAATAAAGATATCGTAACCAGATTTGGCATTAAGAAGTTTATTAGAGTATTTAAACAATAAACCAAATTAAATCAAAATCGGTTGACTATATCATATAGCTCCCATAGGAACTATCGTTCAACTAAAAATTGTTGGTAAAAAATTCTTCTGTTTTTGGTTTTTTATGAAGGAACCGGACTTTATTGCAAGCTAGTGGTACAGGGTATCCCAAAGTCGTCCGCGCCCGACTTTACGTGCGCCATTTTTTTTATTTCATTTAGAGAATTTAAGGTAAATATTATTATATTTTTTTTTTATTTTAGCAATTTTCAAAATTAAATATTTTAATGTTTTTCATTTTTTTTATAGTTAATCCAGGAGCATGACGGGATCTACTCAGAAAAAATTATTACGGAGAAAATTTTATATGGGTGTGGGACTGACAAAAGAACCTGGAATGCAACAAAAAAAAAAGATGAGTGTGACTTAATTTGACCTTGTTCTTTCCCATCTTATTCAGCCACAAATTAGTAGTATATTGAATTCTACGATTCTATTATACTTACACATTTTGATTCGGAATCAACTCCTAATATGGAAAATAATAACTATATTTATTTTTGAGCTGATATTAAATCCGAATCCAGCAGGACGTGCACGTTTATACCTTTTACATAAAAATTTGTTTAATATAAAAACTTCGTCTCCTTGTTCCTAAAAAATGTATCATATAATATTTATCTTATAAACAAGATAAAATTGTAAATTACAATATTTTATTATAATAACTACACTGTCCTACAGAATTGACAAAAATCAAAGAACTTTTCAAGTGACCTAGTGTACGTTGTAGGTCTTGACGAGTAGATCACGATAGTGTTTTTCAAAATTGTCTAACACCCCCAAAATCGGAAGTTATTGCTTAAAAACCGTTTTTCGGGTACTGCGATCACTCCCACTATCACAACGTCGCCATTTTTCAACCGATTTTCGATTGCTTTACGGTTTTGGAAAGAAGAAAGTTTTGAAATTTTTTAGAGCACTTAAGCAATGTGCCAAATTTCAACGAAATCGGTTGACTATATCATGTAGCTCCCATAGTAATTGTCTTCCAAAAAATCGATTTTTTAACAAAATTTGTTGTATTTCGTTTGTTTTTTAAAATATTGCGACCAAATTTGGCATTTGTAAGTTTTTTATTGTTCTTAAGCATTATTCCAAATTTGGTTACGATATCTTCATGAACAAACGAATTATCCATCTAAAACATTTTTTTTTGTCGATGAAAATTGAATTTTCTTGTTTACAATAAGCGTCGTAACTTAAGCATTTATCGACCGATTTTCATAAACCATGACTTTTCTTACTCGGAATTAATATTAATTTAAGATTAAATGTAAAAAAGTAAAGGTGTTTTAACAAAATGTTATATAAAAATGACTTTAAAGTGTGAAAATCGAAAAAAAAGAGTGTAAATCTTAGATAACTTTTAAAAAATCTCGTAGTTGCTTTGTATAAAGTATTAACAAGTGTATATCATCTTAAAGCTTGAATCTTCTTCTTTCCAAAACCGTAAAGCAATCGAAAATCGGTTGAAAAATGGCGACGTTGTGATAGTGGGAGTGATCGCAGTACCCGAAAAACGATAACTTCCGATTTTGGGGGTGTTAGACAATTTTGAAAAACGCTATCGTGATCTACTCGTCAAGACCTACAACGTACACTAGGTCACTTGAAAAGTTCTTTTTCACTGTTGGACAGTGTTATTATTATTGTTATTATTTTTTGAAACATTATAAAAATAAGGCAAGCTGTTAAACTAACTAATTTTATTAAATAATAAAATTAATCAAGCTCAAATTGTAAGTAACATTTTATTATAATTTTAAAAGTAATAATAATAATTTAATAATATAAATATAAAAGTTATAATCAGTAATATTGATATATAAAAATAAAGCAAATTGTTAAGCTAACTGAACTAATTAAATTTATGAAATATTAAATATGTAATCCGTTAAATGTTTAAATATCAATACTTAATTATAGTTTTTATAATTACTAATACTAATAAACAAGATAAAATTGTAAATAACAATATTTTTTTATAATTATTACTATTATTGTTATTATTTTTGAAACATTATAAAAAAAAATATTATTTTAAATATACTGAAATAACTTAAACAAATGACTTTTTTTTATTTATGGAAAATGATTTTTTTTCAGTTGCTGGACTCCAACAATATGCCAAATATTCCAGGTGGACGAATGAATCTATGCACAGAAATATTTCGTTTTTTTCTAAAAGTGTCACTAAAAGTATGCCACACTTTTTTTACAAAAATAATTTTTTGTCACAATTTTGTAGCATACTTTAAGTTGCTAATTTAAAGTTGCCTTCTGAATTTTCTGCATTTCTGTTCGCCTGGAAGTTCAGCTGCTTTAAAGACGATTTTGTATGGAAAAATTACAAAATTAAATTTTATTTTATTTTTTAGCTGTTTTCAGATTCAGCAGTAGTCGGCAAAATATTATAGTTACATATACAATTTTTTTGCGTTTGTATTGAACATTCTGGGACGCTGTAACGTGAGTTTAAATTTTTTTTTTTTTTATTTTTCATAGGTGAATTTGTATAAAATTTTTCGTACAGCTGTTTCTGAGCCGCCCAATCTCAAGGTCATTCGATTTAGCAGTCTATTTGAGCCTGCTATTTCCACAACCCAACTGAAAGCTTCCTAATTTTTTAAAATAAAAAAACATGTTTTTTCGTTTTAATTATTTATTTATTTAAATAAAATTAAATAGTTATTACAATGCTTTTAATTTTGCTTCTTAGTTTCTATATATAACTAACGTTTACATATTTAAGCATTATTGTTTTTTTTTTTTTCTTTAAATATATAAAAATTGTTAAATTAACTTAATTATAATATAATATAAATAAATAAGCTAAAATTGTAAATATAATAACAATATTTTATTAAAAATTGTATACATAAATATTATTATTTTTGAAATAAAAATAAACTGAAAAACTTAAAAAACCATGTTTTTTATTTTTAAAAAAGGATATTTTGTTTCAGTTGCTTAGCTCTAAAAATACATCAAATATTCTCGCTGAAGGAATCTATACAAAGAAACATTTTGTTGATCCAAACCTATTGAACCGTTACTGAAATTCAAATATTTAAATTTACTGCGGACGATTTGGCAAAAAAAATGAAAAATTTGAATCGATTTTTGCTAATTTTTGACTCTGAACGAATTTCAGCTACCAGGCGAACAGAAATCATAAGCAAGTGGCTGCAGAATAAAATTTTTTCTAAAAGCGTCACTAAAAGTATGCCACACTTTTTTTGCTAAAAATTTTAAAACTGAAAAATTTTAAAATGTAAAAATCTTGTAGCATACTTTTAGTTGCTAATTTAAGTTGCCTACTGAATTTTCTGCATTTCTGTTCGCCTGGTAGTTCAGCTGGCTTCGAAACCATTTTGTATGGAAAAATTTATAACAAAAAAGTTTTTTCAGTGATCGGCAAAATATGCATATGCATTTTTTTTGCGATTGGGTTGAACATTCTGTGCGGCTGTAACATACGCACACATACATACGTTTTGTGTACAACGCAGTACGTGCGGACTGGATTAAAGTTTTTATACCCTGTACCGTATGGTACCAAGGGTATATTAAGTTTGTGCAAGCCGAAAATGTATGTAACATATAGAAGGAGACGTCGGAGACACCCCAAAGTTACCTAAAATATGATCAGGGTGAATAGAGAAGTCGATATACCCATGTCCGTCTGTCCGTCTGTCTGCCTGTCCGTCTGTCCGTGTGAACGCCTAGAACTCGGAGATGGTAAGAGCTAGAGTTACCAAACTTTCACATTAGATCCCATATTATTCCATAGGAGGCAAGTTTATTTTATTTTTTTGATATCGGGGATAAATTATATAGCTCCCATGGGGGTGTTTGAGACGACCTCGACAAAAAAAAGCGTTTTAGATGAATAATTCATTTGATTATAAAGATATCGTCAAATTTGGTATTCGAGAGTTTTTTATAGTTCCCAATCACTGTACCAAATTTGATCGAAATCGGTTGACTATATCATATAGCTCCCATAGGACCGATCGGCCAAAATAACTTTCTTAAAGAAAAGTTCGCTATATTTCGTTTTTTAATAAAGATATCGTAACCAGATTTGGCGTTTCGAAATTTTTTAGACCACTTAAGCAATGTGCCAAAATTTGAACAAAATCGGTTGACTATATCATATAGCTCCGATAGGTCCGATCTTCCAAAAAATCGATTTTTTAACCAAATTTGTTATGTTTCGTTTGTTTTTTAAGATATTGGGACCAAATTTGAGTATTTTATAGTTTCTAAGCACTGTACTAAATTTAATCCAAATCGTTTGACTAGATCATATAGCTCCCATAGGACCAATCGGTCCAAAAACACGTTTTTTATACAAAATTCGATGTGTTTTATTTGTTTGTAAAGATATTTGAAATAAATTTGGCAATCATATCTTTTTTAATGTATTTAAGCACTGTGTCAAATTTTATTGAAATCGGTTGACTATATCATATAGGTCCCATAGGAACGATCGGTCAAAAAAATAAGTTTTGCTTAAAAATTCTTCTGTTTTTGGTTTTTTGTGAAGAAATCGGACTTTATTACAAGCTAGTGGTACAGGGTATCCTAAAGTCGTCCGCGCCCGACTTTACGTCCGCCATTTTTTTATTTTAATTCTGTTTTTATAAAACAAAGGAATGAAATCCTGCCTTTTTAATAATTTATTTTTACGCCACAAATAAGCTTGCTTGCGCCATCTGCCGAAAACAAAATGCTAGCGGCATCTAGTGGTCTCTCTTAACACAAGTGTAAGATGATAAATAAACTAAAAATGAAATATGATAAAATAGAAAGAAATCCAAGCATTTTTTTATATAAAATACTAATATTAATTATGGTTAAATTATATAATTAATGTATTATAAGGTAAAAAAAAGAACCGAATAAATGATGACGGTGACGACGACAGAAATTATGGATCTTATAGAAAGAAAATAAATTTGTAAAAAAAAAAATGAATTCAAATAGAAATAACGCTAGTTTTCCAATTTAAAATTTTTTTGGTAATTTCAACATGTTTTACTCGTTGCTATAGTAAAATGGCTCGCTAAAACCGAAAATACAGTCCAAAATTTTTTAAAAAAATTCCGCAATTACAAAAAAAAGTGTCCCCTTAAAAGCAAATATTTCTGGTTGTACAAAACTGATTTTGATTATTTTTCATAAACTCTTTTTTCTAAAATTTTTTTACATTCGGATAAACAACCAATAATTTTCTCCGTAATCGATCGAACTTCAGGAGCCATAAAATAATTTTGAAAGTAACGTTCGAAATAGAATTTTACTTAAAAATTTGCTGGCAATTATCCATCATAAAATTTATTCACATCAATAAATAATTACGACCGAACCGAAAATTTGTTTCAAATAATATGTATGGGTAATTCAATTATCTTCAGTTTGGTAAAATAATAATAACACAGCCACACAACAACAAAATTTTTTTCAGGTCTGGAGGTCAGACCATGTTTAGCATGGTCCAGCACGTCAGAGTTCTGACGTAACCTCAAAAAACCTCATACAAATTTTATGGTTCGAGGCCGCTGAATCCAAATCCGCTGTCCAAAAAACTCCCCAAAAACAAATAGTAGACATGGTCGGACCTCCGACACGAAAAAATATTTTTTTTTGTGTGGCTGTGTAATAATCAAAATCAGATTAGTACATCCATAGATGTATAGTTTTAGGCGGAGACTCCATTATTTAATTTCGAAAATGGGTTGTTTCGAAATATCTAGAAATCCGTTCCATGAAAAATCGAATACAATTTTCTTGCCAGAAATATGTTAGCTACTAAAGTTATTATTTGTATACTGATACTGCTCCAAATTCTTAATAGCATGCGCATGTATCATCTTTAGTCACAGGGTATCTCCACAATAAATGACTGTTGATACACATATAATATTAATAAGAATTCGAAAAAATTAAAAATTTAACAGTCATGAATTTCGAATTCGAAGTTCGTTTTATTTGTTATCGAATTTAAGTCCAGCATAAATAAAAAAGAATTTTGTTTTTTTTATATTTTATTTATTATTATTTATTATTTCGAACTTTGTATTTTTAAAGTCAAAAAATAAAAGTAATTATGTTATCTTAAAGTACAAAAATAATAATTTTATGATTTTCATTAAAAAAAATTCTATAGTTGCAAATTCTGTTAATTAAAAAAAAAAATAATTTAATTCCAAAACCAATCCTTAAAAGTGACGAAAAAATTAAAAAACAAATTGACAATTGTCTTAATAACACTGTCCTACAAAATTGAAAAAAATCGAAGAACTTTTCAAGTGACCTAGTGTACGTTGTAGGTCTTGACGAGTAGATCACGATAGTGTTTTTTAAAAAGGTCTAACACCCCCAAAATCGGAAGTTATCGCTTAAAAACCGTTTTTCAGGTACTGCGATCACTCCCACTATCACAACATCGCCATTTTTCAACCGATTTACTTTACGGCTTTGGAAAGAAGAAGATTTAAGCTTTAAGATGATATACATTTGTTTATACTTCATACAAAGCAACTACGAGATTTCTAAAAGATATCTAAGATTACACTTTATTTATTCGATTTTCACACTTTGAAGTCATTTTTATATAACATTTCGTTAAAACACCTTTACTTTTTACATTTAATCTCCAAGAAATATTAATTCCGAGTAAGAAAAGTTATGGTTTATTAAAATCAGTCGATAAATGTTTACGTAATCGACGCTTATTTTAAACAAGGAAATTACAATTTGATCGACAAAAATGATAGAATTTTAGATGGATTAAATTCGCTTTGTTCGTGAAGATATCGCAACCAATATTTTGTATAATGCTCTAAGAACCAGTAACAAACTTGCAAGTGCCAAGTTTGGTCGACAATATTTTTAAAAACAAACGAAATAGCAAGCAAATTTTACTATAAAAATCGATTTTTTGACCGATCGTTCCTATGGGAGCTATATGATATAGTCAACCGATTTCGTTGAAATTTGGCACATTGCTTAAGTGCTCTAAAAAACTATGACGACGAGTTGCATTATTAAGTCAGTTAGCTGGAATTGAAATCCAGAACAGTCATCTATAACAAGGAACCTGTATACTATTATTAAACAAAACCTGTTCCATAGAAAAAAATTTCCACAACATTTATGCATTTAGAAAGCCATTTTACTGGGAAAATTCAATTAATAAAATAAAATAGAAATTTTTCAATATGTGTAACTATAACGATGAACTGCTAAGCCAGTTAGTCGGAATCGAAATTTAGAAATGCCATCAATAACTAGGAGTAGTCCCCCCAGAGGTCAACCGGTGTAGCCTAACCAACTAGGACTAGTGCAGTGAGTCAAAGATTCAATTCTAACGTCAGAGTTCGCTCACCAAGCAGTGTCTAAAGCAGCATCATTTCAACATATAAACAGTGCTAGCGGAACACAAAAACTGCTTGAATTATTCCTGTTTGCTCCACTCTGACACCTTTTGAGCCACTTCAAAGGAAGTTAAGCCCCTAAAGAAATTCCTTTGTTGAAACCATGCCATTAAATCCATCATGTTGCCTGCTTCTAAGGAACTGCCAATTACAGATTGCTTCTGGCAGGATATAACCTGTCCCCAGCTAAGATTTGATGACAAAACTGTGTCAGCTTCAAAGTTAAGAACTTGCTGGAGTTAATGCGACCCAGACTAAATAGAAGATGAAAAACAATACTTATAGTATATATATAAGTATATAATATAGTCGACATTGAGCTGTAAAACACTGCACTTGACATTGATTATTGCGCAAGGATGTCTCAGCGGACGCTATGATTAACTTCCGGATGACTAGACACAGCCGGTGAGTTAAGACACGGGTTTTATTAAGCTTCCATGAATTTATTGCCTTAGTTAAGCTTATTGAGGTTAAGCTTGTACAGCTTGTGGTTGTTGTTTTTTTTTTATTATTTTATACATTATTGACATGTCCCAGAAAATAGGTATTATCCTTGCCCTTGATGGCGAAAAAGAAGGGATGCTTGACATCAAACTGATAAATCTTTTCATTCAGCAATAGCGACTCCAGCTGAGCTTTAATGTCTGCAAATGGAATATAAAAATAGTACAGCAGATTAGAAGATGTAATAGAGTCGATTGTGGTATACACTGTAAACTTAATTTTCGAAAAATAAATAAAAATAGTTCCTGAATCATTAAAGGGGAAAGATTTCTCTTGTATGTAAAGTGACAAAAAGCCAATCCGGACTCTAGCGCTTAAAACAAAAATTTGCAAATCAAAAAGGAGAGATATTTTTGTAGTTAAGAGAGTAAGATTCGCATTTCAACAGGTTTTTTTTCGAAACTGCTTATATTTAAAATACACTGCGAAAAAAATATCAGGAATCTACCACTTAGCCACAATTTTGAAATCAAAAGAAACAGAGATTTTTTGTAATAAACAGAGTAAAATTCTTATTTCAACAGCTTTTTTGTTCTTACAATACAAAACTCTAGGAAGGATCAATTTTTGTATGATAGTCATATGAAATAAATTACAAATTTTGATCCAACTTCACAAATTTGAAAGTTATTTTATTTTTTAAAATATCGTGACCAAATTTTTAAAATTTGTTTTAGTCTAAGCATTTTTCACATTTGATCAAAATGGGGTCACTATTTTACATAGCTGCCATTCAAAAATTGAACCTGTTTTCTGCACAGCTCTAGTTTGAACACTTCTTTGCGTCACCCTATATAATTCTTTGCATCATGTTGATCTAATTGATTCTAAGAAATGCTCTCAAAGAGAATTAGCTACACTTTGCAAGAATGCTAAGAGTCCTTCATTAAAATCGTTTTTCATTTCCAAATTAGGTGATGGATAATCGATTCCTTCAAAGGTATCGGAACTATCCGTATAATGATTTTGCCAAAAAAAAAAAAACAGATAATCTTAGGAAAAAACTTTTTTTTTGCAAATCTACGAACACGAATTTTATTAAGCTTCCATGAATTTATTACATTAGTTAAGCCTATTGAGTAATCTTGTACAACTTGTTGTTGTTTTTTATTATTTTATACATTATTAACATGTCCCAGAAAATAGGTATTATTCTTATCCTTAATGGCGAAAAAGAAAGGATGCTTGACATCCAACTGGTAAATCTTTTCATTCTCCAGTAGTGACAGCGGAAAAGCTTTAATATCTGTAAATGGAGTATAAAAAAGTGAAGCATATAAGAAAATGTGAAACGAGGTGACGTAAGTTTTGCTCTTCTAGATCGTATCTGCCGCAGCGCAGTCGGCTTGAAAAATCTCTCTCTTGTTTTTGCTTAATTGCGGTTCTTGCTCTCTCGTGCGCTTTTGCTTACTACGCTGCTTAGAGAGAGCGATTCTTGGGTTCAATTTTTGTATGGTAGCTATATGAAATAATGGACCAATTTTGATCAACTACTGCCATCAAGTCTGATAAAGACAATCAAGCAGTTTACTATTCAATTTTACTTTTGTTATAATATCAAGTTAAGATCATTTTTTTTTTTTTTTTTTGTTTGGATTAAGTCCTGGGTAGGGATTTCATACAAAAAATATCTGTGGAGAGTATGCAAGCACCTGAAATAGCATCAACGTGTTGAACTTGTTTGGAAAAAAGGCAGTTCTAATAACTAGATTCATATGAGTTGTATGCAAAAGTGGGATTTCGGCACAAAAAAATATGAGGAAAAATTAGTGGAAAGTCCCTTGTGACATCTTATATATACATCTCATATATAAACTTGGAAATGCAGAACCCACCCAAGGTCAAATCTTAGATCCGACCAGGCTTTCTGTATATAAGATAATCGGAATTGTCTTGTTTGAAGAAAATCAATCTGTCACAGAAATCGGCACAGAAAGTAAGAATGTTGTGTCTAGATCTACCTTTGGTACCTCTATGTTCTTCCATGTTGTATAACATTCTCAAATCCAAGAATGTAGCCAACAGGAAGACCTTTAATCGTTTTATTCTAAGTTCAGATTTGCTGGTCTACAAAGAAAATTATGGTCAACAAATGGGCCTTAAGAGAACATAAGAGATATGGGTACTCTTTATCGAAGTTAAGATAAGCTAAAGTGCTTGTCTTACCCTCGGATTTCAACAGAACCTTAGATCTTGATAGAGCGGATCTTAGCCTACTTATCTGGGAACCATACCGTAAGTTATCACTTATATAAAATGATTCTATCGGATTCTTCAGAGTGCAGGCTTTTTTGAAGACGTCGGGAAGACCAAACACATATTGCGTGACTATCTAGCAGTAGTGCGGGACAAAGTCACATATTTGGGAGCTGAACGGATCACTCCTTTCCAGCTGAGTTAAGTCCCAACGAAAGACTTACTGTCCTTCATAAGGAAGGCAGATAGTCTTTTGTCCGAACAAATGGGTACGCTATAATAGATTTTCAGGTCGTCGTGCCCACTCTCTTTTGAAGGGAACCCCAACAAAGCCCAATATCTAGTGTCGGATCCACAGGGGTGGTTTTCGGCCCCGGACCCCTCCCAAAAGTTCAAAAAATGAGCTGAAAGTATTTTGAGAGGTCAGATAGACTGCATACATACTCTTCGAAGCGAAGAGCTCCCCCAACGTCGATATCCAGTGGCGTATTAAAAGTATTTTAAGAGGTCAGATATACATACTCATCGAAATGAAGAACCCCCCAACACCGATATCCAGTGTCGGACCCACGAAGGCGGTTTTCGTGTCCGGACCCCTCCCAAAAGTTCCAAACATGAGTTAAAAGTATTTTGAGAGGTCAGATATACATACTCTTCGAAATGAAGAACCCTCCCCAACACCGATATCCAGTGTCGGATCCACGAAGGCGGTTTTTGTGTCCGGACCCCTCCCAAAAGTTCCAAATATGAGTTGAAAGTATTTTGAGAGGTCAGATATGCATTCTCTTTGAAGTGAAGAACCTCGCCAACGCCGACATCCAGTGGCGAATTAAAAGTATTTTAAGAGGTAAGATATACATACATTTCGAAGTGATGAGCCTCCCCAACAAAGATGGGATCGCTACTGGATGGATCCACGAGATGGTTTTCGGGTCCGGACCAGTCCCAAAAGTTCAAAAATTCTTGTTGAAAGTCTATTGCGAGTTCAGATAATCTACAAACATATTATTCGAACTAAAGAACGCCCCCAAGATCAAACCCTAGACCTGCCGATATCATCCGACGTTCTTAGGATCCATTGTGATGGTGGGAGAAGAATATAAGTTTTGATGTGAGGGAGGTAAAGTTTAGATTTTCATATTGATACCTACCTACCTAGCATATAAATTTATATTTCCATACGCACATTTTCGTTTTCACCCCCCTTAGGAAAATCTACCTACGCCCTTGCACAAAACTATAATACCTTGCTCCTTAATGGGGTACAGTGTATTACTTTATAGCAACTAGTTACTTACAGGTAGCTCCCGTAGCTGTTGTGCCTTTCTCATTGACATCAATAAAAGCCTTGTGCTTAACCTCTGAAATGTGCAGATTGTCTGCACCTTGGACTAAGCTGGAAAAGTTTGCCTGTTTGTCAAACAGCTGCTTCATGCCCAGCTGCAAAAAAAATAGAAATTCCTTAAAGAGTGCTCCTTCGATTTGTGCCCGCAACCCACCTGTTCCAAAGCTGGCTGCAATGATACATCGAATTCAAATTGAAATTTGGGCAGATATACATTGACCTTTTCTCTGCTCAATTTAGCGCTTAGTTCGTTCAAATCAATGCCGCTCAATTGGGCTTCCAATGCAGCCAGACCCTGCTCTTCGTTTGGCAATAAAATCAAAAACACAATATCCGTATCCTCATAGGGCAATTCCAAGGCGCTGGCCTTCAATTCAGGCAGTTCAGCAAACCGAAAGTAATCCGACTGATACATCGTATCGACCTTAACCTGCTGACCACCATGCACAGTAAAATTGCGTTCAAACGTATCCAGCTGGGCAAAGGTATTAAGCCAATCGGCTTTGAAGTAAATCGCATTGACCAGCACGGCAGCCGTATCGGAGTTCAGGCTATCGTCACCTATCAGATTCTTGATTTGTTGCTGTGTCTGCTGCTCCACCCAGGCGTTAATTTTGTGTGCCGTCTCGGAGCTCTTCGAGAAATTTACATTCTCGGCGGCTGCATTTAGATGTTTGTGGACCAGCTCTTGGTATTTGCTGTTCAGCTGGAATTGGTTGGCCACATAAATGCGATTGGCATACGTTAATTTGGAGCTCTCACTTTGGGACGCCTTTGACAAATGTTGGCCAAAGGACTCAGCTATGGCAGTTTTGTCAGCTCCGCTTAGTGCCAGACCTTGTTTAAGCTCCTCGGCTGTGCTGCCGTCTGCGCCTAGATAAGTCAAGAGCAGACCGGTTCTAATGGAAACCGGGGAGACAATAAGATTACCATTGGGTTTGGCATTGATAAGCTGCTTGTACAGCTGCGAGGAGAATTTTGCATCGCCAGCATTTGAAGTCTCTGCAGCAGCGGCCATTATGAAGCTGAACAGCAACAGAAAAGTTCCAGCTAAATTTTGAAATAAAAGTTCTTGAAATATGGAACTTGTTGTTTCCGAGTTTTGTAGAAATTTTAAGCATGCAAAGTTTATGCTAGTAAGTAAGAAACTTTCAAAGCAATTCTGGAACACAAAATATATTTCTGTATTCACATCAATTCATATCGGCGAAAATAAGTGAAGCCACTTTTGTCCCAAACTTCACCGATTTTGATAATTTTAGCATATTTATTAGAGCTCAAATTTTATTGCAAAATTTCGCTTATTTATCGAGTTATCGATAACTGAAAATTGGATTTTTAATTTTTAGGCTTTTTTAATCTACAAAATCGGTATATTGGATAAGCTTCTACAGATAATCGTTCTTGAGATATACCTTGGAAAAAGGGGAGTGCTTTGATATGAAAATTCTCTGAACACTATCTCGTGATGGATTAGTTGGATAAAATAATATAATACAAAGATTTTGTAGAGAATTTTACGCCCTAGAACTTTTTAGAATCTTTGGAGAAATGTTAAAGCACTGGTAAAACGATATTTGCAAAAAACCGATTTTTGTTACCTTTGACCTACGCTTGACTTATTTTCGTCGATTTACATTTAAAAAGCTCTAGCAAAATCAATTAAAAATTAATGCAATTAACTGGTAATTACAATTTGTTTCAATTAGGGAACTTCTATGGAAATAGACAGACAACAGATTAAAGTCTTCCCTTAACAGCTTAAAAGCCATAAATTTTATCTTATAGTTTGTTTCTGTTTACTTTATATAAAGATACAATTTCACATTTAAGAGCACACAAAATTTCGTCACTCTCTCTTACATTATTGTCACACTCTTAAGCATTTTTATGGGCGCTCTTTTCTCATTCTTGCTTTGTTTTGAAATATTTGGATGCGCAAGGCGATGATGTCACTTTGTTTGTTATGGGAATAATTTATTACCAAAACAATCCAAAACAAACATATGTACTATACGTAACTTAACTTTGCTAACCTTAAACATTTGTTTAATTAAAAAAAAGAACTTACAATAATTCATTTATAACTCAAAAAATACACTACTTGAGATTCCAGAAAAAATAGTCTAGCACTAGACCATGTAACGCGTAGCAGTCCAAACAACAAACTAAATGCTTGGGTTAATATCATTCCACTTCGAAGCCCAAAAAGCACTCTAAAATTTATGATAATTAATGGAGATAGATACGGGCCAAGGGCGTAGACAGCGAGAACCAGCTGCGGCATAGATCTTTATAGTTCCGCAGGTAAACATTTAGGACTATTTATTATTATTATTATTTTTTGAATGAATTTAGAAAGCTTTAACTTTTGTAAAGGCAATAATTTTATTTTTATGTATTTTGTGAAAGACAGATATATCCAAATGGGAAACCATAATAGATTTGTGGGAATAGATAAGCCCATTGATATTTTATAGATGTACCAAAAGGTTTTTGATTAAATTTTAGTACATCAATTTATTAATTAGACACTACTTTATACCAGCATTCTGAGAGCAGAATATTACGACAAAAGAACTCATTATACACCCTTTGATATACGATATTTTTTTTTATTTCATTTATTTCACGGCTTTTATTTATAATATTTAAGAGCTGACGTTTTAATTACCATTTCTCTGGGTCTGGCCAGTCATTATACCCTGTACCGTATGGTACAAAGGGTATATTAAGTTTGTGCAAGCCGAAAATGTATGTAACATGTAGAAGGAGACGTCGGAGACACCCCAAAGTTACCTAAATTATGATCAGGGTGAATAGAGAAGTCGATATACCCATGTCCGTCTGTCCGTCCGTCCGTCCGTTCGTCTGTCCGTTTGAACGCCTAGATCTCAGAGATGGTAAGAGCTAGAGTAAACATTAGATCCCATATTATTCCATAGGAGGCAAGTTTATTTTATGTTTTTGATATCGGGGATAAATTATATAGGTCCCATATGGATGTTTGAGACGACCTCGACAAAAAAAAAGGTTTTAGATGGATAATTCGTTTGTTCATGAAGGTATCGTAACCAAATATGGTATTCAAAAAAGTTTTTATGGTTCCCAAGTACTATACCAAATTTGATCAAAATCGGTTGACTATATCATATAGCTCCCATAAGACCGATCGGCCAAAATAACTTTTTTAAATCAAAATTCGCTATATTTTTTTTATAATAAAGATATCGCAACTAGATTTGGCGTTTGGAAATTTTTTGACCAAGTTTGGTATTCGTAAGTTTTTTATAGTTCCTTAGCACTGTACTAAATTTTATGGAAATCGGTTGACTATATCATATAGCTTCCATAGGAACGATTGGTCAAAAAAAAATATTTGCTAAAAAATTCTTCTGTTTTTGGTTTTTTATGAAGGAACTGGATTTTATTGCTAGTTAGTGGTACAGGGTATCCCAAAGTCGTCCACGCCCGACTTACCATACGCCGATTTCTTTTTGTTTAGAATTTCAAAGCATTTAAAAAAATGTTAACCGAATCGCGGCTACAGCATATAGCCCTCAAAGAATCGATCTAAAAAAAAAAGTTTTTGGTAAAAAAAAATCCGATTGTTTTTATGAAGATATCGCAAGAAAATTGGGTCACTTTTTTTAGAATGCGCCAAAAGCGATCAAAAAATCGGTTGACTCTATCTCAATATATATCTAATAGCGGATTCATCATATCATATGAATATAATATATATAGTATACTAAATTTATTTTTTTGAGCTCCACTAATGGCTGTGTTCCTTAAATGTTAGAAACTTAAAATGAAAAACAAAAATTAACCTTCGTATGAAAATGTGATTTTTAGGGCCAGAAATACTTCAAAATTTCAAGTTCCGTGTCTCGATACATATGAAGCTTTTGTCCTCCAAGTCAAACTATTTTTAAATTTTTGAGACCACCAACGACCAATTCTCTGATTTGAAAAAGACTAACTATATAATATATATAAATACTTCCCAAGCTACTGCCCTAAAATCTAGAAGTACATTTAAATTTCAATGTTCAACTATTAAAACTTCCGTTCCGGAAAGAATTATTGTAAGACAGCATAAGCCTAAAAAGAAAGCCTCACCATATGAAACTCTCCGAAATAATTTATTTTTTTGCTCATTAGCTAAAATTAAGAAGTACATCCAAAGTCGTCCAAGTAATAATTTTATGCCTTTTTCGAATCTATGAAAGGTTCCGTCCCTGTAAGAATTATTGTAAGACAGCTTAAGCCTAAAAAGATACCTATAAAAATTAGTACTACATTAGTTCGATTATTGAGCGCCCAACAGGAACTAGAACTGTGTACATACATCCTATGCATATATAGGAAACATTTTATTTGAACCCCCTTTTTTGAAAAGTTGACTACGACCTTGGTGCGTTGTGTTTCGATTTCCTCATCAACATATATTTTTGGATTTGGATCATCTCTGTTTGTGTTTACTTAAAATTCAATAAAAATAAATTCAAATAAATATTTTAATTGAAGATATTTTTACAAAATATAGGCATGTAAGCAGGCAAATTTCTGTTCCAAAGAAGCTATTATAGCATAAGCTGCTGAGCCATACAAGATTTGAAGACGCCTTAATATGGATTCTGTTCATGCTCGGTACGCTGTAAGCGAAGCTCCAAATGCCTGAACAGTTGTCGAAGTTAGTGCCAAACCGTTCAGTCTGCAACTCTGCATCTTAGAAGAGGTTCTCCTGACAGCTTTCAAATCCTACGTTAAATCTTAATTTTAAGTCTGGAAAAGTTAGCTTGCCTGCAGGCTCCACGAGAGGGTGGTGAGGAGAGTCGAGGATTTTTTCCCCCGGGCCCGGGGCTCTCGGAGGGGCCCGGACTCGAGAGTCATTCGGGAAGTTTTGAGAATGTTCTGCACTTACCCAGTATCAGTTGCCAGCACCGAAAGATAGCTTAGTGTATTATCAAGAATAAAAAATTATCTTCGTTCTTGTTCAACTCAGATACGAGTCTCAGGATTGGTAACTTTGTATTTGGAATCTGAGTTAGCAAGAAAACTCGACGCGGATCCGAGATTTCCTCTGGGGCCAAATATTCTCTGTACGGCCCTGCTTGCCTGAAATAATAATCTTACCCTAACTAAGGTGTAGTCTAAAGACAACAAGAAGCTAACATAACTCACTTGAAGAGAAGTCTCAAATCTATTGGCAGATGTGTCCAAGATGGGACTAGACTAGCCGTAGACTAAACTATTGCTACAAGAAGTTTACATTTCTTCTATTCATGTTTGGCTCTCTGCCTCAAATATTTTGGCTGGTTTTCATAATCTGCCCAACAACAAAATCTTTTAAGAACTTAAGTTTACAAAAAAGGTTGATTTTTTACGAATTCAGTTGATTACGTATAATCTAATCCTAACTAATGCTAAATCTTAGCCGCCCAAAAAGCTATATACGCCGCTGATAAGCCCAAGATTTCCAGCAGTTTGTGGTAATTCCCACTACACTCAACATTTTTACCGACTAACTGATAACAATAGGGTCACATAAAAAGTCAGCCAAATGAATAATATTTTCTATTAAAAAAGAAAACAAATTTATTTGTAGAATTCCCAATGAAGTGGTACAGTATCCAAATCTCTAACTGTTGCAGTTTGGAGTTGTATAAGAGCCGGCAAAAAACACAGCCTTACTGCTGTATATATAAAAGATAAATGGATGATCCACCTTAAACGATTTCTGATTCATATTAAAGCACATGGGCACAATTTTCATAACTGAAAGAAACCAAAACAAAAATTAACTTGGAAGATATAGAGTTTTAAATTTTTACTTACAGGTAACCGCTGCTGCTTCACAGCCCGCCTCATTGACATCTATATAACCGCGATGTCTGACGGCAGAGATTCGCTGTCCAGTTGAACTTGTAAACAGTTCGCCCAAATTGGATGCATTGCCAAAGATCTCAGTAATGCCCAGCTGCAAAGAGTTATATTTAAGAACTGAGCTCTAAATTCTGCTAACTTCCACCTACCTGTTGCAGTGAGCGCTTCAGCTCAATATCATACTCCATGGAAAACTTGGGCAAGGCCACATCCACATGCTCCACTTTCATTTGTTTTGCTATCTGCGTCGGTTTTAGACTACCCAACTTATGTTCCAGTTCAGAAATACCTCTTATTTCATTAGGTAATATGATAAGCATGCTTATATCGGAACTTTCAAAAGGCAACTGCAATGCTTTGGCTTTGAGTTCGGGCAGCTCTGCGTACTTGAACTTGTCATCCTGATGCATCATATCCACTTCTATAGGCTTGTTAATATCCACATAAAAATTAACTTTGGCCGTAGTTTCGGGCGTAAAGGGTTTGGCCCATTTGCCCTTGAAATATAAGGCATTTATAATGATGGCACTAGTATCCTCGTTCAGCGCAGCAGGCTGCACCAAATCTCGTATTTTGTTGGCAGTTTGCTCCTCCACCCAACGATTGATCTTTTGTGCAGCTTCTGTAGCATTCGCAAACTTCAAGGCTTCTGCCTGGGCTTGAAAGTATCTCAGCGTCAAGGCATTGAACTCACTTTGCAGCTCCAAGTTACTGTTCACATATAAACGATTTACTATTTTCAGCGTGGGTCCTTTTGCTCCATGATTGCAGCTTTGCGTCAAAAACTCTAGATAGCTCTGCGCTATATCCAGCTTATTGCCCTTGCCTAGTTTTAAACTAGTACGCAACTGGTCAGCTGTTGTACCAGCTGATCCCATAAAAGCCAACATCAAACAGCTGTGCACGGATGCTGGCGATATTATCACATTTGAATTGGTAGCATTTGAAGCTCTACAGTCTTTCCAGATGATATTGAAGAAGTCCTTGGCGAACTCATTGCGACTTTCTTCGGCAGCAGCCATTTTACAGCAGTACTGGAAAAATTAAAAAAAAATTTGAGTTAGACGTATATTCGATTTAAAGAACTTTAAATTAAGCATAAATTCTAAAAACTTTCGATCACGACTTCTATTGTAGCTGAGAGAATGGAATGAGGATGAGATAGAAAGTATTTAAGAGTTTAGGGGGTAGTTGCATTCCTGCTTTTCGAAAGAAATTCACCCCTCTTTCGAAGATTTGGACAGTCTAAAATTTGGACTTTCATTGAGGCTTCAAAATGGTTTATTTAGGAGGGAGATTCAGCAGATTAGGAACGGCCACCGGACTTGCCATACAACGTTCCTAGCTCTCAAGCCATACATCTCCTAACCCCTCCCATCATTCCAAATGGTAAAGCCAGAAGGGACATTCAGCAGATTAGGAACGCCCAACGGATGTTCCATCCAACGTTCGTTGCTCCGTCACCACAAATCTCTTACTTCCTCCCCTTTATGCTTTTTCTTCTTTTGAATAAGGCAACTCA
Organism: Chymomyza amoena; assembly: GCA_037043745.1. NCBI lineage: Eukaryota > Metazoa > Arthropoda > Insecta > Diptera > Drosophilidae > Chymomyza > Chymomyza amoena. The sequence goes on from JBAMAX010001795.1 coordinate 345,543, forward strand.
ATGAAACACTAGGTCTCTGGGTGAGCTCGGTATAGCCTAACCTAAGGAGTTCTGCAAAAACCAAATCTACATGTCTGATTCTAAACTATATCTCATGTCTCTGGGTGATCTCAGCTAAGACGAAACAGCCTAACTAATTTCAAGAGCTCTAAAAAACCAACCCACATGCATTTTGTATCAAAAAATAGTGCATCTGAATTTCTGTAGTGCATACGGATCAGTGGAGGCAGTCACATCACTTGGGGGTGGTAGTGGGAAGTCAGCATGCTAATATCCGTGTATCTCTGTCACTCAACACCTGGGCGTGGCAGTCTTCCAAAAAGACCTATATTTTTTTAAACTCAAGCAGTGCTAAGCCAATAGATTATGCGTCAAACTCTGATAAGCCGTGACCGTGGGGGTGGTAGTGGGAAGGATTCCGATACTTTTGCCAGTCGCCTGCGGGACAGGGGAAAGTCAGCATGCTACTATCCGTGTATCTCTGTCACTCAGCATCTGGGCGTTGCACTCTTGCAAAGAGACCGATATTTTTGTAATCTCAATAGATTATGCGTCAAACTCTGATAAGCCGGAAAAAGCGAGAATGGGCAAGTTAAGGGTCAAAACCGAGCTGTTTGTACGGCCAGGCAGATAGTAAGTGGACTTGATTGACAGGCTGAATAAAAGCATCCGCTGTGCGCGGCAATGCCAAGTTGCTAGTAAGGATGCCACGTAACCAAACCTCCACCTACAGACCCGGTTTCTTCATCTTTCCTCGGTACAAATGGAACTGGAAGGGAATTTAACACGGAAGTCTAAGGGGCCGTGACCGCATCTATGTATTGGGTTGCGAAAAGCGAGTTCAAGAAGTCGGAAGCGCTGAGGGAAACGCGTTGTTCACGTTGTGCTAGGTCTGCTCTTTTGAGGACTACTACTATTTTGGCCAATACAACCGATTATCGGTCTTGGCCGCGAAAACTATCAGCGGTTGCTGTCCTGTGCTTGCTGGCGCCATTTAGCAATCCCAAGGCTATCGCTATATCCTCCGTTGCCGGATCTTCCCATCGCAGAGGCGGGCGTCTCTGTCGTCGGCGACCTTCCAGTGATCTTCGCTCGAATACCTTTTTGTCTGGAGAATTATCATCCATTCGTGCAACATGACCTAACCAGTGTCGCCGTATAGCTCATACAGCTCCTGGTTGGAAGATACGAAAGCCCCTAAAATCGCCTTATCGGATGATAACAATGTCCATGCTTCAGCGCCGTAAAGTAGCATGGGTACGATGAGGAATTTGTAAAGTTTTATTTTTTTTTTTTGAGTTTCGAGAGATGGCTGTTCTCTTGGACTCTTTACGTAGCTCAAAGTAACACCGATAAGCAAGATTAGTCCGCCGTCGAATTTCCATGCTGATGTCATTTTTAGCGGCGCAAATACTAGTTTCCAAGTTCTTTCGAGGACTATTAAGGATTTTTACCGATTAGTTCGTTACAAAAATTCAAATTAATTCAGTGCTAGCAAAACGTTGCTTCAAGCCGATGTCTGTTCAGATTATCGTTTGCAAATTTTCAATATATGCATATATAAGAAACATCGTCGGACATCCGGAGTCAAACAAAAACGATCTTATCCAGTCAAAAATCTAAAGCGCTGGGGTTTTTCTCAAGTTGATCTGAAGCTTGAATCTTGGGGAAAGTGTTACAACCTACTTAACGTCACCCCTAAATAAAACAATTATATACATGGTCTATCTATAAAAGATTTAAATGCAGCTTGTTTCCTAGAATTTATGGTACTATCTATAGTATTCCCAAGCAGTATTTGACAACAACAAAACATTCACCGTCTATATTACATTGTGGAATCCATTTTAGACCACTATTCGGTGCGCTTAGCTTTCTGTTAGCTATAACATCTTGAATGATATTCAATATTTTAATATGAAAGTCTCAGACAATATATGTTGCCGCCAATAGTTTCCAGAAGCTGGTTTTTAGGTAATTAAAAAAAAAAAACAGTTTATTAAAATTTTGCTTCCTAATCGGGAAGGGGGAAGGGGTTTTGTAAAATAAATTATCGTATAACTTGACTCTTGGCTTATCGTACTAATTGCCATACGTTTATAGATTTAAGAAACTTATAGCTTTGTTATCACCAAATTGCAGGGAAAATATGATACTATATATGTACTATTATTCATACTTTTTTTTTTGTTCAAACTTTTTTAAGTTATTACTATAGCGATATATCGATTTTTATACCCTGTAACTATAAAAAATGTCCTAGATTTGTGCAATGTATGTATCGAACAGAAGGAGGCGTGGCAAACCACCAGTTCGCTTATATCAAAGTGCATAACATAACCTAGGGTAACGATTGAACCATGTCTGTCGGTCCGTCTGTATTAATATCTGATTTCGGAACTATTAGATAGGAGTGAGGTACTATCGATGACACTCTTACTCTTAATCCGTTTCCCTCTGATAGTTTTTCACGGTTTTTGACTAAACTTTTTAGATAGAACCTTTGCCTTTTTCAGAAGAAAGAAATCTTCTACCGCAATGTGCAACATCCTTTTTAAAGGTTTAAGAAAAAAGGATTTTGTCAAGATTTTGACAACTGACGGCAAAACCTCTTGGCAATTTGTGCAATTTGTGTAATTATACAAACTTTTAGTTTTAGATTGAGACATTTTTTGTTGTAAGACGCAACGCTTAAAGTAAAATTAAATTTTGAGTTTTACAAAATTCGTATTCTCCACGACTAAAGTCATTGTAACCTTGTATAACATTGTAAGCTTACATACTAAATCCGATTTTGAACACCTTACGCAAACATCTCAAGAGAACTGCTAAAAAAGGCAGCACCAGGCCAGTAAAATCTAAATAGAATTCATATAAATATCGCTGGAACTGCATCTATATATTCGTTTACGTAGTTTCAATTATTTAAAAAAAATCACAATGAAACGGCACGGTAAGTAAAATTAACACGTAATCTGCTAAATTAGACTTTTTCGGTATATCAAAGCAAATACTGCCCACACAAAATGATTTCTTAAATTATTCGAACAATTCACTTAAAATTATTTAAAAGAAATTAGATGACATGGTGTTCACCTTTAGTTTTATAGTTGGGTGTGCAAAATTGAATACGTTTACAATTCGCCAAAGTCAATATCAATGGAAACACTTTCCGAATGAGTCAGTTACGATAGTAAATACTAAAGATATCTTTGTTTGTTGGAGTGTAGCGAACAACTGACTGTAAAAAATTCCTATGCTGTTTTTGAATGTACTCATAAGCTCCTCGAATAGAGAGCGATAAGATAAAAAGTTCTCTTCGCTTATAGAGAGCAGACTTTGCCGGCTATCGCAAATTTTCAGGGCCGGACTTAGACATCTGGCGATAGGGCCCGCAACAATTTTAAAAAAATTTTAGCATGATAATAAAGTGCTGGAAAATACACAAAAAATCAATTATAGGATGACGAGCTTCAATGTGACTTTTAAAAAATAAACTTTTTATTATAGTACAGATATTATTATTTTAATATTTTGAAGTAGTAAATAACTATGGATAACATATTTGCAACTAACAGGCATTCCCAAGTGACGTCATGCAATAGTAAGAGTATAGACAGCTGAGTAATTGCAACCAAGAGCTAATGTTTAAGAGATGCAAAGTGCGTCATACTTGTACTCTTTAATTCTGAACAAAAGGCAGATAAATATAAAACCAACATTCAAGTAACTTATAATCATTCTCTTTCTTCAGCAGTCTTCAACGCAATTTTCGGCCTTCTTCTAAGTATCGCCGCCTACGACTCGAGCACCATGACAGCTGATATTGATTTGTCTGAATTTGGTTACATTGAATCCCATCTAGAATATTATATTTTCTCCGATTTCCATACAAACCTGCGCAGCTATGGTGCGCATGGACGCTGAGAAAGCCACTGCCGAGGAGTTGGATCGTGGTCTTCAGCCAAGCTCAACAAATTTATCCGAAATTGCGGACAGCTTTGCACCCGGATTGGCCGCTTATAAGAACTCCAAAATATTGAAAATAGCCAATAAAGTCTACATAATGGAAGGCTTTAAAGTTAAGCAAAACTTTGACAACCTACTGACCAACAAGTTCCAATCAAAGCCAGAAGAGATTAACTTTAGTGCCAGCGAAGCGGCAAGCAAAACTATAAATAAATGGGTGGAATCGAAGACTAATAATTTAATTAAGGATCTTACCGCGAAATACGATTTTGATAGCCTTACACGTATAGTTTTGGTCAATGCTGTACATTTTAAAGGCGAGTGGAAAACCAAATTTGAGGCATCGAACGCACGTAATGAGGATTTCTTTTTGAATGATGCCGATAAGATAAAGATGCCCATGATGAATATGCAGAGTCGTTTTGGTTATGCAGAATTGTCTGAATTGGATGCCAAGGCCTTGTCCAAGCCTTATAGTGACAGCGATTTGGCCATGCTGATCATATTGCCCAATAAGAAGTCCGGACTGCGGCTGCTAGAGGGCAAGCTAAAAAGCACTTCTCTGTTTGATATTACAAATAAATTGTCTAGAGAAAAGGTTGAAGTAAAGTTCCCAAAATTCCCAGAATACAAGTTTTTCAAAGGGTACTAGGATTTGAAAGTAATCGGTAATGTTTAAGTGTTTATGGCTCATTTTTTATCTTTGTAGCTGGTATATTCACGGGTGAAGCTGAATTTGGTCAAATTTTAGAGTCGAAAGGCAGTCTCTCTGTTTCAAACATCATACACAAGGCTTTTATTGATATGAATGAGGAGGGTACGGAGGAAGCTGCAGTTACCGGCAAGTATGATTAAGTAATGGCCTTGTTGAGCACTGGAAAATAATTTTGTGAAATACTTAAACTAGGGTGGAAAATGGGGCGATGTACGTGAAATTTTGATACCCTATGGTACAAAAGGTATATTACGTTTGTGCAAGCCGAAAAAGTATAAAGAAGGAGTACTCGGAGAGCCAAAAAGTTACGTTAAGTATGATAAGGGTGAGTGCAGAAGTCGATTTACCCATTTCCGTCTGTCTGTCTGTCTGTCTGTCCGTCCGTATGAACGCCTAGATCTAAGAGATAGTAAGAGCTAGAGCAATACTTATTATTCCATAGAAGAGAAGATTTTTTTAACTTTTTAGATATCGGGGTTAGATTATATTCAAGCAAGACTACTTGCACGTCTCTGTACAGCAGGGAGCATGGCCCTTGTGAACTACGGGCACAACAAAGTTGCAGGGGTAATATATAATAGCACGAACTCTATGACCCCACTTCTCCAAATCAGTTACTCCAATGGAACCAGATGACTGGAAAATCGGCATGGAGCAGCGAGCCTTAAAAATTTTCACAGACGGATCCAAAATGAAATCCGGCATTGGGGCCGCGGTATACTGCATAGACCTATCCATAGAGATATCTTTTTAAGTTACCGGACCACTGTAGCATCTTCCGGAGGAGGTGTTCGCCACAAAGAAGGGGGCAGAACTAGCGCTCGCCCTAGAGCAAAGCCAAAGAAAAATAAACTTCAATATCAATTCCAAAGGTGTACTGGCAAGCAAGAACCAATTAGATGAACTTAGCACCCATAAGGTGCACCCTTTTGGTTATCCAGCCACCAGGGCATTGATGGAAATGAAATAGCTGACAGGCTCGCAAAGGAAGGTGCTGTATCAAAGCAACCGTCACTTGAGGATCTTAAGATTCCATTAAGGAAATTTACCACAGAGCAGAAGAAGACGCTGTAACCAGATCCGTCAGAAAGTGATACAGCAAAACGAACTGCAAGATAGCTCCCACTGTGTGCAAGAAAATAAATAAACGACTTGCCGAGCATATTCTGCAACTCCCAAGAAGAATGTGTAGACTCATAGTAGGAATGCTTACTGGTCATTGCCTGGCCGGAGGCACTACCAACAGCAATGAATGCTGGAAGTGTAGGGAGACAGAGGTCAAAGAGACTCTGGAGCTCGTCATATGCCGCTGAACCGCCTTATGCGCATAAAGATTGAAATATTTGAAAAACCCTGGCTTGTGTCACTGGAAGAGGCAGGCAAACGCAGACTCTACGACTAACCTGCATTGTATACCAGCCGCATCCTCCGGTTCCCCTAGGAACTATGCAATCTATTTGCGACTCCCTCCAGGGTTCATCCTAATCTAGTCTTATATAGCTCCCATAGGGGTGTTTTAGACGACCTCGAAAATAACCAAAAGTCTTAGACCAAATTTGGCAATTAAAATTAATTTGGTGTTTTTAAGCAATATTCCGGATTTTATTGCAAGCTAGTATTACAGGGTATCCCAGAAGTCGTCTGTTTAATGAATCGGCTTACAACTTGCCACATGTGCTGTAGTTGGGTATTAAGAATAACATTTTCATAATTCTCGACAATCCAAACTTCTCAAAATATAAAATTTCGGCTTTAAGTGCTATAAATAAACTGGCCAATCATAAATCTTAAGTCACTAAGAAAAAAGTTTAACCTTATAATATATATAAATAGTCTTAAGAATTCTTTGTCCCAATAGCGTTATTGGTCAGGCAGCAATCCTCACGTGCTCCATGAGTCACCATTGCATCCCGAAAAAATTACGGTTTGGTGCGTCATTTAGCCGTACTTCTTCGGTTACTGGGTATGGGAACAGAATAATTTTGTCCCGAATCGGATGATATGGACTTGGAATGTGGTTTCAACAGGACGGCGCCACAAGCCACACAGCGAATGTCACAATCGATTTATTAAAACCAAGTTTGTTGAACGTGTTATCTCACGAAATGGCCCAGTCAATTGGCCGCCTCGGTCGTGCGATTTGACGCCGTTAGACTATTTCCTGTGGGGCTACAAAATTTCATTGATATTCAAAACAGTTTCTGTTTTATTTATTTTAAAAAAACTTTTGTAGCGGTCTTATTGACCGTTTTTTGCGAGCTTTGAACGCAACACAGCGAAACAAAACAAAAAAAGCGTGGGGCATTTTGCCCCATGGGTACATTTTCAAGTTGGTAATGCGTGGATCGAAAGCGAGCTAAAACTGTCAGACCGATTTAATTTTTGTGTTCATCACCCACACACTACCATAAAAATCCACTTTAAGTCCCATAAAAAAATTTACCAAAATATGATATTTCCTTTCAACAAAATATTTATAAATCGATGCTCAATAAACACCAACAACTCTACAGGTATACCTAGGTATGCCTTAGCAAATACTGTCAATTTTTGTTAAATATTAAAAATTTTTCGACCAGTTTACATTTACAAAAATAAATCAAAAAAAAATTCTTCTAGCCGCGTACGACTCCGAACACCATGGCAGCTGATAATACAAAATTTGCCAAAAATCTAAATACCTTTGCCACCAATGTATACGAACAATTGGTTAAATTTAATCCCAACCAGAATATTATATTTTCGCCGATTTGCATACAAACCTGTGCTGCTATGGTGCGTATGGGCGCTGAGAAAGCCACTGCCGAGGAGTTGGATCGTGGTCTCCAGCTAAGTTCCAAAAATATATCTGAAATTGCAGACAGCTTTGCACCCGTATTGGCCGCTTATAAAGACTCCAAAATATTGAATATAGCCAATAAAGTCTACATAATGGAAGGCTCTAAAGTTAAGCAAAACTTTGACAACCTACTGACCAACAAGTTCCAATCCAAGCCGGAAGAGATTAACTTTGGTGCCAGCGAAGCGGCAAGCAAAACTATAAATAAATGGGTGGAATCCAAGACAAATAATTTAATTAAGGATCTAACTTCGCCAAGCGATTTTAATAGGTTTACACGTATAGTGTTGATCAATGCTGTACATTTTAAGGGCGAGTGGGAAACCAAATTTGATGCATCGGATACAGGTGATGAGGATTTCTTTTTGAATGATGCCGATAAGGTTAAGGTGCCCATGATGAATATGGAGAGTGCTTTTGCTTACGCAGAATTGTCTGAATTGGATGCCAAGGCCTTGTCCATGCCTTATAGAGACAGCGATTTGGCCATGCTGATCATATTGCCCAATAAAAAGACCGGACTGCGGCTGCTAGAGGGCAAGCTAAAAAGCATTTCTTTGTTGGATATTACAAACAAATTGTCTGAACAAATGGTCGAAGTAAAGTTCCCGAAATTCAGAACAGAATTGACACAAGAGCTAACGCAGGTTTTTCAAGGAGTAATGGAATTTGAAAGTAATCGCTTATGTTTAAATGTTTATGGTAAATTTTTTATCTTTGCAGCTGGGCATGAACCGTCTATTTACGGATGCAGCTGAATTTGGTCAGATTTTGGAAAGGGGAGACGGTCTAAAAGTTTCAAAAATCATACACAAGGCTTTTATTGATGTGAATGAGGAGGGTACGGAGGCAGCTGCAGCTACCGGTGAGTATGATTAAGGAATGGCCTTGTTGAGCACTGAAAAATAATTTTGCAAATACTGAAATAAGTCGAGAAAATGGGGAAAACGTACATCGAACGTGAAATTTTTTGTTTAACGAATTGACTTACAACTTGGTTTTTGTGCTGTAGTTTGGTTTAGAATAACATTTTGCAAAGTTTTTGACAATCCCATCAACTCGGAAATTGGATGATTTGTTAAAATTTAGATTCGATTTTTTGGGGTAGCTCGACATAAAAAAAAAAAGTATTTTATTTATTGAGCTTCCAAGAACCAGTTTTGCTTTTGCTGGATGTAAAAAAAAAGGAAATAATATTTGACCCGCTTTTGGCAGCAAAGTGCAAACGCAGCAAAGCAATACTCTTCAATTTGTTGGATTTATTGAACTTTTATATTCCAATTTCTTTGGTTGTGTTTCCAACCAGTTCGGTTCCGAATAAAAAACTCACATCTTAGGCGCAAATATTTCCTGCAGGATATTTAAAATATGCCAGGCACATTAAAAACTAAACTTTTATTTTCTGTGCATTAGGTCTTACTGTTATGGCATGCAGTGGGCGGGTGAGGGCTAAGTCACCGAAGGAATTTTTCGCCAACAAGCCCTTCTACTATATTATATACAATAATTATGGCAGCCTGTTTATGGGAAAGTTAGCATCTGTTGAAGCATCAGTTGGAGGATCAAGTGGAAGATCTGCCCCTCAAGAATGCGGCTTCAATTTTAAAAAATAATTTTCGATAAACTTGGACATGAAAAACTCATAAGGATCAAATTTGAAGTAAAGCACATTTCTATTCTGAATAATTTCGATGGAGTTCAAACTCGTGAGTCTGCATAGATTATGCTGATATCAATATCTTAAAATAAGATTATTCTTCCAAAACACAATGTATAAATAAGTTATAGAAATTAAAATAAACTTAAAATTCATCAATGATTTAAAATTATTTAGTACAAACTATTGAATATCCCATAATCATCATATATTAAAAAACTACTCGTAGCTTTTAAGTGAAAATAATAATTAGTTTTATAAGGAAGTAGAGGTGGGATACCAACGATAGCACTATCGATAGTATGGATTTTGTTCGATATATCGATAGCATACTTTTATAGGTACAAATATTTTTGACAATTAACTGACAAAAAATGGGCAACATGTCAAAAAGACTATCGAAGTCTAAGCTATCGTATGGTGGCACTATCGATAGTATCTACTATAAGAGCTGGTCAAATATTTTCTGAGCAGATGAAGTTTCTTCAATCATATCGATATCTTACCCCTTTCCCCTCTGGTGGATTTTCACGGTTTTTAGTCGCACCGCCTAATACTTTCATCTAAAATTGAACAGAGCATTGTGTGTAAAAAATGGACAAAATCGGACTAATACTACAAAAAATATACTCAAAAATATATAAATTTCACCGCCCCTTGCCTATAAGCGGCATCTCAAAATGACTCTATGTAATTATTGTACCAAGTGACCTACAATCGCCTTTGCTAATTAAATTCATGTGGCTCTAATGAACAAATCCACTTCCAAATCACCCCATATACTTTAGTTTCTCTAACATAACTTTCGATTTTTATCAAAATCGAAGCAAATTTACGAAACTTAAAAGCAAAATGCTTCAATTGAAAAATTCTAAGAAGGAATACTTTTCGGAAAAAAGGTACAGGGTATTAAACTGTCGAGCACCGCCTCGACTGTACTAAGCTTTTTAGATATAACTTTATTCTTTTTAAAGAATCAGGAATAACTTTCAAAGAGTTGGGAATCTATTTGTAAAGAAAAATGAAAACAACATCTTTAACCAAAATGTACAACATCTTTTTTAAAGATTTTAGAAAACAGGATTTTATCTAGGTTTTTACAACTGACAGAAAAACCTTACAGCCCTGAATGATTATACGATTTTTTTAGTTCTAGATTGGGACCTTTTTTTTGAGCTAAGTACAAAAAAATTTTTTAGTTTTACAAGATTCTTATTCTCTACAACTTAAGTCATTGTAAGCTTATATAATATTGTAAGCTTATATACTAATTCGATTTTCCATAGATAATTTATGTACTCAACACCTTACGCAACCATCTCAAGAGAATAAAACCCCCTATAACAAAGTATACCAAATCTGGTATAAAAGGCAGTACCTGTCAGTGAAATCTAAATAGTATTCATAAAAATATCGCTCGAACTGCATCTATATACTTTCGTTCACGTAGTTTCAATTATTTAAAAAAAATCACAATGAAATGGCACGGTAAGTGAATTAACACGTAATCTTCTAAATTAGGGGTGTAGCAAATTACACTTTTTATATCCTGTACCGTATGGTACAAAGGGTATATTAAGTTTGTGCAAGCCGAAAATGCATGCAGCATATAGAAGGAGACTTCGGAGACACCCCAAAGTTGCCTAAAAGATGATAAGGGAGACTAGAGAAGTCGATATACCCATGTCCGTCTGTCCGTCCGTCCGTCTGTCCGTTTGAATGTCTAGGATCTCAGAGATGGTAAGAGCTAGGAGTAACCAATCTTTCCCATTAGATCCCATATTATTTCACAGGAGACAAGTTTATTTTATTTTTTTGATATCGGGGATAAATTATATAGCTCCCATAAGGGTGTGTCAGACGACCTCGACAAAAAGAAAAAGTTTTAGATGGATATTTCGTTTGTTTTTGAAGATATCGTAACCAGATTTGGGGTTTGGAAATTTTTTAGAGCACGTAAGCAATGTGCCAAATGTGCGATTATATCATATAGCTCCCATAGGGCCGATCTTTCGAAAAATCGATTTTTGAACAAAATTTTTTGTGTTTTGTTTATTTGTTAAGATATACGGACCAAATTTGGTATTCGTGAGTTTTTTATAGTTCCTTAGCAGTAGTGTATTAAATTTGATCAAAATCGTTTCCACTACATCATATAGATCCCATGGGACCAATCGGTTCAAAAAAACGTTTTTTATACAAAATTCGTTGTATTTCGTCTGTTTGTAGAGATATTTGAACTAAATTCAGCATTCAGATCTTTTTTAAGGTATTTAATCACTGTGTCAAATTTGATCGAAATCGGTTGACTATATAATATAGCTCCAATAGGAACAAATCTGGTCAAAAATAAAAATTTTTTGCTTAAAAATTCTTCTGATTTTGGTTTTTTGTGAAGGAACCGGATTTTTATTGCAAGCTAGTGGTACAGAGGTATCCTGAAAAGTCGTCCGCGCCCGACTTTACGTACGCCATTTTTAGATATAGCAAAGCAAATACTGTCCAAACAAAATGATTTGTTAAATTATTCGAACAATTGACTTAAAATTAGAAAAAAAATTAGATGCCTGGGCGTCTACCTTTAGTTTTTTAGTTAGTGAGTAACATTGTATACGTTTACAATTCGGCAAAGTCTATAATCAGTGGAAACACTTTTACGAATGAGTCAGTTACGATGGTTAATACTAAAGATATCTTTGTTTGTTGGAGTGTAGCGAACAACAGACTGAAAAAAATGTCTATGCTGTTTTTGAATGTACTCATAATCCCCTCGGAGAGAGAGCGATAAGATAAAAGTTCTCTTCGCTTATGGAGAACACACTTTACCGGCTACCACGATATAAATAAACTAGGTAGAGTAATGCTGCCGGCATTGTTCCCCAAATTGTTGTGAGAGCAATAGAGAGAGAGACAGACCCCACAACCCACCTTATGCAGAGTCGCAACGAAACTAAAATTTGGTAAACATCGTTCAGAGGCTTCGGCCACATTACTCTACCTGTAGGTATTACCATGGTAGGCTACTGCAAAGTTCGATACAGGGCCGGACTTATGCATCTGCCGACAATTCCAAAACTAATTTTAGCATGACAATTAAGTATTGAAAAATACTCAAAAAATCGATCGAGGATCAGATCAGATATAGTGATTATATTATTATTCTCACGGTCCTTGGGACCACGTATAAATTAGTACAAAGATTATTATTGTAATATATTGAAGTAAATGATTTTAGATAAGTAACTTTTAAACATTCTCTTTCTTCAGCAGTCTTCAATGCAATTTTTGGTCTTCTTCTAAGTATCGCCGCCTACGACTCGAGCACCATGGCAGCTGATAATACCAATTTTGCCAAAAATCTAAATACCTTTGGCACCAATGTATACGAACAATTGGTTAAATTTAATCCCAACCAGAATATTATATTTTCGCCGATTTCCATACAAACCTGTGCTGCTATGGTGCGCATGGGCGCTGAGAAAGCAACTGCCGAGGAGTTGGATCGTGGTCTCCAGCTAAGCTCTACAAATGTTTCCGAAATTGCGGACAGTTTTGCCCCCATATTGGCCACCTATAAAGACACCAAAATATTGAAAATAGCCAATAAAGTCTACATTATGGAAGGCTCTAAAGTTAAGCAAAACTTTGACAACCTACTGACCAACAAGTTCCAATCAAAGCCCGAAGAGATTAACTTTGGTGCCAGCGATGCGGCAAGCAAAACTATAAATAAATGGGTGGAGTCCAAGACAAATAATTTAATTAAGGATCTTACCTCGAAAGACGATTTTGATAGCCTTACACGTATAGTGTTGATAAATGCTGTACATTTTAAGGGCGAGTGGAAAACCAAATTTGAAGCATCGTATACACGTTATGAGGATTTCTTTTTGAATGATGCCGATAAGATAAAGATGCCCATGATGTATATGCAGAGTCGTTTTGGTTATGCAGAATTACCCGAATTGGATGCCAAAGCCTTGTCCATGCCTTATAGTGACAGCGATTTGGCCATGCTGATCATATTGCCCAATAAGGAGACCGGACTGCGGCTGCTAGAGGGCAAGCTAAAAAGCATTTCTTTGTTGGATATTACAAAGAAATTGTCTAAAGAAAAGGTCATAGTAAAGTTCCCAAAATTCAGAGCGGAATTCTCACAAGAGCTAACAGGCGTTTTTCGAGAGGTACTGGGATTTGGAAGTTATCGGTTATGTTTAAATGTTAATGGTACATTTTTATCTTTGCAGCTGGGCATGAACCGTCTATTTACGGGGGAAGCTGAACTTGGTCAAATTTTGGAAAGGGGAGACGGTCTAGTAGTTTCAAAAATCATACACAAGGCTTTTATTGATGTGAATGAGGAGGGTACGGAGGCAGCTGCAGCTACCGGTTAGTATGATTAAGGAATGGCCTTGTTGAGCACTGAAAAATAATTTTGCAAATACTGAAATAAGTCGAGAAAACGAGGAAAACGTACATCGGACTTGAAATTTTTTGTTTAACGAATTGACATACAGCTTGGTTTTTGTACTGCAGTTTGGTTCAGAATAACATTTTGCAAAGTTTTTGACAATCCCATCAACTCGGAAATTGGATGATTCGCTAAAAGTTAGATTCGACTTTTTGGGGTAGCTGGACCTAAAAAAAAACATTTTAATATTCAGCTTCCAAGAACCAGTTTTGCTTTCACTGATATTTTTCCAAAAAAATATTTAGATGTATAAGGCATTACGCCAAAAAATGCTTAAAAAAGATTCAGTTCGTTTTTTCTATGAGTAGTTTTACGCAATATAAGAAAAATAATAAAAAAAAAAAGTAATAATTTTTGACCCGCGAGAGTTTTGCCAGCGAAGTGCGCAGGTAGCGGAACCCCATGTAACTTCTTTAGTTGTACTTTCAACCAGTTCGGCTTATTTACAAGCTAAGCGAAAATAGCTACAGGATATTTAAAAACTAAACTTTTATTCCCTATGCATTAGGTGCTGTTGTGTTTAGAAAGAGCGCGAAGCCACCAGAATCTCTACCCAAGGTATTTTACGCCAACAAGCCCTTCTACTATATCATATATAATAATTATGGCAGCCTGTTTATGGGGAAATTAACCAATAAGTCGGCTTAGAAGAGATGGAAAATTAATTTCCGGCTTTAGGTGCTATAAATGAAGCGGACAAATATACATAAATCTTATTTCACTAATAAATAGTTTTAACCATGTGATGTGTATAAATAATTTTAAGAATTCTTTGTCCCAATATTAAAATTATTTACAAAACGGAATCAAACAAGGAAATCCTTAACCAAATATTACGTTCGAGTTTTGGTGGCCTAAGTGCGCAGGTAGCAAATCCCCCTTGAACTTCTATATTCCTCTTTCTTTTGTTGTATTTTCAACTAGTTCGGTTTAATTCCATCAATATTAAAAATCGGGAGCGGACTCAAAATAGTTTAGGATGGGTTCTCATTATGTGCCATATATTGACAGCGAAAATCGTTGCTGGATTTTCCACCAATGCCAGGCATAAGGAACACTAAACTTTTCTTTTCTTTTCAGGAGGTTTTATTATAATGAAATCAAGTATGCCACTTGAAGTCAAGGAATTTTATGCCAACAAGCCCTTCTACTATATTATATACAATAATTATGGCAGCCTGTTTATGGGAAACTTAGCATCTGCTGGAGCATCAGTTGGAGGATCAAGTGGGGGATCTGCCAAACTTAACTAAACAACCAGACCAAGCGTTCAAGGGAATTGTGTCATTTCACTAAATGAGGCTTACATAGATTGAAAATTTGTAGGTTTCAATCAAAAAAATTATTATCTTACTAATTTAAGGTTTATCAATGTAATAAACTACGGAGCAAAAATAAAATCAAAAAATTATATAAAAAAAAAAAATTACAATGAAATGCTAAATTAGACTTTTTAGTATACCATAATAATGTCCAAACAGAATGATTTGTTAAATGTGAAATTATTAGCCCAATTCACTTCTTCACAAACAACTTAAAATTAAAATGAATAAGAAAAAAATGAAATGCCTTGGTGTCTACCTTTAGTTTTATAGTAGGGTGTGCAAAATTGAATACGTTTCAAACTTTCATGCAGGGCCGGACTTAGACATCTGGCGATGGGGCCCACGGCAATTTTAAACAAATTTTAGCATGATAATTAAGTGTTGGAAAATACACAAAAAATCGATTATAGGATGACGAGCTTCAGTGTGACTTTATAAAAATAAACTTTTTATTATAGTACAGATATTATTATTTTTATATTTTTAAGTAGTAAATAACTATGGATAACATATTTGCAACTAACAGGCATTCCCAAGTGACGTCATTCAATAGTAAGAGAATAGTCAGCTGAGTAATTGCAATTCTTCTAAGTATCGCCGACTACGACTCGAGCACCATGGCAGCTGATATTGGTTTGTTTGAATTTGGTTAAATTGAATCCCAACAAGAAAATTATATTTTATATTATTATATATATATTATATTATATTATATATTGGTGCGCATGGGCGCTGAGAAAGCCACTGCCGAGGAGTTGGATCGTGGTCTCCAGCTAAGCTCCACAAACGTATCCGAAATTGCAGACAGCTTTGCACCCGTATTGGCCGCTTATAAGAACTCCAAAATATTGAAAATAGCCAATAAAGTGCTACATTATGGAAGGCTCTAAAGTTAAGCAAAACTTTGACAACCTACTGACCAACAAGTTCCAATCAAAGCCCGAAGAGATTAACTTTGGTGCCAGCGAAGCTGCAAGCAAAACTATAAATAAATGGGTGGAGTCCAAGACAAATAATTTGATTAAGGATCTTACCTCGAAATACGATTTTGATAGCCTTACACGTATAGTTTTGGTCAATGCTGTACATTTTAAGGGCGAGTGGAAAACCAAATTTGAGGCATCGGACACACGTGTTGAGGATTTCTTTTTGAATGATGCCGATAAGATAAAGATGCCCATGATGAATATGCAGAGTCGTTTTGGTTATGCAGAATTACCCGAATTGGATGCCAAAGCCTTGTCCATGCCTTATAGTGACAGCGATATGTCCATGCTGGTTATATTGCCCAATAAGAAAACCGGACTGCAGCTGCTAGAGGGCAAGCTAAAGAGCACTTCTCTGTTTGATATTACAAATAAATTGTCTAGAGAAAAGGTCGAAGTAAAGTTCCCAAAATTCCCAGAATTCAAGTTTTTCAAAGGTTACTAGGATTCGAAAGTAATCGGTTATATTTAAGTGTTTATGGTTCATTTTTTATCTTTGTAGCTGGGCATGAACAGTCTATTTGCGGGTGAAACTGAATTTGGTCAGATCGAGAAGACGGTCTCTCTGTTTCAAACATCATACACAAGGCTTTTATTGATGTAAATGATGAGGGTACGGAGGCAGCTGCAGTTACCAGTAAGTATGATTAAGTAATGGCCTTAAGTACTGAAAAATAATTTCTGAGAAATACTAAAACTAGGGTGGAAAATGGGGTCGATGTACGTGAAATTTTGATACCCTATGGTACAAAAGGTATATTACGCTAGTGCAAGCCAAAAAAGTATAAAGAAGGAGTACACGGAGAGCCTCCAAAGTTACGTAAAGTAAGATAAGGGTAACTGGAGAAGTCGATTTACACACGTCCGTCAGTCCCTCTGTCCATCCGAAAGAACACCCAGATCTTAGAGATAGTAAAAGTTAAAGCAGCTCTTATTATTCCATCGGAGACAAGTTTTTTTTACTTTTTTGATATTGGGTATATATTATTGTATATTGCTATGTTTCTGATGACCTTGAAAAAAACAAACGTTTTACACCTAATTTGGGAATCAAATGTCCTCTGGTGTTCTTAAGCAATATACCGAATTTTATTGCAAGCTAGTATTCAGGATATACAATATGTGGACCGCGTACGACTTAACCGTACGACATCTTTTTTTTTTAACGAATCGACTTACAACTTGGTACATGTGCTGTTACTAAACGGTTTCAAACGAGGAAGACCTCAAAAAATTATTGTGTCAAAGTTTTGGTGGCCTAAGTGCGCAGGTAGCGGAGTCACCTTGTAATTTGTGGCAAAGCAATGCTCTTCACTTAATTGAATTAATTTAACTTCTATATTCCTCTTTTTTTTTTGTTGTATTTTCAATTAGTTCGGTTCGGGAGCGGACTCAAAATATTTTAGGGTGGGCTCTCATTATTGAAAGCGAAAATCGTTGCATACATTTTAAAAACCAAACTTTTCTTTTCATTAGGTGTTAGTGCAATGAAATTGAGTCCTCTGCCACGAGAGTTTGCAGCCAAGGAATTTTATGCAAGCCCTTCTACTATATCATATACAATAATTATGGCAGCCTGTTTATGGGAAAGTTTGCATCAGTTGGAGGATCAATTGGAGCATCTGCCACAGTCTCAAATATTCGAAAATGCGGCTGCAATGTAAAAACATAATTTTCGATAAGCTTAACTAAAATGACATCAAAGGGTCTAGATGGATAAGCTACTGGAATCAGCCACCAGCGATTTTTGAAAACTAATGTATCAGTTCTATTTTAACCTAAGCAAATACTGTCAAGACACAATGTCTAAAACGATTTATTAAATATTACAAATTTTTCGATCAGTTAACATTTACAAAAATAAATCAAAAAAAATTCTTCTAGCCGCGTACAACTCCGAACACCATGGCAGCTGATAATACAAAATTTGCCAAAAATCTAAATACCTTTGGCACCAATGTATACGAACAATTGGTTAAATTTAATCCCAACCAGAATATTATATTTTCGCCGATTTCCATACAAACCTGTGCTGCTATGGTGCGCATGGGTGCTGAGAATGCCACTGCCGAGGAGATGGATCGTGGTCTCCAGCTAAGCTCTACAAATGTTTCCGAAATTGCGAACAGTTTTGCCCCCATAATGGCCACCTTTAAAGACACCAAAATATTGAAAATTGCTAATAAGGTCTACATAATGGAAGGCTCTAAAGTAAAGAAAAACTTTGACAACCTACTGACCAACAAGTTCCAATCCAAGCCGGAAGAGATTAACTTTGGTGCCAGCGAAGCGGCAAGCAAAACTATAAATAATTGGGTGGAATCGAAGACAAATAATTTAATTAAGGATCTAACTTCACCAAGAGATTTTAATAGCCTTACACGTATAGTGTTGATCAATGCTGTACATTTTAAGGGCGAGTGGAAAACCAAATTTAAGGCA
Organism: Chymomyza amoena; assembly: GCA_037043745.1. Taxonomy (NCBI): domain Eukaryota; kingdom Metazoa; phylum Arthropoda; class Insecta; order Diptera; family Drosophilidae; genus Chymomyza; species Chymomyza amoena. The sequence continues at coordinate 363,947 of JBAMAX010001795.1, forward strand.
TCGGATACAGGTGATGAGGATTTCTTTTTGAATGATGCAAATAAGGTCAAGGTGCCCATGATGAACTTGCTAAATGATTTTGCTTATGCTGAATTACCCGAATTGGATGCCAAGGCCTTGTCCATGCCCTATAGAGACAGCGTTTTGGCCATGCTGATCCTATTGCCCAATAAGAATACTGGACTGCAGCAGCTAGAGACCCAGCTAAAAAGCATTTCTTTGTTGGATATTGAAAAGAATTTACGCTCTAAAGAGGTTAAAGTAAAGTTGCCGAAATTTAAAGCGGAGTTCTCACAAGAGCTAACAGGCGTTTTTCGAGAGGTACTGGGATTTGAAAGTAACCGATTATGTTTATATGATTATGGTACATTTTTTATTATTGTAGCTGGGCATGGTCCGTCTATTTTCGGGTGCTGCTGATTTTGATCAAATTTTGGAGTCGAAAGGCAATCTCTTCGTTTCAAACATCATACACAAAGCGTTTATTGATGTGAATGAGGAGGGTACTGAGGCAGCTGCAGCTACCGGTAAGTGACAAGGACTCTCAAGATAAAGTCATCTAATGTTGCTTTATGGAGACTTTATTGTACTAAGATGTCCCCTTTTCATATGCAGCATTACAAGCTGTTCCTTCTTCTTTAAACATTTGCTTAACTTTATTTATGGAAGTGGACTTATTTTTATTCCTAGTACCGAATGGTACAAAGCGTATATTAAGTTTGTGCAAGTCGGCCCTGTGGGATCTATATGATACAGTCTCAAACACCCATATGGGAGCTATATAATTTATCCCCGATATCAGAAAAATAAAATAATTTTGTCTCCTATGGAATAATATGGGATCTAATGTGAAAGTTTCGTTACTCTAGCTGTTGCCATCTCTGAGATCTAGGCGTTCAAACGGACGGACAGACGGACATGGGTATATCGACTTCTCTAGTCCCCCTGATCATATTTTAGGTAACTTTGAGGTGTCTCCGACGTCTCATTCTATATGTTACATACATTTTCAGTTTACACAAACTTAATATACCCCTTGTACCATACGGTACAGGGTATAAAAAGGGAGCAGGGTATTTCATAGTCGGTCACCCCTCGACTGTATTCCATTTTGTCATATGCATAAATGTATATAGATTGAAACGAATGGATTTACGTTTTCAAAAAAACGCCACATTCTTTTTTTTGAGATATATGTATACATGTTAAAAAATATGTCGTAAAATATCTCTGTTTTATTTATTTTATAAAAGCAAATTAAGATCGGTAATGCAGAAATTTTAAAGCTCCTTGATATTTTACATTTTTCATAAATGTTTAAAACAAGGCGCGGATTTAAGAAAAAGCTTAAAAATATTAGTTATTAAAAAGAAAATTAAAAATAACGCAGTCTGGCCTAAACTTTATAGATAAAATCCGCCTTTTGTGGAAGCAAGATCGTACTATATTGAGATAAAACTTTAATTTAAATTTTTTCCTTTTATTCTTTTAGGTATGCAAATAACGTTATTGAGCATGCCCCCGCCAAAAGACCCACCCAAGGAATTTTATGCCAACAAACCTTTCTACTATATCATATATAATAATTATGGCAGCCTGTTTATGGGAAAGTTAGCATCTGCTGAAGCATCAGTTGGAGGATCAGTTGGAAGATCAAGTGAAGAATCTGCCCCAACCTCAAATACTAAAAAATGTGGCTGCAAAGTAAAAAAATAATTGTCTATAAACTTAACCAAAGAATATAGAACTAATTCGATATGCTTTGGCTTAACTAAACCACCAGACCAAGCGTTTAAATTAACTGTATAACTTCACTTACTAAGATCGAAAATTTGTAAGTTTCAATCAAAAAAATGATTATCTTTACCTAATTGAATTTATTGAACTTCTATATTCCTCTTTCTTTTGTTGTATTTTCAACTAGTTCGGTTCAATCAATTGCATAAATATTAAAAATCGGGAGCGGATTCAAAATATTTAGGTTGGGATCTCATTATGTGCTATACATTGAAAGCGAAAATCAGGATTGCGTTGCAGGATTTTCCACCAATGTCAGACATCTTAAAAACCAAAAACTTTTCTTTTCATTAGGTGTTAGTATAATGAAACTGAGCGCTCAGCCACCAAAGTTTGAAGCCAAGAAATTTTATGCCAATATCATTATGGGAGGAAAGCTAGTCAACAAATCTATTTAGAAGTAACGCAAATGGGAAGGTAACTTATCCACGAGTAGTTAGTATTAACTTATCGATGACTAAATTTCTTACTTAAAACAGATTTCACATTGAAAGAAGTATCGATGGTTTTCGCAACTGACGAACCCTTTTTTATGCCATCTATAACTAAAGGAGTACCTAATATTTTCTGGCAAATTATGTGAAAATTCAAGTATAATTTCCAATCTGATTTAGCGCATCGTCCTGGTCCTGACTGTAATTTCGATCAGTGGCTTAGATTTGACCAAACTTATAAGCTGAATACATTATAAATATTATCTGGAAAATATTATTATAAACAAAAAATTGCAATAAAAGTTATAAATTACTGTGTATCGATGTTTTTGTCTGTGGCACCAAGAATTGGAATTGAAATCGAATTGGTTTTTGTACCAATTCAAGTACCAACCTTGAACCTCCGTAACGAAGGGTTGTGGGAAAGCACTAAGCAACAGCTGATCGACAAACAAATATTGAGGCGGAAGTATGGTAAACCTATCGACGAAATTGCACTTAGAGCATTGGAATGGGAACCCCTAGGGCAGAAGGAACCGCGGACGTCCCAAAAGTGCATGGCAAAGATCAATTAGAAGAGAGACGAACAAATCTGTCAGCGAACTTCGAGCAATAGCGCGAAATAAAAATTATTGGAAAATTTTTCGAGATAGACTACGTTCTTAAATTTTTATTTTTTTAGAACATGTCAAAATAATAATAATAATCTTTAGATTTATGCAATAACTTTAAAAAGCTACCCAGTTTTTGTTGATCAACTCAACTTAACTTTCTAGCCCCCTCCATAAAAACCAAACTACGCCCAACACTGAGAAGAGCTCATTAATTCGTTTTACTGATAACAGCAGCAAAATAAATATTATTTACTCAGTAAATGTAAATCAGTCTTAAAAATCATTTCTATTGAAAAACAAGTTCTTTTAGAGTCAAATTAAAAGTTAACTAAAGTGCTTATAAAAATAAAATCAATCTTGATAAAATATAATTAAGTCAAAATGCAATTTGCAGTGGAAACATTTGGTAAGTTAAATATAAAAAAATAAATAATAATAAAAATACAATATTATAAAAAACTCTTGAAAAATGCTCCGCTATTAAAACATGTGATTTGATTCAACGTAACACCAGAGGCGGATTCAGAGGCAAACTTTTGGGGGGAAACTCAATATTCAAAAGTGTCAATTCGTTATAATGCTTTATTGGAAAAATATTGTATTCTATGTGTTAGTGTGAACATAAGTTTCATATATTTAAATTGATACGATGTTTACCCATTTTGGAGAATCTTTCTAAAACTTCTTCTAAAGTAACCTCGATGTCATAATTTACATAGAGAATAGCTAGCCCGTTTAGTCTCTCTTACAGCATCGTACTTCTTAGCCCAGTTTTGATGCGACACATAGAGGAAAAAGACCTCTCAGCACTTTTCTGAAGGGTTGAAAGTTTCGATATTTATTTAAACTTTCTGCATGATGTACACACTCCATATTTTTGAAACTTATTAACTTAATAATTTTCCGAAATTAAATACTATTATTCAAAGCACAATCACAATGAATGGTCTAAAATGTCCAAAAATAGTACAAATAGACTCATAATATGATAAAAATGAGAGAATACATTTAATGCGCCCATAAAAACAAATGAAGATCGCTTGTCTGATTATTTTTTTTCCTAGAAATTTTTTGGGGGAAACTCTCCCACAGTTCCGCCCCATAGATTCGCCACTGCGTATCACTATCATGGCAATAAATTTTTCCTACATATGATTTTGCAAATAAGTTTTCAATAATATAATCATTATCAATTTGGGCAATCGGTAAAGCTTGTGTAAAAGTGCGCTACGTCATCTAGAAAAAATTATACAGAGCACAGAATCATTTACGACCATTGAAATAACAATCTTTTGGATATTTCTCTATAAATAATTCAACCAAGTATGAAACTAATGAACGATTTTTATATTAAGATTAACAATACGACTTTGTTGCTTAAAAAAAATGGGTCTCCTATTAAGCGTCCAATTCCATGCCCATGCTGAAATCTTTCCAGCTGGCGTACCTTACAATCTTGATTAAAATTGCTCCTTTCTTTCATATACTATACAAAAATTGAACCATTTTGTATAATACTTTTTGGCGTCACCTTATAAAATTCATTGCATCATGGCAACTTAGCGCTGATAAACAAAAACATTTGGCCGTGTTGGCTCATACATTAAGAGAGTGTGCCATAAAGAGAGTAGCAAGGTGGCGTCTAAAGAGCGCGCTCTTAAGAGCAACGATATAAACAACTTTTATATGCACACACATATATATAATGGATACCTGCAGCAGTTTGGTTCAGTTCACGCTCTAACGTCAATGCTGTCAGAACTGAGTTCGCTATATAACAAAATTGAAGCGCTTATATACAAAAACAAACATATACATATGTATATACAACAACGCTTTCTAGAAAGCCTAGAACAATACTCTTATTTACTGTGATAATCGTGACTCATTGCGCTATCCTGCAAAACGGCCACAAAACTGCGCATTTTTGCCAACATCTGCCGAGGTGACTCAAGCGTTTGTCCACATATTATAATAACAATTATATAAAATTGTGAAACTAATCCATCTGCATAACCTCCCACAGTTTTCGCACTGCTGCCGCTGCTTTTGCTGGTAAACGCACAAGAGAGCAACGAAATGACCAATACCGACAACAACAACATTGCCGAGTTCTCGCGCCGTCTGGCCATCTTCTCCATTAATCTCTACAGCAAGCTCTCTACGCTAAAGCCCAACGAGAATGTTGTCTTCTCACCCTTCTCTATACAAACTTGTGCTGCCATGGCGCGTATGGGCGCTGGCGGTGAGACGGCGTCTGAATTGGATAAAGGTCTGGGCTTAGTGTCCAGCGATGAGCGTGAGATAGCAGAGAGTTATTACAATATACTAAGCAACTATGAGAAGAGCGACATTCTGCACATAGCTAACAAGATTTATGTGATGCGCGGCTACGAGCTGCGTAAAGAGTTCAATGAGCTGCTGACGCAAAAGTTTCTATCCAGCGCTGAGAATTTGGATTTTGCACAAAACGACAAAGCGGCTGCTAGCATTAATAGCTGGGTAGAGGAGCGCACAAATCATCTCATCAAGGATCTGATACAGCCTAGCGCATTGAGTCATCACACACGCTTGGTGCTGGTAAATGCCATACATTTTAAGGGTCAATGGTTGCACAAGTTTGCAGCGCATCAAACGAAAGATGGGAAGTTTTATTTAAATGATGTAGACAGCATTGATGTGCGCATGATGAATGCTAGGAATCGTTATCTTTATGCGGATTTGCCGGATTTGGATGCCACAGCGCTAGAAATGGCCTATAAAGACTCCGACTTGAGCATGTTGGTTATTTTGCCAAATCAAAAAACCGGTTTGAAGCAGCTGGAGGAAAAACTGAAGTCTGTGCCGCTGACAAGCATCACCGAGAAGCTTTATAGCACCAAGGTGATTGTCAAGTTTCCCAAATTCAAGGCGGAATTTTCAATTGAGCTGACGGATGTGTTTAGACAAGTGAGTAGGCGGAATAACACAACATAGAACTTACCAACTTATGTTTAAACTATATACACAGCTGGGTATGTCACGCTTGTTTTCCGACAAAGCAGAGTTTGGCAAAATGCTGCAAAATCCGGAGGAGTTGCAGGTCTCGGCTATTGTGCACAAGGCCTTTATTGATGTTAATGAGGAGGGCACAGAAGCAGCAGCAGCCACGGGTAAGTAGCAGCACTGCATTTGTTTACATTGTCAGGTTCATAGCATAATAAGCATCATGGTTTCATTTTGTTTATGTTGTGTGTATCTTGTCTTGTCTTTGCTGTTTTCTCATTGCTAGGGATGGTGGTGCGTAAAAAACGCTGTGCCATAGATCTCACTGAACCGGTTGAGTTCCAAGCTGATCATCCATTCGTCTATATTTTGGCACACAAAGAGGCGCAACAAACGTTGCCGCTGTTCTTTGGCTCAGTATTGCGGCTCCAAGAAGTGACTGCTACAGCAAATAGCAGCAACGACCATGATGAGCTCTAAAAAAAAAGAAATTTTATTTAGATACATTTAAAAACGGGTATTGTAACCAATAAAGGCTGCTAAGTATTTACAAAATGGGCAATGTTTTTGTTTAGCTTGTTCATTTTTGGGAGTTTCAGCTTAACTGGTGCTTTTATGCGAAATTAACCACATACGCTCATTTTGTTTAAGTCTTAACTAACCTTGTGTGTGTTATCTAATTTATACAGGTATGGTCATGTGCATGGCGTCGATGCCAATGTTCCAATCCCAGCCGCCGCGTTTCTATGCAGAGCATCCATTTTATTATTATATTGGCAATAAGCAGGGCACTGTGCTCTTTGCAGGCAAAGTTCAAAAACTTTAAGCATGTGCACGATTTTTGGTAAAAAAAAAAAGATATTTTAATAAATGTTTTATGTAATCAAAAGCTGTGGAACTATTACTTACACATATACTTTCTTTTATAAACAAATTTTGCAGTGATTCGCATAATGCAAGTTAGCTTTACTCGCCCTCGGATTTTCAATGCTACGCATCCCTTTATATACTGTGTCAAATCAAATAAAAACAATCATATGGTATTGTTTGCCGGCAAATATTTGGGTTAATTAAAATGTTTGCTAAAAAAATTAAGCATTATTTAAAGCATTTAAGGAAATTGTTTGCCAGCAAACAGTTGTTTTTATTTTGTTTTTGCAATCAGCTGCGCCAACAACAGGTTGATGGCGATTTATCGATAAGTGCATATCAATAATAAGTGTTGGTTAATCCGTTTGTAGCAAGCAACGTTTTTATAACTTAGTTTGTTTTATTTTATTGTTTAAAAATAAATTAAAAGCAAAAAATGTCAAATTGCTGCATTTTTTATTGCTTATTTTGCGGGCAGTTGTAGGTAATTTACAGCAGCTACCAACAGGTAGATTGTGCTATTTATCGATAGATGTATATCAATAATAAGTGTCGGTTAATGCGTTTGTAACAAGCAACGTCTTAACAACTTTGTTTTATTTTATTGGCTAAGCATTTTTTAATAATTAAAATAAATTATAAGCAACAAATGTTACATTACTGCATTTTTTTTTGTTTATTTTGCGGGCAGTTGGTAATTTAAAGCAGCTGCCAACAGGTTGATTGTGATTGTTGATGCCATGTATCGATAAATGTATATCAATAATAAGTGTCGGTTAATGCGTTTGTTGCACGCAACGACTTTAACGCTTACTTTGTTTTATTTTATTTGCTAAGCATTTCTAAAAACTAAAGTAATAATAAATTAAAAGCAACAAATGTTATATTACTGCGTTTTTTGTTGCTTGTTTTGCGCTCTGTTGCTGTTAAATTTAAGCAGCTGCTAACAGGTTGATTGCGATGGTTGCTGCGATCTATCGATAAATCTATACCAAAAATAAGTGTCGGTTAATGCGTTTCTTGCACGCAACGATTTTAACACTTACTTTGTTTTATTTTATTTGTTATGCATCTTTTCAAAATTAAAATATAATAAATTAAAAGCAACAAATGTCATATTATTGCGTTTTTTATTGTATGTTTTGGTAAATTCAGGCAGCTGTTTTGCCAATTTATCGATAGCATTGCTGCTATAATTAATTATGCGTAATTTGGAAAAAGCGGTTATGGCTGCAGCTGCTGCGTTTGTAATGATATACATATGCTACAAAACGTATTAAAATTAAAACCAAGCTGGATATAACCATAGCTCTAATGCAGGGACTTTAAGGCACTTCGCCTGCTCATGAACTGCCATATCATAATGCAACCTGCTCACTGGAGTTTTATTGCACAAATGCCAAGAATTATGCACTTTGATTGATTGATTTGTATTTACGCGCAAAAATGCATTTACAAAACCATTCAAGCGTAGCTTGTTGGCACGCTAATAGTACTTTATAGTTCCTCAAAACTCACTTATCGGAGATAGTAAGTCTTGAGAACTAAGCCGCAGCATGCATTTTTGGCCAACTATAAAACTGCTTTTTGTACTTCTACAAATACATTATGGCAGCACCAACTATACGGCGTTAAATTGTAAGTAAAGCAGCTAAAGCCGCCCAGGTACCTAATTTACCAAGCTTTCCTATTGTCAGTAACGCTGTATAAAGAATTGCCTGCCATGTATCATTTGGAGGACTATGATTTGTGTCTAAGTAAGCCGCCAAGTGACTTATTGGCACGCAGCACTTATTGTCTAGTCTATGCGGAAATTGTGCCCAATGTCAGTTCAACACTTTGGCAACAAGTTGAGCGTGTTTCCCAAGATGAAAAACATTATTTTCGACATGATCGTCTTTTTGTGGGCGTGTGTTTGGAACGTTGTAAGCGTGAACTGGATACGCTGAGTAGGCATCAAATTCAGCAGCTATATGAGGGTGCAGTCAAGGATGAGGAAGTGAGTTTAATTAGTTTATATCCAAGCTCTCCATATTAAAATTATTATTTCATATAGTTGCGCAGTTATTATGCAAAGATTCATAAGCGTGATTCGGATGAACGTCTGCATTATGATCATCTTATCAATAGCTGCCTAAATCGTCAGTTTGGAGGTCAGTTCCTACTGCGCAGCTCTATTGAGTACTGTGTGCGTGCAAACGAGACTTTGGAGCATGGTAGGTTACAGATTTCAGTATCTACATATTTTTAATTATATTTGTGTTCCCAGATAGTTTGGATATTACGGTCTATGCCTTGTTTGCGCTGTTGCTGTTACTCAATCTTGCTTCCAGTTTGTACGATTATCGCCTAAAGCGGCAGCAGTCCTGCTCTAGTGGAGATTATAGTCACTATCAAAAATCTCTTACAACTGCTGGTTTGTATCATCATCCTTGAACGTTTTTCCCTCATCTTTGCTATTTGCTTTTATATGACTTTTTATATACAGTTTATCCCATCATCTCTTATTATTTCTCCTTCATCTTTACAGCCCAGACGCTGCTATGCTCCTTTTCGTTGTGTCGCAACTACTATCGTCTCACCTTACCAAACGCCAACGACTTTTCCAAAGATCTGCGCTTTTTTGATACCTTTCGCGTTTTTGGCGTCTTCGCTGTTGTGCTAGGACACGCTTTAATACTATTTATGGCTATGCCCGTTGAAAATCCACAATTCTACGAGCAATTCTTTTACAAATTTGAAACTTCTTTATTTCAAAATGGCAGCGCTGTTATACAGATTTTTTTCCTAATGAGCGCCTTTTTGTTATACGTCAATTTTACGCAACGTCAGCTAATTAATCCCAAATCCAGCGTCTCTAGCTGCATAGGCGTCTACTTTCGTGTCTTCTTTAACAGATATATTAGATTACTGCCTTCTTTGGTAGCTTTAATATTATTTAATGCCACAATCTTGACGCGTCTACAAGATGGACCTTTCTGGCGGCATATTACGGAAGCGGAGCGTGTGTTTTGTCGCGAAAACTGGTGGAAGAATGTGTTTTTTATAACCAACTATATGCTGGAAGAGAGCGTAAGTTTATTGAGTTCACTAATGGAAATCTTCTAAGACTTAATTCTCTGCTTGCAGTGTGCTCAACAGACTTGGTATATGGGCGCGGATATGCAGCTTTTTGAGCTATTCTTAATTATTATAATTATTACAAAAAAGTAAGTTATGAAAAGCTGAAAACTTTTATTCAAGTCTTCTCTTACAGACATCCCCAACTGGAGCGTTTTTTTAATATACTACTCTGGCTGGCCGCCTTTAGCGTGCCCGCTTTGCTGACTTACTTTCTGAAACTAGAGGCTGTTTATCATACAAAACCAGAGTGAGAAAATCTTTTAAAGATTTGTTGTTCTCTATATAATTTTTTGCTTTCTTCCCCACAGAACCTATCGTTATTTATACTTTCGCAATTCGGAGACTTTTTATAAGATATACACGCCCTTTTATACAAATCTGGGCGGTTATATTTTAGGCTTTTTCTGCGGCAAGTTTTATCTCAAAATTCGCAGCTCCACAGCACCAAATCCTTATAGGGGTAAATTCAGATATGAGGCGCTTATATGGTTACTATTACCAGCAGTTTTGGTCATCTTGTTTTCGGGTTATATATTTATGAAATATGATTTTGAGAAACCTTCCATTTGGATGGCGATCTATGCGGGCTTATATAAAAATCTATGGGTTCTGGTATGTGCTGGCTTTGTTTGTGGCATGTGCCTTAAGTTGGGATGTGAGTATAAATCTAAAATTTTTTGTAAAGTAGTGCTAATATAATTTCTTGCAGGGATTGCTTATGAGTTTTGTACGCTGCCTCTTTTCCGTCCCCTGGCGCGTATTTCCTTTCAGGCTTATTTATGGCATGTTGTGGTCCTCCGTTTGCTGGTAGGATTTTATAGACAAGCTGTTTATGTCAACCGACTCTTCTTGGTAAGAATTGAGATCGTCTTTACTTTAACATGTGATATTTATAATAATCTGTTTATCTTTAGTTTAGCAACGTCTTGACGGCGTTTATTTTAACCCAATTTGTGGCGTTTTTAATGGCCTTGTTTATAGAGTATCCATTGGTCGAAGTTTCCAAGTTCTTAATAGATCATACGCGTAGTAAGAGTCTTAAATATGCGCCAGAAATCTTTTTTGTGCTAAACTTTCATGATCTTTAAGTTTTTTATTGTTTTAAAAAGATATCCGGCGTATTATTATATCATATTTTATATTTTTGGTAATTACTTATTAATCTTTTTCCAGATGGGACGAAATCTAAGTCTGTAACGAAAAACTCCACTGAGTTAAACAGAGTTTAAAATGTATGGATAGCTTTTTTATTGTGTACTTTGAAGATTTTACGAGAAGCTCAGCAATATTTTTATTAAGGAATGGAAATGTGATCCTAACGAAAAGTTAGATTGGATCAAAATTAATCTCTAAACTTAATTATCGTTAAAATATGCCAACAAAATTAGAAAAATAGAAAATAATTGGATTAGCAAATTTAAAAACAAAATTTAAGTTTTTATTTTTTATTTTATTAAGTGTAGAACCTGTTGCCTAATCCCACATCGGGTTCGTCGCGCCATAGAGGAAAAAGAAGAACCTGTACATCATAATTTAGTACCTTAATAAAACATGGATGGGTATTTTAATAAGAGACAAACCCCACAAACCAGTATGAAGATTTAAATGGAGGTAGTGTTACTGACTTCCAAACGTCTTGGCAAAACCTTGCCGTTTAAGTCGCCTTAAAGGTCGGCCAGCGAGTAGTCCTCTTGCGAGCAGGCTGCGGTGTCTTTGCAATCTTTCGCTGTAGCTGCTTGTGTGCCTTACAATCTGTTCTTCAACTGTATGAAGGTCTTTATGGAGTGTGGAACCGCCCACGTACCAGGGACAGCTGGTTATTTGTCGTAATACTCGATTCTGCAATACCTGTATACGTTTATAATTGGATTTGGCAGCAATTCCCCAAATCTGCACTCCATAAAACCATATCGGAAAATACAGTGCACGTATGCAGCTCTTTTGCATCTCAGCGTCAAGGTGCTCCTCTTATGTAGAGCCATCGCAGTTGTACCAGTCTGTGACGAAATCTTTATAAAGGTAAGGCGCTTGTCCAAAGTGATGCCGAGGAACTCAGCTTGTGACGGCTGCTACAGGATAACTCCCTCTAGCTGAATTGGAGGGATATGCGTCAGTCTTTTGAGGGTGAAACATGGGCTTATCGTTTTCAGCGGGCTAACCTTTAAATTCCTCCGCTTGCACCAAGCTGCCAGAGTATCAAGATACGATTGTAGACCATTGCTTGCCTCTTCGCTACTTCTGGCATTATAAATGACTGCGATGTCATCGGAGCTTCCATATGTTCAGAGGTTGGGCTGGGTATATCAGAAATATACAAGGAAAAGAGCAGCGGAACCAGAACACCGCCTTGCGGCACTCCTGCTCTCATTTTATACGTGGACGAGTATAAAAGTATAAAACTGACACTCTACAAGACGCTCATCTTGCCCGTGGTCTCATACGGCGCAGAAGCATGAGTAGTGTCGCGGACAGATGCATCTGCTCTTGGGGTGTTTGAGAGAAAAATTCTTCGTAAAATCTTCGGTCCCGTTCGTTTTGAGGACGACTATCACGTACGGATGAACCACAAGCTGTACCGGCTCTACGACGACATAGATGTTGTCCAGCGCATCACAATACAACGTCTGCGCTGGCTCGGGCATGTCGTACTTTTGGATAACGATGCTCCAGCGAAAAAGGCATTCGAAGCGAAAGCCGACGTAGGAAGACGAAGGGGACGACCACGACTCCGATGGAAAGATCAAGTGGAGGAGAACCTTTCCTCCCTCGATATTTCATATTGGAGAAGGCGCGCGCAAAGCAGAGGCGCCTGCCGAAAGAGAACAGGTTGTCATGGCCATACAATGGTGATGATGAGTATATGTCCCTTACCTTGACCTTAAACTCTCGTCCTTCAAGATATGACCTTTACAGGCCATAGTACGGTGCAGGCAAATGGTTTTTAACTTTGCACAGTAGACCATCGTGCCACACCCTATCGAACGCTTGCTGCATGTCTCTGAAGACAGCGTTGGAGAACTCCAGGTCTTCAAAAGCCTGCATGATGTGCTACACCAATATGTGGACCTGTTCCACAGTGCCGTGTCCCTCTCGAAAGCCGAATTGGTGGTCCGGCAAGATATTCCATTGGCTGATAATGGCAGAAATCCGATTCGCAATAGTCCTCTCCCATAATTTAGACAGGTAGGGCAAAAGACTTATTGGCCGATACGACTCAGGATCAGCTTCTGGTTTGCCTGGACTTGTGAATCAATAGAATCGCTGCTAATTTCCATTGCTTTGGGAAGGCTAGGAGCCTGATAATAGCATTAAAAATTAATACTATATAAAGGAGCGCTCTTGTAAGCAAGGCCTTCCACGTAACATCAATACCCGGAGCTTTATTTTTCGGCAATAGTTGGATCGCTTCAGTTAATTCTTCAATCCTTATAGGGTTAACAGACAGGGACATCTGCTGTGGGCTCTAAAGGTTCTGGTGGGCCTCCCTAGTCTGAGCTATCGTAGCAAATTCATAAGGACTGAAACGATCCTCTAAATGGTATCCAAAAGCATTAGCTTGTTCCCTTTCGTTTTCAGCAAGTTCACCACCAGGACAACGGACAGGAACCTGTCTAAAGGGTTGTCGTTTAAGCGATTTTGTGTACTTCCATAGAGAGTAGTTCGCATCGACGGTGTAGTCCCTGAAAGCCAGTTTTTGTTCGAAGAAATCACTTCTGAGTTCTCTAGAGGTTACGTAGTAGTCGTGCCGCTCGCTTCCACAAAATTCGGTCCCAAGGATCTTGAGATCGAATTGCTCTTCTTCGGAGGCACCTTTTTTTTCTGATTAGCTCTTAAGCCTTCCTCGTAAGAACAATGCCATAACTAATGGGACGTGAATCAGGATTAGGCGGGGTTGAGGCAGTAGCAGCTATATATACATTAAACTTAAGTGTCTTTGAACTTTGTTTAGAAAATAATTGGAATTTCTGAAATTCTGAAGATATCCAATTTGGCAAAGGGTATGTCAATGATCCACCCTCCAGCCAAGACCCCAAAAACGTGGAGTTACTACGCTTGTATTGGACTAACTCATGAATACAAAATAGAAAGCGATGATCAAGGTTGTTAGTCCCCTCATGGGTTAAATACTTCAATAAAATTTATGAAGAAAAATACGTTATAAATACAAAATAGATAGCCATGACTAAGGATCTTAATTCCCTCATGGGTTAAATATCCCAATCAAATTTATAAATAAAAATTAGTTCGATTCTCCAACCTTCCATGAATTTTAATAAAGCTATCTTCGCTCTGATTATTAAAGCGACTTTAGATTTAAATTCCAAATTTGTTCCTATATAAAGCAAGCGTTGCCTTTTTTCTGAAATTTATAGCCCTTTTTATAGCAGAGCACACAAACTCCAATCAAATTTAAAAAAGTATCATTACAAGCCTAAAATTTTGCAATTATAAATCATTTATTTCCAAACATTTCCATGTTTTAAATTTAATTGATTTAAAAACATTTTAAATTTCATTTTAAAAACTGCAGTCTGGCAGCACGACCTTTAACAGCGCACTGTAACTTAACATTACCATTATAAATAATTTGTTTCCAGACATTTTCCATATGTTTAAAATCTATTAGATAAATTTAAAACTTTTTAAATTTTCATTCAAAAAACTGTAGTCTGGCAACACTGCCTTTAACAGCGCACTGTTACCTAACATAACCAACGCATAAGTGCAAACAGCTCAGCAATAGCTGACTTTTCAATATGCGAGATAGCACACATAACATATGTTAACATTTAGCCGATGTGCACACACTGCGCTGACATTTTCTGGTCTGTCTAAACTTCGTTTTGTTTGTTTGCTATCGTCGGCGTTTTTGCCTCTGCTACGTTCAACGTTTTTCTCACATGTCAAAAAAATAATAAAAAAATATTAAAAAATTCCTAAATTATTAGCAACAACGAAGTGGTTAATGCAAATTAATAGTGATTTAGTGCACAATAATAAATGCAAAATTATAGTGAGTGTTATGATTATTTATAATAAATTTGTTTTTGCCGCAACAACAGCAGCGTGCAATAAATATATGTAACAAAAAATAAATTTAACACAATGCGGCTGTCTTATTATGACATACAATTGTTTCATTTAAATAATATATGTACATAAATGTATTAAAATAGCACTAAAACGATTAAAAAAAGAAATTTAATAATAAACGCGCGTATTACAAAATCATTAAAAATCACGGCAGTAAAGTGCGACAATTGCATGTGTGTGTGAATGTGTTTGGCTGTGTGTGCTGTTGAGTGCGTGTGTGTATGCGTGTTGGTGTCAAAGTGTGCGTGCGGCAAGCGCGCAACTGTAATGCATATGAAGAGTGCAGCTAGAAAAAATTTTGTCATTACCGTTCTCGCTCACACATGTGTTATATGAGTCCAACACCCAAAAAAGGGAATAAAAATGTTTGGACGCTTTGCGCGCCGCAGCAGCAACAACAACAATACACAGCAGAGAGCATAATACACCGAAAAAACTTTTGCAAAAAGCCAAAAGAAAAAAAAACAATCAGAATATAAGTAACAAAAATAAAAGCAACATATGAAAGCAAGCAAATAGTGCAAAAGAAATTCTTTTTCAATGCTACATTGCATATAATTCGTGCTAACTGTTATTATTTTTGACTGTGTTCTCGTTTTCCGGCTGCTGAGAGCGCGTAAGGAGAGAGCGCGTGTTGTTTGTCTCTGCTCTGAGTTGGAGCAACAAGTTTTTATTGTGGGTGTTAGTGCGTAAATCAAAGTTTTAATTCTAAAGGCGAACCGCAAAACGTTTAAATAATTATTTATAAAAAATGTTACATTTTTATTGAAGAAACGTGGCTTGAAATTGGCATAGCAAAAAAAAATTTTTGTTGGACTGCACGCAACTTGCAAAAAAAAAAAAGAAGAAAAAATAATTTAAAAATCTGCGTGCATGTGTGTGTGTGCAAGTGTGCAGAAAACTGGCAAAGAGAAACAAGTGTGAAAAACAAACGACCTCCAGCAGCGCGTTGTCCAAATATGGGTTAAGCAACCAGCAGCCAAAACGCAGACTGAAATAAGAAGTACACACATACACACACGCAACAACACATGCAAACAAACCGATGCTAGGTTTACACTGCTTGACAATTTGGTGAATTACACCAAACTAATTAGTTAAATGTCAAAACAATTTTGTTTTGCTGACGTTCTAATTTTTTGTAAAGTATTTTTTCGTTTACAACATTTACAGAGTTAAGTTTAAGTGCTTGTTTTTCAACTGTTGGATTTTCTCAACGATAAATTTATAAATAAATTGACATAATAGCGAAGTTTGCCAAAATTAATAGTTTTGCTTGTTTTCGAAAATGAATATTTTTGCATAGAAAATATATCACAAATATAGATACTTAGTCTGGCAAACCAAATTTTCCATATTTTGTTTTCTTGTTTGTCATTTATTTATTTTTATATTTATCTTTCTGTGTATTTCTGCGCGCAATCTAGTTATTTTCGTAAACATAAGTTTTTACTATATTTTGTATAGCTTCGTTAGGTGATTTTGATTTGGGAATTTATTTGATTTTCTTATTGGGCCTATTTTCTTCTTTTTAATGAGTTATTTTTATTTGAGACCAATTTACTTTATACTTTCATTACTTTGTTTTCACTAGAGAAATGCTGCAATCATTTCGTTTTTTAAGATCCAAAGCTTTGGAAGCTAAGTTCCTTGACTTTTGGCTATATAGTTAAAATGCTTTCCTTTAGTGCCTTAGCTGAGTACCTTAGCTGAGGTACTAAATGAAAGCATTTAATTTAATTAGCTGAGTACCTTAGCTGAGGTACTAAAGGAAAGTATTTTAACTATATAGCCGAAAGGCAGCCTTATGTCATTGTATTTGGAAACTTATTTCGTTTGCTAATTGGGCCTATTTTCTTAATTTTAATGAGCTCTTTTTACTTGAGTTTTCTTAGTTTCTTTTTAGTTGTGGAAATACTGGAAAATTCTTTCCTTAGCTTTAAAGTTAAGCTTTTAGATTTTCGGAAAACACTACGTTTGGAGCGATTCTTTTGATGTTTATAAAAAGTACCAATTGCGAACTATAAGAAAAAAAAAGCATTGGGTTATTTATGATATACTAAAATGTATGACCTTTTATTGTAAAATTAATACTTACCTTTTTTTCTTAGCTCAAAAAACCCTAAAATACAAATTTCTGCGTTTTAGTGGGTTTGTAATATGAATGAACTGTTTCAGTGCACCGTTTGATAAATTGCAATTTGTTTGGTAGAGTTTCAAAATTAAACATTAAACATTCTTGGTATTATTGCGAATAAAAAGAATCCGGGAAGAATCAATAGTATTCAATATAAATTGCCTGACAATTATGTGCTCGTAGTTCCTAAACAAATCAATCAGTACTCTAATAGGAAACAAAGTCTAATAGCTCTTATCTTGGAATTTAGTGTAGAATAAATACTGCTGGCATTTGATAATCTATGATTTTTTCACAGTTACAGTCGTGGCTGGATATTGTGAACATCCGGTATAGTGAACACATCGATAAAGTGAACACATCGATAAAGTGAACATCTAGATTTGTACATAGACTACACTATTTAGTGAACAATCAAAAGCCTCTAAATAGTGAACCAAATTTTGAAAGCATTTTTATGCAGAAAAGAACGAAAAATCACAAAAAAATTAATCAGAAACGAATGCGGGTATTTCCCTTAATTGTACTTTTGTTTTTGATTGCTGCAAAATCAGCTGTTTCTTGACATTATTACTTGTTTTGTTTACCTTTTAACTTTCCTACAAATATATTCTATTGATATCTTGCATAAATGTCAATTTTTAATAAATATAATAATAAAAATTAAATAAAAAAATGTCAACATTGATAAAGTGAACTGCCTTGATACTGAGTATAGGCATTACAATAATTAGTTCACTATATCCGACAGTTTTTATTTATTTTTATTATTAATCTTTTAAAATTACATATTCTTAATTCCTGAACAAATTTACTGAAACTTAAAAATTGAAGGATAATAAACCGGTTTGTAGGTCTGGTTTTTAAAACTTTTGCTATTTGAATAAACTCAACTTCAATTATAATGGCATATTGAGCCAGCAAAAAAGTTTTTACACCACAATGTATTCATTTGAAGCACTTTTTGTGACGTCCATGTAAAAATATTAATTTTGCCGCAAGCTATGCCATGAACTGCCAAAATGCCACAGTGTAGGCCAGTGTGAACACAGCATTAAATCAAAAATTGAATGTGTAAGAGACTGTGCAAAAACAACGAGTATATAAATATGCAAAATACATACATAAATGCAAAGATAAAAAAAAACTAAATGGCAATGCAAAAGGAAAAACAAACAGAAAAAAAACTTTGTTGGCTGCCGCCAGTCTGACTAAGCGCAAATGCAGAAATAGCAACAAGTAGACAAAACGGAGAAGTGTCGTAAAATCAAGATAACAACAAAAACAACAGCAAAGCAGCAGCAACAAAAATAACAACAACAACGGCTAACGTCAAACGACGACAACAAATGGCAAACGTCGGGCCGGGCGTCGTGTCTACTGCACACAAAGGGGGGGCCGCAAATGCATGCATAGTTAATTTTAGCAGCTGAGTTCCACTTTCACTGCAGCCGACGCCTCTGCCGCTGCCGCACACACTTCAAACCGCATTGCCTGTCCCGCCCGCTGCAGCTCCCCGCAATAAATTAACGCACAACCGCTACGCAACTGTTTCGTTTGGCACTGCCGTGCTTGTTGTTGTTGTTGTTGTTGCTAGTGCAGTTGCTTTTGTTGCCGGCTTTGTGTGTGTGTTGAAAAACGCTTCAACGATTGCACAAACACTTGTGTACTTTTTTTGTCAGCTAGTCTGTAGTAGATAGACCAACAACAATAGGAACAACAAAAAATGTCACCAAACTGCAGTTTGATGAACCTCCTCTGAGTGTTGCCCAGAGGAGCATCTGCATAAGTTAAATGTTTGTGAGAGGGAATCACACAAAGAACGATGCATTTTCACTTGCCCAGCCTTTTTTGCGTATGACATCATGCATTCAGTACACTCAGAACACCAACACAAAGATTGCAGCAAATGCACTGAGAGAAATTGTAGCGAGTTATCGAATGGAAATTGTTTGAAAATATTGATTGCATATATTTCAAGGTGCGGGAAAACTTTAAAGCGTTCTGACTTGGGAACTACTAAAGATAATTACATGATTTAAAATACAGTTTTATGTATTTTTTTAAGATCTATATTTTTTATACACACCAAAAATAAAAAAGGGCCAGGGTGTGGTTAAAAATAGAAACAATTACGTTTTAGTATAATATACGAACTTCTGGGTATGGCTTCCATTACAAATAAAATACATTTTGAAACTTTTTTGCCTTAGAAATTTTTGTGAACGACTTTTTGAATTCGAGATAAATGGGCAATATCGGAAACCTCTACGTGGGGTAAAGTTACTATTTTGGTTTTAGACTTTTTGGATGGTCCTTAACACATTAAGCAAGAAAAATTCGTGCATATAATTTTTTTCTGGTCAAAACCTATTTTTCTTGTACTATTAGTTTAAAATTTGTTTTAGATTAAAAAAAGGTGTGACGATGTTTTTATTAAAGTTTTTCATTACATTTGTAAATTTTTCATGCTGCCTGGGCCTTAAAATATTAATTAGGCTCACGAAGTTGAGTATCAAATCGGAAATTTAGAAGTGCCAAATTTTTATAAAAAAAACTGCATTGGATCAGTTTTTGAATGATGTTAGTAGAATATATCTTTGTTCCACTACAAAAATATTCAGCCTTGCTCTGTTTTCCATAAAACGAATAAATTATATTCGATTTTCGATGCTTCCAATTTTACATTTTTTATTGTCGATGAGTTCTCTTTTGGAAAAATGCTTATTTACCACTACTTTTACGCAGATGCGCCACTTTTATTGGAAAATCGTATGTATATATATCTATATATATCTATTTTTATTAGAAAAATTTTTTTTCTCATAACATTATTCTTAATCATTTTCATCAGATATAGATAGAATCCAAAAATATCGAAGAATATTTAAAAAATATTTGAATCACTTTCACTCACTACCTACACTTTTGAACCTATTTGTCCAATTCGATCGATACCGTGCAAGAAGTCGGATCTTAAAAAAATAATATGCTGGCAAATTAACGGGGATTTCAGGTTCGTCCTTAAAAGTTATGTTAAACATTTTGTATTCTAATAGTTAACTATAAATATACTGAGGTGAAAAAGTCGGTCTAAAACTAATACTGTTTTCACTTGAATTAAAAATTTGCAATCTTGAGAACTCATTCTTAAAATAAGAATTTTTACTTAAAATAAGCTCGAAAATACTGGCAATAATAAAAATTCTTAAATTAAGGAAAAATGTACTCAAAACATGCAAAATCCTGTTTTACTTAAAATGAGAATGAATATTCTTAAAATTCTTCCTCTTATACACTTCGAAGCGAAAACCAAATTGACCAAATTCTGTATCCGCGCCTGGTTGGGTTATTTCCGAAAACTAAAATGCAGAAGAGATAGAATAATATACAAGGCCTAAGATTACGCATTAAAAACAAAAGACTTTGAAACCATTTTTTTCGATTTATAGATGTATTTCGAATATTTGTAGACACGCCACATAGAAGATTTTGTTGAGATTTATTTGCAAAAAGTTTATTGTGGTTGCCACTCCCGATATTTTGGACTATTTTAAAAAATAATAAGAAAAAGTTTATATAATTCTTAGTTTCATTTTAATAATAAACATTACAAAATGTGGATTTCTTTGTAGAACCAACGTCGCCATCGTGGACGACTTTGGGATACCCTGTATCACTATCTTGCAATAAAATCAGGCGTATTGCTTAAAAACACTAAAAAAACATTTGATTTGAAATTAGGTTACCATACCTTTATAAACAACCAAAAACAGAAGAATTTTTAAGCAAAAATGTTTTTTTTGACAGATGTTTCTATGAGAGCTATTTGATATAGTCAACCGATTTTGATTAACTTTGACTTTGATACTCTGAAAAAGATCCGAATGCCGATGTTGGTTTAAATATCTTCAAAAACAAACGAAACACAACGAATTCTGTATAAAAAACGTTTGTTTTGACCGATTGGTACTCCATATTTAGTACTATGTACTACATGGGAGCTATATAATATATTCAACCGATTTTGATGAAATTTTGCACAGTGCTTGAGACCTATAAAAATCTACCGAGTACCAAATATGGTTACAATATCTTCATATACAAAAGAATTATTCCGAATTCTGTACAAAAATCGATTTATTGGCAGATCCGTCCTATAGGAGCTTTATTATATAATAAACCGATTTCGACAAAACTCGATACAGTGATTAAGAACATTAAAAAACTTCCGAGTGTATATAAACGTCATGAAGTCAATACCGATGCCGTCGATATCGATTTTGTTTTTGGAAGAATTGATTCGGAATCGAATTGTTTTGGAATACTCAACACATCGATTCGATATTTCTTGCGGTATCGAACGTTCCTAGTGTATGTTATGCAAATAGGAATGAATGATATGGATGGATAAAAATGCAACACCTACCGGATCAAGTGAATACCCGTTTTTTAATGTGCTTATCTATAAGTTTTCCGATAAATAATGCAGAAACATCGTTCAACAGAATTGATAACCGATAAATATCGTATTTATTTTTTTTTATATTATATGCCGCTTAGGACTGAACAAAAGCAGTGCTCAAAGACAGACCAAACCCGATTTAATATTTTTCGTTCAAAACATTCGAATTTTCTCTCAGTGTAGACATAAACTATTTATATTGTTGCAGCCAGAAGGCAATTGTGTGACTTTGATAGGCGTCACTTGGCTAGGGAGCTGCTCTGCCCGGTTGCACTGATAAGTGTTCACTGCAGCTCGGATCTGTAGAGCTTATCAATTTGCTGTTGACAATTGGATATATAGAGAGCTATTATATACATTTGTATATATGTATAAACGCCCACATAACTATTCATGGCGGATCAGTAGCTCATTGTAAGCTAATTACATGCATTAAAAAAAAAACTCGTCTGAAGTGTTGCAATTAAGTAAACAAGTGGCAAGAAGAATTCATATCTGCAGCCACAGATCAAGCGAGAAATGATGATGATGATGGTGTCGTGTCTGTTGCAGCGTCTACCAATTAGTTAAATCTTCGGCACTTGCAACATGGATGCGTCATCTTTGTCACACTTGATTGCAGTCGTGTGTGACAAAGCGAGTAGAATAGAGTGCGCATTTCTACTTGATTTGCTTTTTGGTAAATATTTATTAATAAATGCAACGCTTAATTGATTAGGCCATTCTAGAAGCGATCAACGTTGACTGTGCAAACAGCTTTAAGTCACGTTGTTGGCAAAACATATTTGTTGACCATTAGTATCGACAAATGTTTTCTTATGTAACAAATTGTAAGTACAGTGTCAGTTACTAGAAGAGTTGGGCGTGATTCGAGATGATGGAAATTGAAAACGGTTTGTAGTAACTAGTAGGGTAGGGCTTGGATCGTGAAGCGCATTTGAGTAACTTAAGTACTTAGTATTTAACAAAATTGTAATTAAATATTGGTGATTCGCTTATTTCGATAACTTAGAGATGGAACGTTTTAGTGAGTGGTACTATAAGAGGAACTTTTAAAGAATTAATTTCGATACCGTAGGTTAGGTTAGGTTGTGTATGCAACTCAGATAGTGAGAATACCCCGAGACCATGAGGTTCATTGTGTTGCCTGATTAATAGAAGGGAACGAAAGGAATTAAAGAAAGGGACGCGCGAAAGTCTCTCATGTTGCAGAACCATTTTGAGGATTCGACGAAAGCAGCCAGATCCGCTATGGGCACATAGGCTAGACTACCCAGATCTTCAAAAAATGATTTAAGCAGAAACTGGGGTCGTCTTCTAAGAAGCGCCGAGCAGTGGCAAAGCGTCTTTTCCTCATCTCTGCAGCTGCGGTAGAAATCGTAATGAGGAAGATTTCGATACCTTAGTGATAGGAATTCAATTCTTTTCTACAATATATATTAAAAGGGTGCTTCGCCACTACGATCTTAAAACTATTCCCGTTTGCTCAACATCATTAAAGTAGAGTGGCTTTCCCTCTTTTCTATAATTTCTACAAAGCTTAAATGCTCCAAGGTGTTAGTGAACTTGATGAAAATAAACTCTTTTCAATCTTTGATCATTCTTTTACATTAGTTCAGAGCTGTCGCTAAATTATCCAAAACTATAAATTGTTTTTCTTTAATTCCCAAATATCGCACTTGTGGAATCGATTGATTCAAAAATCCAATCTTTGACCCACCAATCTTTTACCCAACATTTCCTCCACTTAAGATCGGAGGTTGAAATATCCAAACCGTAGCAAGTTTTTCTTTAACCCTTAAATTACGCGTTGAAAGTCGATTCGATATAAAAAAAATATTCCTCCTGCAATCTTTAGACAACTTTTTTCTCCACTTGGGAGAATTCTTCAAAATCCCTTCTTAGTGTTCATCTACACCATACATTAAAATTTCATATCAAAAATATTAAACTTTTTTGCCTTTATTTCTTTAAAAATTTGTCAGTCAAAGGTAGATATTTATTCGATTTATTACTCTCTAAATTTATATTATTTGCTTTGCTTTTAAACTATTCAGTCAAAAGAATTTATATTAGATTTATTACTTTTTAAATATTATTTCAATTTTTAAAATAATATTTAAAAAGATTTTAGAAATTTTGGCCTAAAATTAGTTTAAAAAT
Organism: Chymomyza amoena; assembly: GCA_037043745.1. NCBI lineage: Eukaryota > Metazoa > Arthropoda > Insecta > Diptera > Drosophilidae > Chymomyza > Chymomyza amoena. The sequence continues at coordinate 387,629 of JBAMAX010001795.1, forward strand.
TCAGTTTTGACCAGAAATCTTTTTGCCTCAATTTCAAATTTCTTGAAAAAACATCGTCATTCATATACATCCAAACATCAACAGATATCAACTTATAAGACACTTGTCTGTCACTTATCTGTAGATGTTTGGATGTACATGTATATGAATGACGATGTTTTTAAAAATTTCTTTAAAATCGTTTAATTAAAATAAGTCAGTCGAAAATATTTATATTCGATTTATTAATCTCCAAATATTGTTTCTAAATTTGCTTAAAAATTATTCAGTCGAAAGTGTTTATATTAGATTAATTACTCTCTAAATATTAATTCTTAAACTTCGGATTTTAGATATTTTTGTTTCATCCATTTTGATCAGAAGTATTTTGGCATCACATAAAAATTTCGTGAAAAAACAAGTCATTCATATATGACAGAAACATCGACGAATTTCATCTTTTAAACAGTTTTGCCTTATATTTAAAATCTAGTTTCAATTTGTTTAATTAAGTTTTTATAATGTTAAATTTATTGCTCTCTAAATAACGTATCTGAATCATCGGTTAGTAGCATCTTGGCCTAAAATTCACTTAAGAAATCAGTTTTGGTCAAAAATCAACAGAATTGACGTTTCTGAATCATCGGCTTTAAGCGTTTTGGCTTAAAAATCAGATATTT
>JBAMAX010001797.1:0-21548 GCA_037043745.1 Chymomyza amoena
AAAAATGTTTTTACCTACAAAAGTATGCTATCGATATATCGAACAAAACTATGGATAGTATCCAAAATATTAGAGTCCCATCTTAACTATTAAAAGCCACGAGTAGTTTTTAAATAAATCAACTATTAGCCGAAACTGGGACTTAGACTCTGACCATATAGCCCATGTTGTTAATTTGCAAATAGATGGTTCTAATATCAGTCCAAGCCCACGGCTAATCACCAACCGAACTGACATCTTGAATCTTCCACTCAATTAAACTCTACTTTGGACTCTATTGAAGACATTGAGAACGCAGTTGATTTTCTAACTGAAAATATATATACAGCTGCTACAGTTTCAACGCCGCCTAATCCTGTGTCACGTCCCATTAGTTATGGCATTGTTCTTCCGAGGGAGGCTAAAGAACTAATCAGAAGAAAGAGGTGTCTCCGAAGAAGATCAATTCTATTTCAAGATCCTTGGGACCGAATTTTGTGGAGCCGAGCGTCACGACTACTACGTAACCTCTTAAGGGATCTCAGAAGTGATTTCTTCGAACAATAACTGGCTTTCATGGACTACACCGTCGATGCGAACTACTCCCTATGGAAGTGCTCAAAATCGCCAAAACGACAACCCTTTAGACAGGTTCCAGTCCGATATCCTGGTGGTGAACTTTCTAATGATTATCAGGTTCCAAGTATTCCCAAACCAATGGGAACTGGCAGCGATTCTAATGATTCACAAGCCAGGCAAACCAGAACCTGATCCTGAGTCGTTTCGGCCAATAAGTCTTTTACCCTCCCTGTCTAAACTATGGGAAAGGACTATTTCGAATCGGTTTTCTGCCATTATATTTGAATGTAATATCTTGCCGGTAATATTTAGACAGGTTCCTGTCCGTTGTCCTGGTGGTGAACTTGCTAAAAAGGAAAGGGAACAGGCTGATGGGAACCATTTAGAGGATCGTTTCAGTCCTTATGAATTTGCTACGATAGAGCAGACTAGGGAGCCCCACCAGAACCTTCAGACCCCACTGCAGATGTCCCCGTCTATTAACCCTATAAGGATATAGCTTCCATAGGAACGATTGGTCAAAAAAATGTTTGCTTAAAAATTTATCTGTTTTTGGTTTTTTGTGAAGGAACCGGACTTATTGCAAGCTAGTGGTACAGGGTATCCTAAAGTCGTCCGCGCCCGACTTTACGTACGCCATTTTTTAAAATAATCAAATGTTGGCCGCAACTGCGTTTTAAATGGTCCATCCTGAAGGTCCAATTTTCCATGACTCGTTCAAGAAAGGTATTTGGCCAATAACACGAGTAATGTTGGCTTTTAAGGCTTCAATCGTTGCTGGTTTGTCCAAGAAAACTTTTGACTTTACGTAACCCCAAAGAAAAAAGTCGAGCGGTGTGATATCGCACGATCTTGGCGGCCAAGGTACGGGTCCCGAAATTAATCGCTCACCAAATTGAGCTCGCAATAGAGCCATTGTTTCATTGGCAATGTGGACCGTAGCGCCATTCTGTTGGAACCAAATGTCGTCGAGATCACGGGCAACAATTTCAGGCAGCAAAAAGTCCGTTAACATGATCCGATAGCGTGCGCCATTGATGGTAACGTTCGCACCTTGCTCATTTTTAAAAAATTACGGACCAATGATTCCACCAGCCCACAGACCGCATCAAACCATTGTTTTTCTTGGATGTAATGGCAGCTGGTGAACCTCTTCGGGCTTATCTTCTCCTTAAATACCTCAATTTTGCTTATTCACGAAGCCGTGGAGCCAAAAGTGGGCATCATCACTGTACAAAATTTTGGTCGAAAACAACGGATCTTCATCGATCTTAACAAGAGCCCATTCACTAAAACGGCGACGTGCAGGAAGGTCATTCGGCTTCAATTCTTGCCTGAGTTGAATTTTGTATGCTTTCAAGCCGAGATCCAAATGTAAAATGCGCCAGGTGGTTGAATACGACAGGCCAAGTTGTTGCGATCGGCGCCGAATCGATTCCTCGCGGTTATCGTGAACATTCGATCTCAGCGCACGAAAACCTTCTTTGCAGAACGCTGATTTTCGTAGTACAATTGTATAATTTGTAAACGTTGTTCGGGTGTAAGTCTTTGCATGATGATTTGCCAATGAATACTGAACAACTTTGCCTTTGACAGCTGTCATGGATCACGCGTGATCCACACGAAAATCCCTATTGAAAAAAGGTCTTAATGAATATATGCATGTACAATAGGTTAAACCATGGTTTTTTTGTCACTCGTTTCTCGGCAGTAAATATTCTTATTTAAAATCCATTAGACAAATTCTCAATATTGAGTTTATTTATAATAATAATTTGACAAAATGAATATATTAGATTCTTGAAAAAGGATTAAGTGATACCCATTATGCAGGCGTCATAAAAATATATATATAAATTATAAAACAAACAACAAAAAAATAGTTAATTCATTTTATAGATCAACATTTTCCCCTATGTTTATTAATACATTAACAATCTGCTACGATACCCAACAAAATCGCTAGGTAGGTATTTACGCAATTTTATATTATTCCAATTCGCAAAATCCTCACTATCCAAAACGGTTTCTATGCCAAGGTTGAGGAATCCATTCAAATAATATTGGTAGCCTACGAAAAAAATAACAAAAGGAGCGTTTTGCCTGCGACTTTGGACCATCCGTCCACGTGTTGGAGGTGGAGTGTAAGGCGGACGACTCTAAACACAGAAATTCATTTATATAAAATAAATGCTTCACTTTAGTGTAAAAACGGTTTTATTTGAAAACATATACGAACTAGCTCATATGAACAACTGGCCACTACACACTTAAACATAACCGATTACTTTCAGATCCTAGTACCCTTTGAAAAGCTTGCTTCAGCTCTTGTGTGAATTTTGGGAACTTTACTTCGAACTTTTCTTTAGACAATTTATTTGTAATATCAAACAGAGAAGTGCTTTTTAGATTGCTCTCTAGCAGCTGCAGTCCGGCCTTCTTATTGGGCAATATGATCAGCATGGGCAAATCGCAGTCATTATAATTCATAGACAAAGCTTTGGCATCCAATTCGGGTAATTCTGCATAACCAAAAGGACTCTGCATATTCATCATGGGCATCTTCATCTTATCGGCATCATTCAAAAAGAAATCCTCATTACGTGTGTTCGATGCCTCAAATTTGGTTTTCCACTCGCCCTTAAAATGTACAGCATTGACCAAAACTATACGTGTAAGGCTATCAAAATCGTCTTTCGAGGTAAGATCCTTAATTAAATTATTAGTCTTGGATTCCACCCATTTATTTATAGTTTTGCTTGCCGCTTCGCTGGCACCAAAGTTAATCTCTTCGGGCTTTGATTGGAACTTGTTGGTCAGTAGGTTGTCAAAGTTTTGCTTAACTTTAGAGCCTTCCATTATGTAGACTTTATTGGCTATTTTCAATATTTTGGAGTTCTTATAAGCGGCCAATACGGATGCAAAGCTGTCTGCAATTTCGGATACATTTGTAGAGCTTAGCTGAAGACCACGATCCAACTCCTCCGCAGTGGTTTTTTCAGCGCCCATGCGCACCATAGCAGCGCAGGTTCTATATTCTAGCATATTCTAGTTGGGATTCAATTTAACCAAATTCAAACAAACCAATATCAGCTGCCATGGTGCTCGGGTCGTAGGCGGCGATACTTAGAAGAAGGCGGAAAATTGCGTTGAAGACTGCTGAAGAAAGAGAGTGATTATAAGTTACTTGAATGTTGGTTTTATATTTATCCGCCTTTTGTTCAGAAATAAAGAGTACAAGTATGACGCACTTTGCATCTCTTAAACATTAGCTCTTGGTTGCAATTACTCAGCTGTCTATACTCTTACTATTGCATGACGTCACTTGGGAATGCCTGTTAGTTGCAAATATGTTGTCCATAGTTATTTACTACTTCAAAATATTAAAATAATTATCTCTGTACTATAATAAAAAGTTTATTTTTTAAAAGTCACATTGAAGCTCGTCATCCTATAATCGATTTTTTGTGTATTTTCCAACACTTAATTATCTTGCAAAAATTTATTTGAAATTGTTGAGGGCCCTATCGCCAGATGTCTAAGTCCGGCCCTGCATGAAAGTTTGAAACGTATTCAATTTTGCACACCCAACTATAAAACTAAAGGTAGACACCAAGGCATTTCATTTTTTTCTTATTCATTTTACTTTTAAGTTGTTTGTGAAGAAGTGAATTGGTCTAATAATTCATTTAACAAATAATTCTGTTTGGACATTATTATGGTATACTAAAAAGTCTAATTTAGCATTTCATTGTAATTTTTTTTTTTTATAAATTTTTTTGATTTTATTTTTGCTCCGTAGTTTATTACATTGATAAACCTTAAATTAGTAAGATAATAATTTTTTTGATTGAAACCTACAAATTTTCAATCTATGTAAGCCTCATTTAGTGAAATGACACAATTCCCTTGAACGCTTGGTCTGGTTGTTTAGTTAAGTTTGGCAGATCCCCCACTTGATCCTCCAACTGATGCTCCAGCAGATGCTAACTTTCCCATAAACAAACTGCCATAATTATTATATATGATATAGTAGAAAGGTTTGTTGGCATAAAATTCCTTGGGTGGCGGGGGCATGCTCACTAACGTTATTTTGATACCTAAAAGAATAAAAGGAAAAAATGTAAATTAAAGTTTTATCTCAATATAGTACGATCTTGCTTCCACAAAAGGCGGATTTTATCTATAAAGTTTAGGCCAGACTGCATTATTTTTAATTTTCTTTTTAATAACTAATATTTTGTTTTAAGCATTTATGGAAAATGTAAAATATCAAGGAGCTTTAAAATTTCTGCATTACCGATCTTAATTTTCTTTTATAAACTAGATAAAACATAGATATTTTAGGATATCTTTCTGAACTTGTTAAAATCTCGAAAAAAAGAATGTGGCGTTTTTTTGAAAACGTAGATCCATTCCTTTCAATCTATATACATTTATGCATAAGACAAAATGGAGTACAGTCGAGGGGTGACGGACTATGAAATACCCTGCAACCTTTTTATACACTGTACCGTATGGTACAAGGGGTATATTAAGTTTGTGTAAGCCGAAACTGTATGTAACATATAGAATGAGACGTCGGAGACACCCCAAAGTTACCTAAAATATGATCATGGGGACTAGAGAAGTCGATATACCCATGTCCGTCTGTCCGTCCGTCCGTTTGAACGCCTAGATCTCAGAGATGGTAACAGCTAGAGTAACCAAACTTTCACATTAGATCCCATATTATTCCATAGGAGACAAATTTATTTTATTTTTTTGATATCGGGGATAAATTATATAGCTCCCATATGGGTGTTTGAGACTGTATCATATAGCTCCCACAGGGCCGGCTTGCACAAACTTAATATACGCTTTGTACCATTCGGTACTAGGTATAAAAATAAGTCCACTTCCATAAATGAAGTTAAGCAAATGTTTAAAGAAGAAGGAACAGCTTGTAATGCTGTATATGAAAAGGGGACATCTTAGTTCAATAAAGTCTCCATAAAGCAACATTAGATGACTTTATCTTGAGAGTCCTTGTCACTTACCGGTAGCTGCAGCTGCCTCAGTACCCTCCTCATTCACATCAATAAAAGCCTTGTGTATGATGTTTGAAACGAAGAGATTGCCTTTCGACTCCAAAATTTGATCAAAATCAGCTGCACCCGAAAATAGACGGATCATGCCCAGCTACAATAATAAAGACTGTACCATAATCATATAAACATAACCGATTACTTTCAAATCCCAGTACCTCTCGAAAAACACCCGTTAGCTCTTGTGAGAACTCCGCTTTAAATTTCGGCAACTTTACTTTAACCTCTCTAGAGCGTAAATTCTTTTCAATATCCAACAAAGAAATGCTTTTTAGCTGGGTCTCTAGCTGCTGCAGTCCAGTATTCTTATTGGGCAATAGGATCAGCATGGCCAAATCGCTGTCTCTATAGGGCATGGACAAGGCCTTGGCATCCAATTCGGGTAATTCAGCATAAGCAAAATCATTTAGCAAGTTCATCATGGGCACCTTAACCTTATCAGCATCATTCAAAAAGAAATCCTCATCACGTGTATTCGATGCATCAAATTTGGTTTTCCACTCGCCCTTAAAATGTACAGCATTGATCAACACTATACGTGTAAGGCTATTAAAATCGCTTGGCGAAGTTAGATCCTTAATTAAATTATTTGTCTTCGATTCCACCCAATTATTTATAGTTTTGCTTGCCGCATCGCTGGCACCAAAGTTAATCTCTTCCGGTTTGGATTGAAATTTGTAGGTCAGTAGGTTGTCAAAGTTTTGCTTAACTTTAGAGCCTTCCATAATGTAGACTTTATTGGCTATTTTCAATATTTTGGTGTCTTTATAGGTGGCCAATATGGGGGCAAAACTGTCCGCAATTTCGGAAACATTTGTAGAGCTTAGCTGGAGACCACGATCCAACTCCTCGGCAGTTGCTTTCTCAGCGCCCATGCGCAACATAGCAGCGCAGGTTTGTATGGAAATCGGCGAAAATATAATATTCTTGTTGGGATTAAATTTAACCAATTGTTCGTATACATTGGTGCCAAAGGTATTTAGATTTTTGGCAAAATTGGTATTATCAGCTGCCATGGTGCTCGAGTCGTAGGCGGCGATACTTAGAAGAAGACCAAAAATTGCATTGAAGACTGCTGAAGAAAGAGAATGTTTAAAAGTTACTTATATAAAGTCATTTACTTCAATATATTAAAATAAGAATCTTTGTACTAATTTATACGTGGTCCCAAGGACCGTGAGTAACAATATAATATATATCTGATCTCATCCTCGATCGATTTTTTGAGTATTTTCCAATATTTAATTGTCATGCTAAAATTAGTTTGGAATTATCGGCAGATGTCTAAGTCCGGCCCTGTATCAAACTTTGCAGTAGCCTGCCATGGTAATACCAACAGGTAGAGTAATGTGGCCGAAGCCTCTGAACGTTGTTTACCAAATTTTAGTTTCCTTGCGACTCTGCATAAGTTGGGTCTGTCTCTCTCTCTATTGCTCTCACAACAATTTGGTGAACAATGCCGGCAGCATTACTCTACCTAGTTTATTTATATCATGGTAGCCGGTAAAGTGTGTTCTCCATAAGCGAAGAGAACTTTAATCTTACCACTAGCTTGCAATAAAATCCGGTTCCTTCACAAAAAACCAAAATCAGAATAATTTTTAAGCAAAAATTTTTTTTTTGACCGATTGTTCCTATGGGAGCTGTATGATATAGTCAACCGACTTCAATACAATTTGACACAGTGATTAAATACCTTAAAAAAGATCTGAATGCTGAATTTAGTTCAAATATCTCTACAAACAGACGAAATACAACGAATTTTGTATAAAAAACGATTTTTTGGACCGATTGGTCCCATGGGATCTATATGATGTAGTCAAACAATACACTGCTAAGGAACTATAAAAAACTCACGAATACCAAATTTGGTCCGTATATCTTAACAAATAAACAAAACACAACAAATTTTGTTCAAAAATCGATTTTTCGAAAGATCGGCCCTATGGGAGCTATATGATATAATCGCACATTTGGCACATTGCTTACGTACTCTAAAAAATTTCCAAACGCCAAATCTGGTTACGATATCTTTATTAAAAAACGAAATATAGCGAATTTTGCTTTAAAAAAGTTATTTTGGCCGATCGGACCTATGGGAGCCCTATGATATAGTCAACCGATTTTGATCAAATTTGGTACAGTGATTGGGAACTATAAAAAACTTTCAAATGCCAAATTTGGTTACGATATTTTCAAAAACAAACGAAATATCCATCTAAAACTTTTTCTTTTTGCGAGGTCGTCTGACACACCCTTATGGGAGCTATATAATTTATCCCCGATATCAAAAAAATAAAATAAACTTGTCTCCTATGGAATAATATGGGATCCCATTGGAAAGATTGGTTACTCTAGCTCTTACCATCTCTAAGATCTAGACATTCAAACGGACGGACGGACAGACGGACATGGGTATATCGACTTCTCTAGTCTCCCTTATCATATTTTAGGCAACTTTGGGGTGTCTCCGACGTCTCCTTCTATATGCTGCATACATTTTCGGCTTGCACAAACTTAATATACCCTTTATACCATACGGTACAGGATATAAAAAGTTTAATTTGCTACACCCCTAATTTAGAAGATTACGTGTTAATTCACTTACCGTGCCATTTCATTGTGATTTTTTTTAAATAATTGAAACTACGTGAACGAAAGTATATAGATGCAGTTCGAGCGATGTTTTTGTGAATACTATTTAGATTTTCCTGACAGGTACTGCCTTTTATACCAGATTTGGTATACTTTGTTATAGGGGGGTTTTATTCTCTTGAGACGGTTGCGTAAGGTGTTGAGTACATAAATTATCTATGGAAAATCGAATTAGTATATAAGCTTACAATATTATATAAGCTTACAATGACTTAAGTTGTAGAGAATAAGAATCTTGTAAAACTAAAAAATTTTTTTTGTACTTAGCTCAAAAAAAAGGTCCCAATCTAGAACTAAAAAATTGTACAATCATTCAGGGCTGTAAGGTTTTTCTGCCAGTTGGCAAAACCTAGATAAAATCCTATTTTCTAAAATCTTTAAAAAAGATGTTGCACATTTTGGTAAAAGATGTTGTTTTCATTTTTCTTTACAAATAGATTCATAACGCTTTCAAAGCTATTCCTGATTCTTTAAAAAGAATAAAGTTATATCTAAAAAGTTTAGTACAGTCGAGGCGGTGCTCGACAGTTTAATACCCTGTACCTTTTTTCCGAAAAGTATTCCTTCTAAGAATTTTTCAATTGGAGCATTTTGCCTTTAAGTTTCGTGAATTTGCTTCGATTTTGATGAAAATCGAAAGTTATGTTAAAGAAACTAAAGTATATGGGGTGATTTGAAAGTGGATTTGTTCATTAGAGCCACATGAATCTAATTACCAAAGGCGATTGTAGGTCACTTGTTACCATAATTACATAGAGTCATTTTGAGATGCCGCTTTATTGGCAAGGGGCGGTAAAATTTGTAAATTTTTGAGTATATTTTTTGTAGTATTAGTCCGATTTTGTTCATTTTTTACACACAAAGCTCTGTTCAATTTTAGATGAAAATATTAAACGGTGCGACTAGAAACCGCGAAAATCGGAGTTAGATATAAATATGATTCAATAAACTTCATCTGCTGAGAAAATATGTGTCTAGTTTAGACTTCGATAATCTTTTTGACATGTTGCCAATTTTTTGTCCGTTAACTGTCCAAAAATGTTTTTACCTACAAAAGTATGCTATCGGTATATCGAACAAAACTATGGATAGTATCCAAAATATTAGAGTCCCATCTTAACTATTAAAAGCTACGAGTAGTTTTTAAATAAATCAACTATTAGCCGAAACTGGGACTTAGACTCTGACCATATAGCCCATGTTGTTAATTTGCAAATAGATGGTTCTAATATCAGTCCAAGCCCACGGCTAATCACCAACCGAACTGACATCTTGAATCCTCCATTCAATTAAACTTAACTTTGGACTCTGGTGAAGACATTGAGAACGCAATTGATTTTCCAACTGAAAATATATATACAGCTGATACTGTTTCAACGCCGCCTAATCCTGTGTCACGTCCCATTAGTTATGGCATTGTTCTCCCTAGGGAGGCTAAAAAGCTAATCAGAAGAAAGAGGTGTCTTCGAAGAAGAGCAATTCTATTTCAAGATCCTTGGGACCGAATTTTGTGGAGCCGAGCGTCACGACTACTACGTAACCTCTTAAGGGAACTCAGAAGTGATTTCTTCGAACAAAAACTGGCTTTCATGGACTACACCGTCGATGCGAACTACTCTCTATAGAAGTGCACAAAATCGCTTATACGTCAACCATTTAGACAGGTTCCTGTCCGATATCCTGGTGGTGAATGATTATGAGGCTCCAAGTCTTCCCGAACCAATGGGAGCTGGCAGCGATTCTAATGATTCACAAGCCAGGCAAACCAGATCCTGATCCTGAGTCGTATCGGCCAATAAGTCTTTTACCCTCCCTGTCTAAATTATGGGAAAGGACTATTTCGAATCGGATTTCTGCCATTATATGTGAATGCAATATCTTGCCGGTAATATTTAGACAGGTTCCTGTCCGTTGTCCTGGTGGTGAACTTGCTAAAAACGAAAGGGAACAGGCTGATGGGAACCATTTAGACGATCGTTTCAGTCCTTATGAATTTGCTACGATAGAGCAGACTAGGGAGCCCCACCAGAACCTTCAGTCCCCACTGCAGTTGTCCCCGTCTATTAACCCTATAAGGATTGAAGAATTAACTGAAGCAATCCAACTATTGCCGAAAAATAAAGCTCCGGGTATTGATGCTACGTGGAAGGCCTTGCCTATAAGAGCGCTCCTTTATATAGTATTAATTTTTAATGCTACTATCAAGCACCAAGTCTTCCCAAAGCAATGGAAATTAGCAGCGATTCTAATGATTCACAAGCCAGGCAAACCAGAAGCTGATCCTGAGTCGTATCGGCCAATAAGCCTTTTACCCTCCCTGTCTAAATTATGGGAGAGGACTATTGCGAATCGGATTTCTGCCATTATATGTGAATGCAATATCTTACCGGACCACCAATTCGGCTTTCGAGAGGGACACGGCACTGTGGAACAGGCGAGCAGGAGTGCCGCAAGGCAGTGTTCTGGGTCCCCTGCTTTTTTCTTTGTATATTTCTGATATACCCAGCCCTACCTCTGAACATATGGAAGCTCCTCTAAGGCTATTATTGCGACATACGATATGGCTCTATAGAGTGCAGATTTGCGGGATTGCTGCCAATTCGAACTCTAAACGCATACAGGTATTGCAGAATCGAATATTACGACAAATAACCAACTGTCCCTGGTATGTACGCGGTTCCTCACTCCATAGAGAACTCAACCTGCATACAGTTGAAGAGCAGATTGGTAGGCACACTAGTAGATACAGCGACGGATCGCAAAGACACCGCAGCCTGCTAGCAAGAGGACTGCTTCCTGCCCGCCCTTTAAGGCGGCTTATACGACAAGGTTTTGCTAAGACGTTGGGTCAGTAAAACTACTTTCAATTAAAATCCTCATAAGGCGGTTTATGGGGTTTGGCTGTTTTTTTATTTACCTTCCATGTGCTGTTATGTTACAAAATGTTCTACTGATTCTTCACTTTTTAAAATAAAAAAAAAAGTTTTTAAATAGATTACGGTTATGGATATTCAATAGTTTGTACTACAAAATTTTAAATAATTACTTTATTTTAAGTTTATTATAATTTCTATAATAAATTATTTATACATTGTGTTTTGGAAGAATAATCTTATAATCTTATAATAAGCATAACCTATGCTGACTCACGAGCTTGAACTTCATGGAAATTATTCAGATTAGAAATGTGCTTTACTTCAAATTTGATCCTTATGAGTTTTTCATTTCAAATTTTGTAAATTACATTGCAGCCTCATTTTTTAGCTTTTGAGGCCGGGGCAGATCCCCCACTTGATCCTCCAACTGATGCTTTAGCAGATGCTAACTTTCCCATAAACAGGCTGCCATAATTATTATATATGATATAGTAGAAAGGTTTGTTGGCATAAAATTCCTTGGGTGGGTCTTTTGGCAGAGGCATGCTAAATACCGTTATTATGGAAATACCTAAAAGAATAAAAGGAAAAAATGTAAATTAAAGTTTTATCTCAATATAGTACGATCTTGCTTCCACAAAAGGCGGATTTTATCTATAAAGTTTAGGCCAGACTGCATTATTTTTAATTTTCTTTTTAATAAATAATATTTTGAATCTTTTTCTTAAATCCGCGCCTTGTTTTAAACATTTATGTAAAATATCAAGGAGCTTTAAAATTTCTGCATTACCGATCTTAATTTTCTTTTATTACCTAGATAAAACAGAGATATTTTAGGATATCTTTCTGATCTTGTTAAAATCTTGAAAAAAAGAATGTGGCGTTTTTTTGAAAACGTAGATCCATTCGTTTCAATCTATATACATTTATGCATAAGACAAAATGGAGTACAGTCGAGGGGTGACCGACTATGAAATACCCTGCACCCTTTTTATACCCTGTACCGTATGGTACAAGGGGTATATTAAGTTTGTGTAAGCCGAAACTGTATGTAACATATAGAATGAGACGTCGGAGACACCCCAAAGTTACCTAAAATATGATCATGGGGACTAGAGAAGTCGATATACCCATGTCCGTCTGTCCGTCCGTCCGTTTGAACGCCTAGATCTCAGAGATGGTAACAGCTAGAGTAACCAAACTTTCACATTAGATCCCATATTATTCCATAGGAGACAAATTTATTTTATTTTTTTGATATCGGGGATAAATTATATAGCTCCCACATGGGCCGATCTTCCAAAAAACGATTTTTGAACAAAATTTGTTTTTCGTTGTTTGTTAAGATATTGGAACCAAATTTGGTATTCCTAAGTCTTTTATAGTTCTTTAGCACTACTAAATTTGATCAAAATCGGTTGACTATATCATTTGGCTCCCATAGGACCGATCGGCAAAATAACTTTTTTATATTTTGTTTTTTAATAAAGATGTCGTAACCAGATTTGGCGTTTGGAAATTGTTTATAGCACTTAAGCACTTACATACATTTTCGGCTTGCACAAACTTAATATACGCTTTGTACCATTCGGTACTAGGTATAAAAATAAGTCCACTTCCATAAATGAAGTTAAGCAAATGTTTAAAGAAGAAGGAACAGCTTGTAATGCTGTATATGAAAAGGGGACATCTTAGTTCAATAAAGTCTCCATAAAGCAACATTAGATGACTTTATCTTGAGAGTCCTTATCACTTACCGGTAGCTGCAGCTGCCTCAGTACCCTCCTCATTCACATCAATAAAAGCCTTGTGTATGATTTTTGAAACTTTTAGACCGTCTTTCCTTTCCAAAATCTGACCAAATTCAGCTGCATCCGTAAATAGACGGTTCATGCCCAGCTACAAAGATAAAAAATGTACCATAATCATATAAACATAACCGATTACTTTCAAATCCCAGTACCTCTCGAAAAACACCCGTTAGCTCTTGTGAGAACTCCGCTTTAAATTTCGGCAACTTTACTTTAACCTCTCTAGAGCGTAAATTCCTTTCAATATCCAACAAAGAAATGCTTTTTAGCTGGGTCTCTAGCTGCTGCAGTCCAGTATTCTTATTGGGCAAGAGGATCAGCATGGCCAAATCGCTGTCTCTATAAGGCATGGACAAGGCCTTTGCATCCAATTCGGGCAATTCAGCATAAGCAAAATCATTTAGCAAGTTCATCATGGGCACCTTAACCTTATCGGCATCATTCAAAAAGAAATCCTCATCACGTGTATTCGATGCATCAAATTTGGTTTTCCACTCGCCCTTAAAATGTACAGCATTGATCAACACTATACGTGTAAAACTATTAAAATCGCTTGGTGAAGTTAGATCCTTAATTAAATTATTTGTCTTCGATTCCACCCATTTATTTATAGTTTTGCTTGCCGCATCGCTGGCACCAAAGTTAATCTCTTCGGGCTTTGATTGGAACTTGTTGGTCAGTAAGTTGTCAAAGTTTTGCTTAACTTTAGAGCCTTCCATAATGTAGACTTTATTGGCTATTTTCAATATTTTGGTGTCTTTATAGGTGGCCAATATGGGGGTAAAACTGTCCGCAATTTCGGAAACATTTGTAGAGCTTAGCTGGAGACCACGATCCAACTCCTCGGCAGTGGCTTTCTCAGCGCCCATGCGCAACATAGCAGCGCAGGTTTGTATGGAAATCGGCGAAAATATAATATTCTGGTTGGGATTAAATTTAACCAATTGTTCGTATACATTGGTGCCAAAGGTATTTAGATTTTTGGCAAAATTGGTATTATCAGCTGCCATGGTGCTCGAGTCGTAGGTGGCGATACTTAGAAGAAGACCAAAAATTGCATTGAAGACTGCTGAAGAAAGAGAATGTTTAAAAGTTACTTATCTAAAATCATTTACTTCAATATATTACAATAATAATCTTTGTACTAATTTATACGTGGTCCCAAGGACCGTGAGTAATAATATAATATATATCTGAGCTCATCCTCGATCGATTTTTTGAGTATTTTCCAATACTTAATTGTCATGCTAAAATTAGTTTGGAATTGTCTGCAGATGTCTAAGTCCGGCCCTGTATCAAACTTTGCAGTAGCCTGCCATGGTAATATCAACAGGTAGAGTAATGTGGCCGAAGCCTCTGAACGATGTTTACCAAATTTTAGTTTCGTTGCGACTCTGCGTAAGGTGGGTTGTGGGGTCTGTCTCTGCTGCATACATTTTCGGCTTGCACAAACTTAATATACCCTTTCTACCATACGGTATAAAAAGATTAATTTGCTACACCCCTAATTTAGAATATTACGTGTTAATTCACTTACCGTGCCATTTCATTGTGATTTTTTTTAAATAATTGAAACTACGTGAACGAAAGTATATAGATGCAGTTCGAGCGATATTTTTATGAATAATATTTAGATTTCACTGACAGGTACTGCCTTTTATACCAGATTTGGTATACTTTGTTATAAGGGGGTTTTATTCTCTTGAGATGGTTGCGTAAGGTGTTGAGTACATAAATTATCTATGGAAAATCGAATTAGTATATAAGCTTACAATATTATATAAGCTTACAATGACTTAAGTTGTGGAGAATAAGAATCTTGTAAAACTACAAAATTCTTTGTACTTAGCTCAATAAAAAGGTCCCAATCTAGAACTAAAAAATCGTACAATCATTCAGGGCTGTAAGGTTTTTCTGCCAGTTGTCAAAACCTAGATAAAATCCTATTTTCTAAAATCTTTAAAAAAGATGTTGCACATTTTGGTAAAAGATGTTGTTTTCATTTTTCTTTACAAATAGATTCCCAACTCTTTTAAAGTTATTCCTGATTTTTTAAAAAGAATAAAGATATATCTAAAAATTTTAGTACAGTCGAGGCGGTGCTCGACAGTTTAATACCCTGTACCTTTTTTCCGAAAAGTATTCCTTCTAAGAATTTTTCAATTGAAGCATTTTGCTTTTAAGTTTCGTAAATTTGCTTCGATTTTGATAAAAATCGAAAGTTATGTTAGAGAAACTAAAGTATATGGGGTGATTTGCAAGTGGATTTGTTCATTAGAGCCACATGAATCTAATTAGCAAAGGCGATTGTAGGTCACTTGGTACAATAATTACATAGAGTCATATTGAGATGCCCTTTATTGGCAAGGGGCGGTGAAATTTGTAAATTTTTGTGTATTTTTTTTGTAGTATTTGTCCGATTTTGTTCATTTTTTACACACAAAGCTCTGTTCAATTTTAGATGAAAATATTAACTGTCCAAAAATGTTTTTACCTACAAAAGTATTCTATCGATATATCGAACAAAACTATGGATAGTATCCAAAATATTAGAGTCCCATCTTAACTATTAAAAGCTACGAGTAGTTTTTAAATAAATCAACTATTAGCCGAAATTGGGACTTAGACTGTGACCCTATAGCCCATGTTGTTAATTTGCAAATAGATGGTTCTAATATCAGTCCAAGCCCACGGCTAATCACCAACCGAACTGACATCTTGAATCCTCCACTTAATTAGACTCTACTTTGGACTCTGTTGAAGACATTGAGAACGCAGTTGATTTTCTAACTGAAAATATATATACAGCTGCTACAGTTTCAACGCCTAGTTATGGCATTGTTCTCCCGAGGGAGGCTAAAGAACTAATCAGAAGAAAGAGGTGTCTCCGAAGAAGATCAATTCTATTTCAAGATCCTTGGGACCGAATTTTGTGGAGCCGAGCGTCACGACTACTACTTAACCTCTTAAGGGAACTCAGAAGTGATTTCTTCGAACAAAAACTGGCTTTCATGGACTACACCGTCGATGCGAACTACTCCCTATGGAAGTGCACAAAATCGCCAAAACGACAACCCTTTAGACAGGTTCCAGTCCGATATCCTGGTGGTGAACTTTCTAATGATTATCAGGCTCCAAGTATTCCCAAACCAATGGGAACTGGCAGCGATTCTAATGATTCACAAGCCAGGCAAACCAGAACCTGATCCTGAGTCGTTTCGGCCAATAAGTCTTTTACCCTCCCTGTCTAAACTATGGGAAAGGACTATTTCGAATCGGATTTCTGCCATTATATGTGAATGCAATATCTTGCCGGTAATATTTAGACAGGTTCCTGTCCGTTGTCCTGGTGGTGAACTTGCTAAAAACGAAAGGGAACAGGCTGATGGGAACCATTTAGAGGATCGTTTCAGTCCTTATGAATTTGCTACGATAGAGCAGACTAGGGAGCCCCACCAGAACCTTCAGACCCCACTGCAGATGTCCCTGTCTATTAACCCTATAAGGATTGAAGAATTAACTGAAGCGATTCAACTATTGTCGAAAAATAAAGCTCCGGGTATTGATGCTACGTGGAAGGCCTTGCCTATAAGAGCGCTCCTTTATATAGTATTAATTTTTAATGCTACTATCAAGCACCAAGTCTTCCCAAAACAATGGAAATTAGCAGCGATTCTAATGATTCACAAGCCAGGCAAACCAGAAGCTGATCCTGAGTCGTATCGGCTAATAAGTCTTTTACCCTCCCTGTCTAAATTATGGGAGAGGACTATTGCGAATCGGATTTCTGCCATTATATGTGAATGCAATATCTTACCGGACCACCAATTCGGCTTTCGAGAGGGACACGGCACTGTGGAACAGGCGAGCAGGAGTGCCGCAAGGCAGTGTTCTGGGTCCCCTGCTTTTTCTTTGTATATTTCTGATATACCCAGCCCTACCTCTGAACATATGGAAGCTCCTCTAAGGCTCGAACTCTAAACGCTTACAGGTATTGCAGAATCGAATATTACGACAAATTACCAGCTGTCCCTGGTATGTACGCGGTTCCTCACTCCATAGCACTATGGGGCAAACGACCACTTTTAGTGTCATTAATTAATAACTTTAAAATAAAACAACATATTTTAGTTTAATTAGTTTCATTTGCCTTATTATATCCAAATAAATGTGTATATATGTTAAAAGTGGGCGTGGATACTCCCTTTTTTTAAATATATAAAAAAAAAATTTTTCTGAAATATAAATTAAATTAAATTTTATTGTTAATAATATGTGTAATGCACGCACCTATTGTTCCTGTTCATATTCTTCGTTATCAAGGACCATGTTGCCTTGGAAATCGATTTCGATTGGCATACATGAAGTATTAACAGAGCTTGATAATAAATGTATTACTTCTGAAGGAAGACACAGCTTTTTTGAATTTGTATGCGTCTGTCTAGGTTTATTAATGAAACAATTGGATCCGATGCATCTACTGCTCTTAGAAACACATCCGAAAAATTATTTAATCGACTACTTTTCCTTGCATGATGCAATCGATCAGACTTATATATTTTATTTCGGGACTCGGCACCCTCCTCTCTAAAGTATCCTACTGGAAGAACAGTATTTTCTATAATGTCACATGAATGCACGAGAGCCAAGGATATTTATCAATAATAATTTCTGCAGTACAAAAACAGAAGCTTTGAAATCTTTCAACATTAATTGGCAACTGACTTGACAGACATATTAAAATAGTCCTTAAATTTGTAATAAGGCCTACGTCAATGCCGGTTATATCCGCTTGAATTAACAATTTCACATTAAAATTCTTTGATAGTGCTAGATCTGCTTCTTTACGTTGCGTTCTACCACTTTTGCAAGTATATGGCTCTCTAGGCCGTCCTACGCGTCTTACTTTTTTTTTTAATATAAATGATTGTTTCTGAGTTAAGCCACTTTGCAGGCTTATTTTCAAATTGCTTGAAATTTCTATTAGATTTTGCCCAATTCGAAGTCAACTGGTAGCAGAAACGTTTGGCTTTATCAGCTAAAATTTTTGTTTCATCTTCAGAAATGGTACCAGTTATTCCCGCTTTAAAACAATTAAATATGGCATCTTCTTTTGTAGTCTTCGTCGCCATTGCCTTCCACGTTGCAAACAACTTTGCATTTTAAAATCTTAGTTGTTGACCTACAAAGTTAAATTTGCGCAAATGGGCGGAAAATTGCACTTTAGTATAACATGCATTTGAAAGATGATGGAATATACTAACACAAACAACAAACTCTATTGGCCGAAAGAGCTCGACTCATTTTGTAGCTCTATTTGAAAACTAATTTTTGTTACAATTTTTTGCTTGTTGAATGGTTAGCAATTACACTCAATTAGGAGAACGGCACAATTAATTTAAGCGATTCAAATTCACAAACACATGATACAAACCACTCTCGTTAAGCTGCATCTTCAAAATTTCACTTCTGTTGCTTAATTGGTCCATTTTAGCAGTTTTAAGTTGCATGTAAAAAAATAACATTTGACAAGCACCTGTTTTTGTTTATGAACAGCTGTTTTTGACAGCTAATAACAAAACAGCGGCGCGATCTGTTAAAATTTTTGGTACGTAACATTACAGATTTATGTTTCTAAGATGCATTGCGGTTAAAAAAAATTTTTTAACGACTTTTAGAATATGGGTTTTGGCCAGATAAAGTGGTCGTTTGCCCCATAGTGCATAGAGACCTCAACCTGCATACAGTTTAAGAGCAGATTGGTAGGCACACTAGTAGATACAGCGACGGATCGCACAGACACCGCAGCCTGCTAGCAAGAGGACTGCTTCCTGCCCGCCCTTTAAGGCGGTTTATACGACAAGGTTTTGCTAAGACGTTGGGTCAGTAAAACTACTTTCAATTAAAATCCTCATAAGGCGGTTTATGGGGTTTGGCTGTTTTTTATTTACCTTCCATGTGCTGTTATGGTACAAAATGTTCTACTGATTCTTCACTTTTTAAAATAAAAAAAAAAGTTTTTAACTAGATTACGGTTATGGATATTCAATAGTTTGTACTACAAAATTTTAAATAATTATTTTATTTTAAGTTTATTTTAATTTCTATAATAAATTATTTATACATTGTGTTTTGGAAGAATAATCTTATAATAAGCATAACCTATGCTGACTCACGAGCTTGAACTTCATGGAAATTATTCAGATTAGAAATGTGCTTTACTTCAAATTTGATCCTTATGAGTTTTTCATTTCAAATTTTGTAAATTACATTGCAGCCTCATTTTTTAGCTTTTGAGGCCGGGGCAGATCCCCCACTTGATCCTCCAACTGATGCTTTAGCAGATGCTAACTTTCCCATAAACAGGCTGCCATAATTATTATATATGATATAGTAGAAAGGTTTGTTGGCATAAAATTCCTTGGGTGGGTCTTTTGGCAGAGGCATTCTAAATACCGCTATTATGGAAATACCTAAAAGAATAAAAGGAAAAAATGTAAATTAAAGTTTTATCTCAAAATAGTACGATCTTGCTTCCACAAAAGGCGGATTTTATCTATAAAGTTTAGGCCAGACTGCATTATTTTTAATTTTCTTTTTAATAAATAATATTTTGAATCTTTTTCTTAAATCCGCGCCTTGTTTTAAACATTTAAGGAAATGTAAAATATCAAGGAGCTTTAAAATTTCTGCATTACCGATCTTAATTTTCTTTTATTACCTAGATAAAACAGAGATATTTTAGGATATCTTTCTGAACTTGTTAAAATCTTGAAAAAAAGAATGTGGCGTTTTTTTGAAAACGTAGATCCATTCGTTTCAATCTATATACATTTATGCATAAGACAAAATGGAGTACAGTCGAGGGGTGACCGACTATGAAATACCCTGCACCCTTTTTATACCCTGTACCGTATGGTACAAGAGGTATATTAAGTTTGTGTAAGCCGAAAATGTATGTAACATATAGAATGAGACGTCGGAGACACCCCAAAGTTACCTAAAATATGATCATGGGGACTAGAGAAGTCGATATACCCATGTCCGTCTGTCCGTCCGTCCGTTTGAACGCCTAGATCTCAGAGATGGTAACAGCTAGAGTAACCAAACTTTCACATTAGATCCCATATTATTCCATAGGAGACAAATTTATTTCATTTTTTGGATATCGGGGATAAATTATATAGCTCCCATACTGTACTGTACAGGGCCGATCTTCCAAAAAAACGATTTTTGAACAAAATTTGTTTTTCGTTTGTTTGTTAAGATGTTGGAACCAAATTTGGTATTCCTAAGTCTTTTATAGTTCTTTAGCACTACTAAATTTGATCAAAATCGGTTGACTATATCATTTGGCTCCCATAGGACCGATCGGCCAAAATAACTTTTTTATATTTTGTTTTTTAATAAAGATGTCAACCAGATTTGGCGTTTGGAAATTGTTTATAGCACTTAAGCACTTACATACATTTTCGGCTTGCACAAACTTAATATACGCTTTGTACCATTCGGTACTAGGTATAAAAATAAGTCCACTTCCATAAATGAAGTTAAGCAAATGTTTAAAGAAGAAGGAACAGCTTGTAATGCTGTATATGAAAAGGGACATCTTAGTACAATAAAGTCTCCATAAAGCAACATTAGATGACTTTATCTTGAGAGTCCTTATCACTTACCGGTAGCTGCAGCTGCCTCAGTACCCTCCTCATTCACATCTATAAAAGCCTTGTGTATGATTTTTGAAACTTTTAGACCGTCTTTCCTTTCCAAAATCTGACCAAATTCAGCTGCATCCGTAAATAGACGGTTCATGCCCAGCTACAAAGATAAAAAATGTACCATAATCATATAAACATAACCGATTACTTTCAAATCCCAGTACCTCTCGAAAAACACCCGTTAGCTCTTGTGAGAACTCCGCTTTAAATTTCGGCAACTTTACTTTAACCTCTCTAGAGCGTAAATTCCTTTCAATATCCAACAAAGAAATGCTTTTAGCTGGGTCTCTAGCTGCTGCAGTCCAGTATTCTTATTGGGCAAGAGGATCAGCATGGCCAAATCGCTGTCTCTATAAGGCATGGACAAGGCCTTTGCATCCAATTCGGGCAATTCAGCATAAGCAAAATCATTTAGCAAGTTCATCATGGGCACCTTAACCTTATCGGCATCATTCAAAAAGAAATCCTCATCACGTGTATTCGATGCATCAAATTTGGTTTTCCACTCGCCCTTAAAATGTACAGCATTGATCAACACTATACGTGTAAAACTATTAAAATCGCTTGGTGAAGTTAGATCCTTAATTAAATTATTTGTCTTCGATTCCACCCATTTATTTATAGTTTTGCTTGCCGCATCGCTGGCACCAAAGTTAATCTCTTCCGGCTTTGATTGGAACTTGTTGGTCAGTAGGTTGTCAAAGTTTTGCTTAACTTTAGAGCCTTCCATTATGTAGACCTTATTAGCAACTTTCAATATTTTGGTGTCTTTATAGGTGGCCAATATGGGGGCAAAACTGTCCGCAATTTCGGAAACATTTGTAGAGCTTAGCTGGAGACCAC
>JBAMAX010001798.1:0-30076 GCA_037043745.1 Chymomyza amoena
ATACAGTCTCAAACACCCATATGGGAGCTATATAATTTATCCCCGATATCAGAAAAATAAAATAATTTTGTCTCCTATGGAATAATATGGGATCTAATGTGAAAGTTTCGTTACTCTAGCTGTTGCCATCTCTGAGATCTAGGCGTTCAAACGGACGGACAGACGGACATGGGTATATCGACTTCTCTAGTCCCCCTGATCATATTTTAGGTAACTTTGAGGTGTCTCCGACGTCTCATTCTATATGTTACATACATTTTCAGTTTACACAAACTTAATATACCCCTTGTACCATACGGTACAGGGTATAAAAAGAGTGCAGGGTATTTCATAGTCGTTCACCCCTCGACTGTATTCCATTTTGTCTTATGCATAAATGTATATAGATTGAAACGAATGGATCTACGTTTTCAAAAAAACGCCACATTCTTTATTTCGAGATTTTAACAAGTTCAGAAAGATATCCTAAAATATCTCTGTTTTATTTAGTTTATAAAAGAAAATTAAGATCGGTAATGCAGAAAAGCTCCTTGATATTTTACATTTTCCATAAATGTTTAAAACAAGGCGCGGATTTAAGAAAAAGCTTCAAAATATTAGTTATTAAAAAGAAAATTAAAAATAATGCAGTCCGGCCTAACCTTTATAGATAAAATCCTCCTTTTGTGGAAGCAAGATCGTACTATATTGAGATAAAACTTTAATTTACATTTTTTCCTTTCATTCTTTTAGGTATGCAAATAACGTTATTGAGCATGCCCCCGCCAAAAGACCCACCCAAGGAATTTTATGCCAACAAACCTTTCTACTATATCATATATAATAATTATGGCAGTCTGTTTATGGGAAAGTTAGCATCTGCTGAAGCATCAGTTGGAGGATCAGTTGGAAGATCAAGTGAAGAATCTGCCCCAACCTCAAATACTAAAAAATGTGGCTGCAAAGTAAAAAAATAATTGTCGATAAACTTAACCAAAGAATATAGAACTACTAGAATATAGAACTAATTCGATATGCTTTGGCTTAACTAAACCACCAGACCAAGCGTTTAAAGGAACTGTATAACTTCACTTACTAAGATCGAAAATTTGTAAGTTTCAATCAAAAAAATTATTATCTTTACCTAATTGAATTTATTGAACTTCTATATTCCTCATTCTTTTGTTGTATTTTCAACTAGTTCGGTTCAATCAATTGCATATATATTAAAAATCGGGAGCGGATTCAAAATATTTAGGTTGGGATGTCATTATGTGCTATACATTGAAAGCGAAAATCAGGATTGCGTTGCAGGATTTTCCACCAATGTCAGACATCTTAAAAACCAAAAACTTTTCTTTTCATTAGGTGTTAGTATAATGAAACTGAGCGCTCTGCCACCAAAGTTTGAAGCCAAGAAATTTTAGGCCAATATCATTATGGGAGGAAAGCTAGTCAACAAATCTATTTAGAAGTAACGCAAATGGGAAGGTAACTGATCCACTTAAACCCAAAACGTAACCAATATACGAGTAGTTAGTATTAACTTATCGATAACTAAATTTCTTACTTAAAACAGATTTCACATTGAAAGAAGTATCGATGGTTTTCGCAACTGACGAACCCTTTTTTATGCCAACTATAACTAAAGGAGTGCCTAATATTTTCTGGCAAATTATGTGAAAATTCAAGTAAAATTTCCAATCTGATTAAGCGCATGGTCCTGGTCCTGACTGTACTTTGGATCAGTGGCTTAGATTTGACCAAACTTATAAGCTGAAATATTATCTGGAAAATATTATTATAAACAAAAAATTGCAATAAAAGTTATAAATTACTGTGTATCGATGTTTTTCGATTTTTAAGCATGAATCACGGCTTGGAATTTTGAGTGCTACTGATATACAGGGGTGCCACAGAAAACCAATTCGATTTCAATTCCAATTCTTGAAAGTGCCACAGACATGGCTAACAACTGATATAGTACCAACCTTGAACCTCCGTAACGAACGGTTGTGGGAAATCACTACAGCAACAGCTGATCGACAAACAAATATTGAGGCGGAAGTATGGTAAACCTATCGACGAAATGGCACATAGAGCATTGGGATGGGAACCCCTAGAGGGCAGAAGGAACCGCGGACGTCCCAAAAGTACATGGCGAAGATCAATTAGAAGAGAGAGACGAACAAATCTGTCAGCGAACTTCGAGCAATAGCGCAAAATAGAAAGTATTGGAAAATTTTTGTAGATAGACTAAGTTTTTAAATTTTTATTTTTTTAGAACATGTCAAAATAATAATAATAATCTTTAGATTTATGCAATTACTTTAAAAAGCTACATAGTTTTTGTTGATCAACTCAACTAAACTTTCTAGCCCCCTCCATAAAAACCAAACTACGCCCAACACTGAGAAGAGCTCATTAATTCGTTTTACTGATAACAGCAGCAAAACAAATATTATTTATTCAGTAAATGTAAATCAGTCTTAAAAATCATTTCTATTGAAAAACAAGTTCTTTTAGTTTCAAATTAAAAGTTAACTAAAGTGCTTATAAAAATAAAATCAATCTTGATATAATATAATAAATAATATAATTAATATAATTGAATCAAAATGCAATTTGCAGTGGAAACATTTGGTAAGTTAAATATCAAAAAAATAATAATAAAAATTATAAAAAACTCTTGAAAAATGCTCCGCTATTAAAACATGTGATTTAATTCAACGTAACACCAGGGGCGGATCCAGCGTCAAATTTTTGGGGGGGAACTCAATATTCAAAAGGGTCAATTCGTTATAATGCTTTATTGGAAAAATATTGTATTCTATGTGTTAGTGTGAACATAAGTTTCATATATTTAAATTGATACGATGTTTACCCATTTTGGAGAATCTTTCTAAAACTTCTTCTGATGTAACCTCGTTGTCATAATTTACATAGAGGAGAGCTAGCCCGTTTAGTCGTACTTCTTATTCTTAGCTAAGTTTTGATGCGACGCATAGAGTAAAAAGACCTCTCAGCACTTTTCTGAAGTGTTGAAAGTTTCTATATTTATTTAAACTTTCTGCATGATCTTAAAAAACTACGCTTTTTAAGTCAAAAAAAAAAAACACTATATTTTTGAAACTTATTAATTTAATAATTTTCCGAAATGAAATACTATTATTCAAAGCCCAATCACAATGAATGTTCTAAAATTTCCAAAAATAATACAAATAGACTCATAATATTGTAAAAATGAGAGAAAATACCTTTTGGTGGGGAACTCTCCCCCAGGGACGGAGATCCGCCACTGCGTATCACTATCATGGCAATAAATTTTTCCTACATATGATTTTGCAAATAAGTTTTCAATAATATAATCATTATCAATTTGGGCAATCGGTAAAGCTTGTGTAAAAGTGCGCTATGTCATCTAGAAAGAATTATAAAGAGCACAGAATCATTTACGACCATTAAAATAACAATGTTTTGGATATTTCTCTATAAATAATTCAACCAAGTATGAAACTCATGAACGATTTTTATATTAAGATTAACAATACGCTCCTATGAAGCGTACAATTCCATGTCCATGCAGAAATCTTTTCAGCTGACGTACCTTACAATCTTGATTAAAATTGCTCCTTTCTTTGATATACTATACAAAAATTGAACCACTTTGTATAATACTTTTTGGCGTCACCTTATAAAATTCATTGCATCATGGCAATTTAGCGCTGATAAACAAAAACATTTAGCCGTGGTGTTTAAGAGAGTGTGCCATAAAGAGAGTAGCTAGGTGGCGTCTAAAGAGCGCGCTCTTAAGAGCAACGATATAAACAACTTTTATACATATATGCACACATATATATAATGGATACCTGCAGCAGTTTGGTTCAGTTCACGCTCTAACGTCAATGCTGTCAGAACTGAGTTCGCTATATAACAAAATTGAAGCGCTTATATACAAAAACAAACATATACATATATACAACAACGCTTTCTAGAAAGCCTAGAACATTACTCTTATTTACTGTGATAATCGTGACTCATTGCGCTATCCTGCAAAACGGCCACAAAACTGCGTATTTTTGCCAACATCTGCCGAGGTTACTCAAGCGTTTGTCCACATATTATAATAACAATTATATAAAATTGTGAAACTAATCCATCTGCATAACCTCCCACAGTTTTCGCACTGTTGCCGCTGCTTTTGCTGGTAAACGCACAAGAGAGCAACGAAATGACCAATACCGACAACAAGAACATTGCCGAGTTCTCGCGCCGTCTGGCCATCTTCTCCATTAATCTCTACAGCAAGCTCTCTACGCTAAAGCCCAACGAGAATGTTGTCTTCTCACCCTTCTCTATACAAACTTGTGCTGCCATGGCGCGTATGGGCGCTGGCGGTGAGACGGCGTCTGAATTGGATCAAGGTCTGGGCTTAGTGTCCAGCGATGAGCGTGAGATAGCAGAGAGTTATTACAATATACTAAGCAACTATGAGAAGAGCGACATTCTGCACATAGCTAACAAGATTTATGTGATGCGCGGCTATGAGCTGCGTAAAGAGTTCAATGAGCTGCTGACGCAAAAGTTTCTATCCAGCGCTGAGAATTTGGATTTTGCACAAAACGACAAAGCGGCTGCTAGCATTAATAGCTGGGTAGAGGAGCGCACAAATCATCTCATCAAGGATCTGATACAGCCTAGCGCATTGAGTCATCACACACGCTTGGTGCTGGTAAATGCCATACATTTTAAGGGTCAATGGTTGCACAAGTTTGCAGCGCATCAAACGAAAGATGGGAAGTTTTATTTAAATGATGTAGACAGCATTGATGTGCGCATGATGAATGCTAGGAATCGTTATCTTTATGCGGATTTGCCGGATTTGGATGCCACAGCGCTAGAAATGGCCTATAAAGACTCCGACTTGAGCATGTTGGTTATTTTGCCAAATCAAAAAACCGGTTTGAAGCAGCTGGAGGAAAAACTGAAGTCTGTGCCGCTGACAAGCATCACCGAGAAGCTTTATAGCACCAAGGTGATTGTCAAGTTTCCCAAATTCAAGGCTGAATTTTCAATTGAGCTGACGGATGTGTTTAGACAGGTGATTAGGCAGAATAACACAACATAGAACTTACCAACTTATGTTTAAACTATATACACAGCTGGGTATGTCACGCTTGTTTTCCGACAAAGCAGAGTTTGGCAAAATGCTGCAAAATCCGGAGGAGTTGCAGGTATCGGCTATTGTGCACAAGGCCTTTATTGATGTTAATGAGGAGGGCACAGAAGCAGCAGCAGCCACGGGTAAGTAGCAGCACTGCATTTGTTTACATTGTCAGGTTCATAGCATAATAAGCATCTATTGGTTTCATTTTGTTTATGTTGTGTGTATCTTGTCTTGTCTTTGCTGTTTTCTCATTGCTAGGGATGGTGGTGCGTAAAAAACGCTGTGCCATAGATCTCACTGAACCGGTTGAGTTCCAAGCTGATCATCCATTCGTCTATATTTTGGCACACAAAGAGGCGCAACAAACGTTGCCGCTGTTCTTTGGCTCAGTATTGCGGCTCCAAGAAGTGACTGCTACAGCAAATAGCAGCAACGACCATGATGAGCTCTAAAAAAAAAGAAATTTTATTTAGATACATTTAAAAACGGGTATTGTAACCAATAAAGGCTGCTAAGTATTTACAAAATGGGCAATGTTTTTGTTTAGCTTGTTCATTTTTGGGAGTTTCAGCTTAACTGGTGCTTTTATGCGAAATTAACCACATACGCTCATTTTGTTTAAGTCTTAACTAACCTTGTGTGTGTTATCTAATTTATACAGGTATGGTCATGTGCATGGCGTCGATGCCAATGTTCCAATCCCAGCCGCCGCGTTTCTATGCAGAGCATCCATTTTATTATTATATTGGCAATAAGCAGGGCACTGTGCTCTTTGCAGGCAAAGTTCAAAAACTTTAAGCATGTGCACGATTTTTGGTAAAAAAAAATGGTATTTTAATAAATGTTTTATGTAATCAAAAGCTGTGGAACTATTACTTACACATATACTTTCTTTTATAAACAAATTTTGCAGTGATTCGCATAATGCAAGTAAGCTTTACACGCCCTCGGATTTTCAATGCTACGCATCCCTTTATATACTGTGTCAAATCAAATAAAAACAATCATATGGTATTGTTTGCCGGCAAATATTTGGGTTAATTAAAATGTTTGCTAAAAAAATTAAGCATTATTTGAAGCATTTTAGGAAATTGTTTGCCAACAAACAGTTGTTTTTATTTTGTTTTTGCAATCAGCTGCGCCAACAACAGGTTGATGGCGATTTATCGATAAGTGCATATCAATAATAAGTGTTGGTTAATCCGTTTGTAGCAAGCAACGTTTTTATAACTTAGTTTGTTTTATTTTATTGTTTAAAAATAAATTAAAAGCAAAAAATGTCAAATTACTGCATTTTTTATTGCTTATTTTGCGGGCAGTTGTTGGTAATTTAAAGCAGCTGCCAACAGGTTGATTGTGATTGTTGATGCGATGTATCGATAAATGTATATCAATAATAAGTGTCGGTTAATGCGTTTGTTGCACGTAACGATTTTAACACTTACTTTGTTTTATTTATGCATTGCATATTTTTAAAATCAAAATATAATAAATTAAATGCAACAAATGTCATATTATTGCGTTATTTATTGTATATTTTGGTAAATTCAGGCAGTTGTTTTGCCAATTTATCGATAGCATTGCTGCTATAATTAATTATGCGTAATTTGGAAAAAGCGGTTATGGCTGCAGCTGCTGCGTTTGGAATTATATATGCTACAAAACGCATTAAGATTAAAACCAAGCTGGATATAACCATAGCTCTAATGCAGGGACTTTTAGGCACTTCGCCTGCTCATGAACTGCCATATCATAATGCAACCTGCTCACTGGAGTTTCATTGCACAAATGCCAAGAATTATGCACTTTGATTGATTGATTTGTATTTACGCGCAAAAATGCATTTACAAAACCATTCAAGCGTAGCTGGTTAGCACGCTAATCGTACTTTATAGTTCCTCAAAACTCACTTATCTGAGATAGTACGTCTTGAGAACTAAGCCGCAGCATGCATTTTTGGCCAACTATAAAACTGCTTTTTGTACTTCTACAAATAAATTATGGCGGATCCAACTATACGGCGTTAAATTGTAAGTAAAGCAGCTAAAAGCGTCCATGCACATAATTTTCCAAGTTTTCCTATTGTCAGTAACGCTGTATAAGGAACTGCCTGCCATGTACCATTTGGAGGACTATGATTTGTGCCTAAGTAAGCCGCCAAGTGACTTATTAGCACGCAGCACTTATTGTCTAGTTTATGCGGAAATTGTGCCCAATGCCAGTTCAACACTTTGGCAACAAGTTGAGCGTGTTTCCCAAGATGAAAAACATTATTTTCGACATGATCGTCTTTTTGTGGGCATGTGTTTGGAACGTTGTAAGCGTGAACTGGATACGCTGAGCAGGCATCAAATTCAGCAGCTATATGAGGGTGCTGTCAAGGATGAGGAAGTAAGTTTACTTAGTTGATATCAAGCTCTTACTATTAAAATTTTTATTTCATATAGTTGCGCAGCTATTATGCCAAGATTCATAAACGTGATTCGGATGTACGTCTGCATTATGATCATCTTATCAATAGCTGCCTAAATCGTCAGTTTGGAGGTCAGTTTCTACTGCGCAGCTCTATTGAGTACTGTGTGCGTGCAAACGAGACTTTGGAGCATGGTAGGTTACAGATTTCAGTATCAACATATTTTTAATTATATTTGTGTTCCCAGATAGTTTGGATATTACGGTCTATGCCTTGTTTGCGCTGCTGCTGTTACTCAATGTTGCCTCCAGTTTCTACGATTATCGCCTAAAGCGGCAGCAGTCCTGCTCTAGTGGAGATTATAGCCACTATCAAAAACCTTTAAAAACTGCTGGTTTGTATCATCATCCTTGAACTTTTTTCCGTCATCTTTACTCTTTTCTTTTATATGACACTTTGTATACTCTTAATCTCATCATATCTTATTATTTCTCCATCATCTTTACAGCCCAGACGCTGCTTTGTTCATTTTCCTTATGCCGCAACTACTATCGACTAATCTTACCACACGCCAGCGACTTTTCCAAAGATCTGCGCTTTTTTGATACCTTTCGAGTTTTTGGCGTTTTTGCTGTTGTGCTAGGACATGCCTTAATACTATTTATGGCTATGCCCGTTGAAAATCCACAATTCTACGAGCAATTTTTCTACAAATTTGAAACATCTTTATTTCAAAATGGCAGCGCTGTTATACAGATTTTCTTTCTAATGAGCGCTTTTTTGTTATACGTCAATTTTACGCAACGTCAGCTAATTAATCCCAAATCCAGCGTCTCCAGCTGCATAGGCGTCTACTTTCGTGTCTTCTTTAACAGATATATTAGATTACTGCCTTCTTTGGTAGCTTTAATATTGTTTAATGCCACAATACTGACGCGTCTACAAGATGGACCTTTTTGGCGGCATATTACGGAAGCGGAGCGTGTGTTTTGTCGCGAAAACTGGTGGAAGAATGTGTTTTTTATAACCAACTATATGCTGGAAGAGAGCGTAAGTTTATTGAGTTAACTAATGAAAATCTGCTAAGACTTAATTCTCTGCTTGCAGTGTGCTCAACAGACTTGGTATATGGGCGCGGATATGCAGCTTTTTGAGCTCTTTTTAATTATTATAATTATTACAAAAAAGTGAGTTATGAAAAACTGAAAACTTTTATTCAAGTCTTCTCTTACAGACATCCCCAACTGGAGCGTTTTTTTAATAAACTACTCTGGTTGGCCACCTTTAGCGTGCCGGCTTTGCTGACTTACTTTTTAAAACTAGAGGCAGTTTATCATACAAAACCAGAGTAAGAAAATCTTTAAAAGATTTGTTGCACTTCATCTAATTTTAGCTTTCTTCCCCACAGAACCTATCGCTATTTATACTTTCGCAATTCGGAGACTTTTTATAAAATATACACGCCTTTTTATACAAATCTGGGCGGTTATATCTTAGGCTTCCTCTGCGGCAAGTTTTATCTGAAAATACGCAGCTCCGGAGTACCAAATCCTTATAGGGGTAAATTCAGATATGAGGCGCTTATTTGGTTACTATTACCAGCAGTTTTGGTCATCTTGTTTTCGGGTTATATATTTATGAAATATGACTTTGAGAAACCCTCCATCTGGTTGGCGCTCTATGCGGGTTTATATAAAAATCTATGGGTTTTGGTATGTGCTGGCTTTGTTTGTGGCATGTGCCTCAAGTTGGGCTGTGAGTATAAAGTCTGGAATTTTTTGTATCATCGAACTAACATAATTTCTTGCAGGGATTGCTTATGAGTTTTGTACGCTGCCTCTTTTCCGGCCCCTGGCGCGTATATCCTTTCAGGCTTATTTATGGCATGTTGTGGTCCTCCGTTTGCTGGTAGGATTTTATAGACAAGCTGTTTATGTCAACCGACTCTTCTTGGTAAGAATTGAGATCGTCTTTACTTTAACATGTGTTCTTTATAATAATCTGTTTATCTTTAGTTTAGCAACGTCTTGACGGCTTTTATTCTTACCCAATTTGTGGCGTTTTTTATGGCTTTGTTCATAGAGTATCCATTGGTCGAAGTTTCCAAGTTCTTCATAGATCATACGCGTAGTAAGAGAGTCTAAAAATATGCGCCAGAAATCATTTTTGTGCTAAACTTTCATGATCTCTAAGTATCTTTTTGTTTTAAAAAGATTTCTGGCGTACTATCATATCATATTTTATATTTTTGGTAATTACTTATTAATCTTTTTCCAGATGGGACAAAATCTAAGTCAACAACAAAAAATTCCACTGAGTTAAACAGAGTTTAAAATGTATGGATTGCTTTTTACTGTGTGCTTTGAAGATTTTACGTGAAGCTCAGCAATATTTTTATTAAGGAATGGAAATGTGATCCTGACGAAAAGTTAGATTGGATCAAATTTAATATCTAACCTTAACTATCGTTAAAATAAGCCAACAAAATTAGAAAAAAGGAAAAAAATTGGATTAGCAAATTCAAAACAAAATTTAAGTTTTTTTTTTATTTTATTAAGTGAAGAACATGTTGCCTAAACCCACATCGGGTTCGACGCGCCATAGAAGAAGAAGAAGAAGAACCTGTACATCATAATTTAGTACATTATAATTTATTACCTTTGATGGATAATTTAATTAGAGTCAAACCCCATAACGCAGTATAGGGAGGTTTTAAAATGGGATATTCTTACTGACTTCCAAACGTCTTGGCAAAACGTTGCCGTTTGAGTCGCCTTAAAGGTCGGGCTAGGGAGTAGTCCTCTTGCGAGCAGGCTTCCAATCGGTTCTCCAACTCAAGCGTTTGTCCACATATTATAATAACAATTATATAAAATTGTGAAACTAATCCATCTGCATAACCTCCCACAGTTTTCGCACTGTTGCCGCTGCTTTTGCTGGTAAACGCACAAGAGAGCAACGAAATGACCAATACCGACAACAAGAACATTGCCGAGTTCTCGCGCCGTCTGGCCATCTTCTCCATTAATCTCTACAGCAAGCTCTCTACGCTAAAGCCCAACGAGAATGTTGTCTTCTCACCCTTCTCTATACAAACTTGTGCTGCCATGGCGCGTATGGGCGCTGGCGGTGAGACGGCGTCTGAATTGGATCAAGGTCTGGGCTTAGTGTCCAGCGATGAGCGTGAGATAGCAGAGAGTTATTACAATATACTAAGCAACTATGAGAAGAGCGACATTCTGCACATAGCTAACAAGATTTATGTGATGCGCGGCTATGAGCTGCGTAAAGAGTTCAATGAGCTGCTGACGCAAAAGTTTCTATCCAGCGCTGAGAATTTGGATTTTGCACAAAACGACAAAGCGGCTGCTAGCATTAATAGCTGGGTAGAGGAGCGCACAAATCATCTCATCAAGGATCTGATACAGCCTAGCGCATTGAGTCATCACACACGCTTGGTGCTGGTAAATGCCATACATTTTAAGGGTCAATGGTTGCACAAGTTTGCAGCGCATCAAACGAAAGATGGGAAGTTTTATTTAAATGATGTAGACAGCATTGATGTGCGCATGATGAATGCTAGGAATCGTTATCTTTATGCGGATTTGCCGGATTTGGATGCCACAGCGCTAGAAATGGCCTATAAAGACTCCGACTTGAGCATGTTGGTTATTTTGCCAAATCAAAAAACCGGTTTGAAGCAGCTGGAGGAAAAACTGAAGTCTGTGCCGCTGACAAGCATCACCGAGAAGCTTTATAGCACCAAGGTGATTGTCAAGTTTCCCAAATTCAAGGCTGAATTTTCAATTGAGCTGACGGATGTGTTTAGACAGGTGATTAGGCAGAATAACACAACATAGAACTTACCAACTTATGTTTAAACTATATACACAGCTGGGTATGTCACGCTTGTTTTCCGACAAAGCAGAGTTTGGCAAAATGCTGCAAAATCCGGAGGAGTTGCAGGTATCGGCTATTGTGCACAAGGCCTTTATTGATGTTAATGAGGAGGGCACAGAAGCAGCAGCAGCCACGGGTAAGTAGCAGCACTGCATTTGTTTACATTGTCAGGTTCATAGCATAATAAGCATCTATTGGTTTCATTTTGTTTATGTTGTGTGTATCTTGTCTTGTCTTTGCTGTTTTCTCATTGCTAGGGATGGTGGTGCGTAAAAAACGCTGTGCCATAGATCTCACTGAACCGGTTGAGTTCCAAGCTGATCATCCATTCGTCTATATTTTGGCACACAAAGAGGCGCAACAAACGTTGCCGCTGTTCTTTGGCTCAGTATTGCGGCTCCAAGAAGTGACTGCTACAGCAAATAGCAGCAACGACCATGATGAGCTCTAAAAAAAAAGAAATTTTATTTAGATACATTTAAAAACGGGTATTGTAACCAATAAAGGCTGCTAAGTATTTACAAAATGGGCAATGTTTTTGTTTAGCTTGTTCATTTTTGGGAGTTTCAGCTTAACTGGTGCTTTTATGCGAAATTAACCACATAC
This sequence comes from Chymomyza amoena, assembly GCA_037043745.1. NCBI lineage: Eukaryota > Metazoa > Arthropoda > Insecta > Diptera > Drosophilidae > Chymomyza > Chymomyza amoena. The sequence goes on from JBAMAX010001798.1 coordinate 12,066, forward strand.
GCTCATTTTGTTTAAGTCTTAACTAACCTTGTGTGTGTTATCTAATTTATACAGGTATGGTCATGTGCATGGCGTCGATGCCAATGTTCCAATCCCAGCCGCCGCGTTTCTATGCAGAGCATCCATTTTATTATTATATTGGCAATAAGCAGGGCACTGTGCTCTTTGCAGGCAAAGTTCAAAAACTTTAAGCATGTGCACGATTTTTGGTAAAAAAAAATGGTATTTTAATAAATGTTTTATGTAATCAAAAGCTGTGGAACTATTACTTACACATATACTTTCTTTTATAAACAAATTTTGCAGTGATTCGCATAATGCAAGTAAGCTTTACACGCCCTCGGATTTTCAATGCTACGCATCCCTTTATATACTGTGTCAAATCAAATAAAAACAATCATATGGTATTGTTTGCCGGCAAATATTTGGGTTAATTAAAATGTTTGCTAAAAAAATTAAGCATTATTTGAAGCATTTTAGGAAATTGTTTGCCAACAAACAGTTGTTTTTATTTTGTTTTTGCAATCAGCTGCGCCAACAACAGGTTGATGGCGATTTATCGATAAGTGCATATCAATAATAAGTGTTGGTTAATCCGTTTGTAGCAAGCAACGTTTTTATAACTTAGTTTGTTTTATTTTATTGTTTAAAAATAAATTAAAAGCAAAAAATGTCAAATTACTGCATTTTTTATTGCTTATTTTGCGGGCAGTTGTTGGTAATTTAAAGCAGCTGCCAACAGGTTGATTGTGATTGTTGATGCGATGTATCGATAAATGTATATCAATAATAAGTGTCGGTTAATGCGTTTGTTGCACGTAACGATTTTAACACTTACTTTGTTTTATTTATGCATTGCATATTTTTAAAATCAAAATATAATAAATTAAATGCAACAAATGTCATATTATTGCGTTATTTATTGTATATTTTGGTAAATTCAGGCAGTTGTTTTGCCAATTTATCGATAGCATTGCTGCTATAATTAATTATGCGTAATTTGGAAAAAGCGGTTATGGCTGCAGCTGCTGCGTTTGGAATTATATATGCTACAAAACGCATTAAGATTAAAACCAAGCTGGATATAACCATAGCTCTAATGCAGGGACTTTTAGGCACTTCGCCTGCTCATGAACTGCCATATCATAATGCAACCTGCTCACTGGAGTTTCATTGCACAAATGCCAAGAATTATGCACTTTGATTGATTGATTTGTATTTACGCGCAAAAATGCATTTACAAAACCATTCAAGCGTAGCTGGTTAGCACGCTAATCGTACTTTATAGTTCCTCAAAACTCACTTATCTGAGATAGTACGTCTTGAGAACTAAGCCGCAGCATGCATTTTTGGCCAACTATAAAACTGCTTTTTGTACTTCTACAAATAAATTATGGCGGATCCAACTATACGGCGTTAAATTGTAAGTAAAGCAGCTAAAAGCGTCCATGCACATAATTTTCCAAGTTTTCCTATTGTCAGTAACGCTGTATAAGGAACTGCCTGCCATGTACCATTTGGAGGACTATGATTTGTGCCTAAGTAAGCCGCCAAGTGACTTATTAGCACGCAGCACTTATTGTCTAGTTTATGCGGAAATTGTGCCCAATGCCAGTTCAACACTTTGGCAACAAGTTGAGCGTGTTTCCCAAGATGAAAAACATTATTTTCGACATGATCGTCTTTTTGTGGGCATGTGTTTGGAACGTTGTAAGCGTGAACTGGATACGCTGAGCAGGCATCAAATTCAGCAGCTATATGAGGGTGCTGTCAAGGATGAGGAAGTAAGTTTACTTAGTTGATATCAAGCTCTTACTATTAAAATTTTTATTTCATATAGTTGCGCAGCTATTATGCCAAGATTCATAAACGTGATTCGGATGTACGTCTGCATTATGATCATCTTATCAATAGCTGCCTAAATCGTCAGTTTGGAGGTCAGTTTCTACTGCGCAGCTCTATTGAGTACTGTGTGCGTGCAAACGAGACTTTGGAGCATGGTAGGTTACAGATTTCAGTATCAACATATTTTTAATTATATTTGTGTTCCCAGATAGTTTGGATATTACGGTCTATGCCTTGTTTGCGCTGCTGCTGTTACTCAATGTTGCCTCCAGTTTCTACGATTATCGCCTAAAGCGGCAGCAGTCCTGCTCTAGTGGAGATTATAGCCACTATCAAAAACCTTTAAAAACTGCTGGTTTGTATCATCATCCTTGAACTTTTTTCCGTCATCTTTACTCTTTTCTTTTATATGACACTTTGTATACTCTTAATCTCATCATATCTTATTATTTCTCCATCATCTTTACAGCCCAGACGCTGCTTTGTTCATTTTCCTTATGCCGCAACTACTATCGACTAATCTTACCACACGCCAGCGACTTTTCCAAAGATCTGCGCTTTTTTGATACCTTTCGAGTTTTTGGCGTTTTTGCTGTTGTGCTAGGACATGCCTTAATACTATTTATGGCTATGCCCGTTGAAAATCCACAATTCTACGAGCAATTTTTCTACAAATTTGAAACATCTTTATTTCAAAATGGCAGCGCTGTTATACAGATTTTCTTTCTAATGAGCGCTTTTTTGTTATACGTCAATTTTACGCAACGTCAGCTAATTAATCCCAAATCCAGCGTCTCCAGCTGCATAGGCGTCTACTTTCGTGTCTTCTTTAACAGATATATTAGATTACTGCCTTCTTTGGTAGCTTTAATATTGTTTAATGCCACAATACTGACGCGTCTACAAGATGGACCTTTTTGGCGGCATATTACGGAAGCGGAGCGTGTGTTTTGTCGCGAAAACTGGTGGAAGAATGTGTTTTTTATAACCAACTATATGCTGGAAGAGAGCGTAAGTTTATTGAGTTAACTAATGAAAATCTGCTAAGACTTAATTCTCTGCTTGCAGTGTGCTCAACAGACTTGGTATATGGGCGCGGATATGCAGCTTTTTGAGCTCTTTTTAATTATTATAATTATTACAAAAAAGTGAGTTATGAAAAACTGAAAACTTTTATTCAAGTCTTCTCTTACAGACATCCCCAACTGGAGCGTTTTTTTAATAAACTACTCTGGTTGGCCACCTTTAGCGTGCCGGCTTTGCTGACTTACTTTTTAAAACTAGAGGCAGTTTATCATACAAAACCAGAGTAAGAAAATCTTTAAAAGATTTGTTGCACTTCATCTAATTTTAGCTTTCTTCCCCACAAAACCTATCGCTATTTATACTTTCGCAATTCGGAGACTTTTTATAAAATATACACGCCTTTTTATACAAATCTGGGCGGTTATATCTTAGGCTTCCTCTGCGGCAAGTTTTATCTGAAAATACGCAGCTCCGGAGTACCAAATCCTTATAGGGGTAAATTCAGATATGAGGCGCTTATTTGGTTACTATTACCAGCAGTTTTGGTCATCTTGTTTTCGGGTTATATATTTATGAAATATGACTTTGAGAAACCCTCCATCTGGTTGGCGCTCTATGCGGGTTTATATAAAAATCTATGGGTTTTGGTATGTGCTGGCTTTGTTTGTGGCATGTGCCTCAAGTTGGGCTGTGAGTATAAAGTCTGGAATTTTTTGTATCATCGAACTAACATAATTTCTTGCAGGGATTGCTTATGAGTTTTGTACGCTGCCTCTTTTCCGGCCCCTGGCGCGTATATCCTTTCAGGCTTATTTATGGCATGTTGTGGTCCTCCGTTTGCTGGTAGGATTTTATAGACAAGCTGTTTATGTCAACCGACTCTTCTTGGTAAGAATTGAGATCGTCTTTACTTTAACATGTGTTCTTTATAATAATCTGTTTATCTTTAGTTTAGCAACGTCTTGACGGCTTTTATTCTTACCCAATTTGTGGCGTTTTTTATGGCTTTGTTCATAGAGTATCCATTGGTCGAAGTTTCCAAGTTCTTCATAGATCATACGCGTAGTAAGAGAGTCTAAAAATATGCGCCAGAAATCATTTTTGTGCTAAACTTTCATGATCTCTAAGTATCTTTTTGTTTTAAAAAGATTTCTGGCGTACTATCATATCATATTTTATATTTTTGGTAATTACTTATTAATCTTTTTCCAGATGGGACAAAATCTAAGTCAACAACAAAAAATTCCACTGAGTTAAACAGAGTTTAAAATGTATGGATTGCTTTTTACTGTGTGCTTTGAAGATTTTACGTGAAGCTCAGCAATATTTTTATTAAGGAATGGAAATGTGATCCTGACGAAAAGTTAGATTGGATCAAATTTAATATCTAACCTTAACTATCGTTAAAATAAGCCAACAAAATTAGAAAAAAGGAAAAAAATTGGATTAGCAAATTCAAAACAAAATTTAAGTTTTTTTTTTATTTTATTAAGTGAAGAACATGTTGCCTAAACCCACATCGGGTTCGACGCGCCATAGAAGAAGAAGAAGAAGAACCTGTACATCATAATTTAGTACATTATAATTTATTACCTTTGATGGATAATTTAATTAGAGTCAAACCCCATAACGCAGTATAGGGAGGTTTTAAAATGGGATATTCTTACTGACTTCCAAACGTCTTGGCAAAACGTTGCCGTTTGAGTCGCCTTAAAGGTCGGGCTAGGGAGTAGTCCTCTTGCGAGCAGGCTTCCAATCGGTTCTCCAACTGTATGCAGTTTGAGGTCTTTCTGGAGTGTGGAATCGCGTACGTACCAGGGACAGTTGGTTATTTGTCGTAGTACCCGATTCTGCAATACCTGTTTGTGTTTATAGTTCGATTTGGCAGCCATCGCTCAAATCTGCACTCCATAAAGCCATATCGGAAGAATACAGTGCACATAAACAGCTCTTTCACATCTCAGCGGCAAGGTGCTCCTCTTATTGTTAAGCCACCGCAGTTGTAGCAGTCTGTGACGACATCTTTAAACCGTCTCTTTGAGGTGTGTCCCAAAAGGCACTTGTCCAAAGTAATGCCGAGGCAATTAGCTTGCGACAGCTGCTCCAGGATAACTCCCTTTAGCTGGCTTGGAGGGATATGCGACAGTCTTTTGAGGGTGAGGGTGTTTTTAGTAGTGTAACCTTTAAATTCCACCGTTTGCACCAAGCTGCGAGAGTATCAAGATACGTTTGTAGACCATTGCTTGCCTCTTCGCTACTTTTGGCTTTATAAATGACTGCGATGTCATCTGCGTCCATATGTTCAGAGGGAGAGTTGGGTATATTAGAAATATACAAAGAAAAAAAGCAGCGGACCCAGACCACTGCCTTGCGGCACTCCTGCTGTCATCTTATAAGTGGGCGAGTTTAAAACTGACACTCTACAAGACGCTCATCTTGCCCATCATGGATTGTGTCGCGGACAGATGCATCTGCTCTTGGGGTGTTTGAGAGAAAAATGCTTCGGTCCCATTCGTTTTGAGGACGACTATCGCGTACGGATAAGCCACGAGCTATACGGGCTCTACGACGACATAGATTTTGTCCAGCGCATCACAATACAACGTCTGCGCTGGCTCGGGCATGTCGTATTTATGGATAATGATGCTCCAGCGGAAAAGGTATTCGCAGCGAAAGCCGACAAAGGAAGTCGAAGGGAACGACCACGACTCCGATGAAAAGATCAAGTGGAGGAGAAGCTATCCTCCCTTGGTATTTCAAATTGGAGAAGGCGCGCGCAAAGCAGAGGCGCCTGTCGGGAGATGTTGAGGTCGGCCGTAACCCGAGAACGGGTTGTCATGTCCACACAATGATGATGATGAGTATACCTTGACCTTGACCTTAAACTCTCGTCCTTCTAAATATGACCTTAACAGGCCATAGTACGATGCAGGCAAAAGGTTTTTAACTTTGCACAGTAGACCATCATGCCACACCCAACAGAACGCTTGCTGCATGTCTATGAAGACAACGTTGGAGGACTCCAGGTCGTCAAAAGCCTGCATGATGTGCTTCGCCAATCTGTGGACCTGTTCCACAGTACCGTGGCCCTCTCGAAAGCCGAATTGGTGGTCCGTCAAGATATTGCATTGGCTGATAATGGCAGAAATCCGATTCGCAATAGTCCTCTTCCATAATTTAGACAGGTAGGGTAAAAGACTAATTGGTCGATACGACTCAGATCAACTTCTGGTTTGCCTGGACTTGTGAATCAATAGAATCGCTGCTAATTTCCATTGCTTTGGGAAGGCTAGGAGCCTGATAATAGCATTAAAAATTAATACTTTATAAAGGAGCGCTCTTGTAGGCAAGGCCTTCAACGTAGCATTGCAAATTCTATCAATACCCGGAGCTTTATTTTTCGGCAATGATTGGATCGCTTCAGTTTATTTCTTCAATCCTTATAGGGTTAATGGGCAGGGACATCTGCAGTGGGCTCTAAAGGTTTTGGTGGGTCTCCCTAGTTTGCTCTATCGTAGCCGATTCATAAGAACTTAAACGATCCTCTAGATGGTATCCGAAAGCATTAGCTTGTTCCCTTTCGTTTTTAGCAAGTTCACCACCAGGACAACGGACACGAACCTGTCTAATGGGTTGTCGCTTAAGCGATTTTGTGCATTTCCATAGAGAGTAGTTCGCATCGACGGTATAGTCCATGGAAGCCAGTTTTTGCTCGAAGAAATCACTTCCGAGTTCCCCTAAAGAGGTTACGTAGCTGTCTTGCTGCTCGGTTCCACAAAATTCGGTCCCAAGGGTCTTGAGATGGAATTACTCTTCTTCGGAGGCACCTCTTTTTTCTGATTAGCTCTTTAGCTTTCCTCGTGAGAACACTGCCATAACTAATGGGACGTGACTGAGGATTAGGCCGGGTTGAGGCAGTAGCAGCTATATGTATATACATTAAACTTAAGTGTCTTTGAACTTTGTTTAGAAAATAATTAGAATTTCCGAAGATATCCAATTTGGCAAAGGGTATGTCAATCATCCACCCTCCAGCCAAGAACACAAATATGTTAAGTTAGATTTTTCATAAAAATTAAATATTCCAATACAATTTATGAAAAAAATGAGTTCGAAACTCTGAACCCTCCCTTGGAACAAGCTATCTGCGTTTTAATTCAGATAATTAGAGCCACTTTAGCTTTAAATTTAAAATTTGTTCTTATATAAAGCAAGCGTTGCCTTTTTTTATGAAATTTACGGCCTGTTTTTATAGCACAGCACACAAACCTCAAGCAAATTTAAAAAAATATCATTATATGCAACAAATTTTACAATTATATAATTAAATAAATAATTTATTTCAAAACATTTTCATGTTTTAAATTTAATTGATTTAAAAACTTTTTAAATTTCATTTTAAAAACTGCAGTCTAAGCAGCTACCTTTAACAGCGCACTGTAACTTAACATTACCATAATAAATCATTTATTTCCAAACATTTTCCATATGTTTAAAATCTATTAGATTAATTTAAAACTTTTTAAATTTTTATTCAAAAAACTGCAGTCTGGCAGCACTACCCTTAACAGCGCACTGTTACCTAACATAACCAACGCATAAGTGCAAACAGCTCAGCAATAGCTGACTTTTCAATATGCGAGATAGCACAAATAACATATGTTAACATTTAGCCGATGTGCACACACTGCGCTGACATTTTCTGGTCTGTCTAAACTTCGTTTTGTTTGTTTGCTATCGTCGGCGTTTTTGCCTCTGCTACGTTCAACGTTTTTCTTACATGTCAAAAAAATAATAAAAAAAATATTAAAAAATTCCTAAATTATTAGCAACAACGAAGTGGTTAATGCAAATTAATAGTGATTTAGTGCACAATAATAAATGCAAAATTATAGTGAGTGTTATGATTATTTATAATAAATTTGTTTTTGCCGCAACAACAGCAGCGTGCAATAAATATATGTAACAAAAAATAAATTTAACACAATGCGGCTGTCTTATTATGACATACAATTGTTTCATTTAAATAATATATGTACATAAATGTATTAAAATAGCACTAAAACGATTAAAAAAAGAAATTTAATAATAAACGCGCGTATTACAAAATCATTAAAATCACGGCAGTAAAGTGCGACAATTGCATGTGTGTGTGAATGTGTTTGGCTGTGTGTGCTGTTGAGTGCGTGTGTGTATGCGTGTTGGTGTCAAAGTGTGCGTGCGGCAAGCGCGCAACTGTAATGCATATGAAGAGTGCAGCTAGAAAAAATTTTGTCATTACCGTTCTCGCTCACACATGTGTTATATGAGTCCAACACCCAAAAAAGGGAATAAAAATGTTTGGACGCTTTGCGCGCCGCAGCAGCAACAACAACAATACACAGCAGAGAGCATAATACACCGAAAAAACTTTTGCAAAAAGCCAAAAGAAAAAAAACAATCAGAATATAAGTAACAAAAATAAAAGCAACATATGAAAGCAAGCAAATAGTGCAAAAGAAATTCTTTTTCAATGCTACATTGCATATAATTCGTGCTAACTGTTATTATTTTTGACTGTGTTCTCGTTTTCCGGCTGCTGAGAGCGCGTAAGAGAGCGCGTGTTGTTTGTCTCTGCTCTGAGTTGGAGCAACAAGTTTTTATTGTGGGTGTTAGTGCGTAAATCAAAGCTTTAATTCTAAAGGCGAACCGCAAAACGTTTAAATAATTATTTATAAAAAATGTTACATTTTTATTGAAGAAACGTGGCTTGAAATTGGCATTGCAAAAAAATTGTTGTTGGACTGCACGCAACTTGCAAAAAAAAAAAAAATAATAATTTAAAAAGCTGCGTGCGTGTGTGTGTGTGCAAGTGTGCAGAAAACTGGCAAAGAGAAACAAGTGTGAAAAACAAACGACCTCCAGCAGCGCGTTGTCCAAATATGGGTTAAGCAACCAGCAGCCAAAACGCAGACTGAAATAAGAAGTACACTCATACACACACGCAACAACACATGCAAACAAACCGATGCTAGGTTTACACTGCTTAATAATTTAGTGTAATTAGTTAAATGTCAAAACAATTTTCTTTTGCTGACGTTCTAAAATTGTTTGGTATTTTTCAGTTTACAAAATTTACAGAGTTAATTTTAGTGCAAGCTTTTCTACTGTTGGTTTTTCTCAACGTTAAATTTATAAATAAATAAATTGACATAATAGCGAAGTTTGCCAAAATTAATAGTTTTGCTTGTTTTCGAAAATGATCATTTTTGCATAGAAAATATATCGCAAATATAGATTAGTCTGGCAAACCAAATTTTCCATATTTTGTTTTCTTGTTTGCCATTTATTTATTTTTATATTTATCTTTCTGTGCATTTCTGCGACAATCTAGTTTATTTCGTAAACATAATATTATACTATTTTTTGTATAGCTTCCTTAGGTAATTTTGATTTGGGAATTTATTTGATTTTCTTATTGGGCTTATTTTCTTCTTTTTTATGAGTTCTTTTTACTTGAGACCAATTTACTTTATAGTTTTATTAGTTTGTTTTCACTAGAAAAATGCTCGAATCAATTTGTTTTTTAAGATCCATAGCTTTGTAGGCTAAGTTCCTTGACTTTCGGCTATATAGTTAAAATGCTTTCCTTTAGTACCTTAGCTGAGTAGCTTAGTTAAAATGCTTTCCTTTAGTACCTTAGCTGAGTAGCTTAGCTGAGGTACTAAAGGAAAGCATTTTAACTATATAGGCGAAAGGCAGCTGCCTTAGGTCATTGTATTTGAAAATTTATTTCGTTTGCTAATTGGGACTATTTTTGTAATTTTAATGAGCCCTTTTTACTTGATTTTTCTTAGTTTCTTTTCACTTGGAGAAATACTGGAAAATTCTTTCCTTAGCTTTAAAGTTAAGCTTTTAGATTTTCGGAAAACATACTACGTTTGGAGCGATTCTTTTGTTGTTTATAAAAAGTATCAATTGCGAACTATAAGAAAAAGAAAGCATTGGGTTATTTATGATATACTAAAATGATTGACCTTTTATTGTAAAATTAATACGTGCATTGTCTTTGGCGAGGTATTCCATATTCTTAGCTCAAAAAACCCTAAAATACAAATTTCTGCGTTTTAGTGGAATGAATAATATGAATGAACTGTTTCAGTGCACCGTTTGATAAATTGCAATTTGTTTACTAGAGTTTCAAAATTAAGCATTAAACATTAAACATTCTTGGTATTATTGCGAATAAAAAGAATCCTGGAAGAATCAATAGTATACAATATAAATTGCCTGACAATTATATGCTCGTAGTTCCTAAACAAATCAATCAGTACTCTAATAGGAATTAAAGTCTAATAGCTCTTATCTTGGAATTTAGTGTAGAATAAATACTGCTGGCATTTGATAATCTATGATTTTTTCCTATTTACAGTCGTGGCTGGATATTGTGAACATCCGGTATAGTGAACACCTCGATAAAGTGAACACTTACATTTGTACATAGATTACACTATTTAGTGAGCAATCGAAAACCTATAAATAGTGAACCAAATTTTAAAAGCATTTTCAAGCAGAAACAAACGAAAAAACACAAAAATGAATTAGAAACGAAAGCGGGTATTTCCCTTAATTGTACTTTTGCTTGCTGCAAAATCAGCTGTTTCTTGACGTCATTACTTGTTTTGTTTACCTTTTTACTTTCCTACAAATATATTCTAATGATATCTTGCATAAATGTCAATTTTTAACAAATATAATGAAAAAAAATGAAATAAAAAATGTCAACTTTGATAAAGTGAACAGCCTTGATACTGTGTATAGGCATTACAATAATTAGTTCACTATATCCGAAGTTTATTTATTTTTTTAAAATATTTTATATTGTAATTCACTTGGACGATACATATTCTGAGTTGCTAGTTGAAGTCCAACGGCTCGTTGACCTGGTTTTTAAAGCTTTTACTATTAGAATAAACTCAACTCCACTATAAACCTAAGCATATTGAGCCAGCAAAAAAGTTTTTACGCCAAAATGTATTCATTTGAAGCACTTTTCGTGACTTCCATGTAAAAATACTAATTTTGCCGCATGCTATGCCATGAACTGCCAAAATGCCACAAGTATAGGCCAGTGTGAACGCAGCATTAAAACAAAAATTGAATGTGTAAGAGACTGTGCAAAACAACGAGTATATAAATATGCAAAATACATACATAAATGCAAAGATAAAAAAAAACTAAATGGCAATGCAAAAGGAAAAACAAACAGAAAAAAAACTTTGTTGGCTGCCGCCAGTCTGACTAAGCGCAAATGCAGAAATAGCAACAAGTAGACAAAACGGAGAAGTGTCGTAAAATCAAGATAACAACAAAAACAACAGCAAAGCAGCAGCAACAAAAATAACAACAACAACAAAAATAACAACAACAACAACGGCTAACGTCAAACGACGACAACAAATGGCAAACGTCGGGCCGGGCGTCGTGTCTACTGCACACAAAGGGGGGGCCGCAAATGCATGCATAGTTAATTTTAGCAGCTGAGTTCCACTTTCACTGCAGCCGACGCCTCTGCCGCTGCCGCACACACTTCAAACCGCATTGCCTGTCCCGCCCGCTGCAGCTCCCCGCAATAAATTAACGCACAACCGCTACGCAACTGTTTCGTTTGGCACTGCCGTGCTTGTTGTTGTTGTTGTTGTTGCTAGTGCAGTTGCTTTTGTTGCCGGCTTTGTGTGTGTGTTGAAAAACGCTTCAACGATTGCACAAACACTTGTGTACTTTTTTTGTCAGCTAGTCTGTAGTAGATAGACCAACAACAATAGGAACAACAAAAAATGTCACCAAACTGCAGTTTGATGAACCTCCTCTGAGTGTTGCCCAAAGGAGCATCTGCATAAGTTAAATGTTTGTGAGAGGGAATCACACAAAGAACGATGCATTTTCACTCGCCCAGCCTTTTTTGCGTATGACATCATGCAGTCAGTACACTCAGAACACCAACACAAAGATTGCAGGCAAATGCACTGAGAGAAATTGTAGCGAGCTATCGAATGGAAATTGTTTGAAAATATTGAGCGGGAAAACTTTAAAGCGTTCTAACTTGGGAACTACTAAAGATAATTACATGATTCAAAATACAGTTTTATGTATTTTTTTAAGATATATTTTTTATACACACCAAAAATAAAAAAGGGCAAGGCGGTAGTTAAAAATAAAAACAACTACGTTTTAGTAACTTTGGCGACATCTGGGTATGCCTTCCATTACAAATAAAATTTTTAATTCAATTTTTGTGTACGACCTATGGAATTCGTGAATTCGAGCTTAAACACATTTATATATATAATACTGGAAAACCCTACGGGGGACTTTTTCATTTTGGTTTTAGACTTTTTGGATGGTCCTTGATACATTAAGCAAGAGAAATTCCATCATGCAATTTTTTCCTGGTCAAAACCTATTTTTAGTGTACTATAGTTTGAAATTAGTTTTAGTTTAAAAAATAGTGTGACCATTTTAAATACGTAAATTTTGCATGCTGCCTATGGGCCTTAAAATATTAATTAGGTTCACGAAGTTGAGTATCGAATCAGAAACGTAGAAGTGCCCGTATGGTTATTTAAAAAAACTGCATTAAAAATAATATTTTCGGAGTGTAAAACACGAAAAACTCTTAGTGAGATTGAAGAATCGATTAAAGGATTAAGTTAGTTGCCATTTGATATTTTTTGAAAATTCGCAGATGAAGGTCGTGGAGAAGAAGTACTTATGTACTTTTGGGTGAGCTTATGCATGATGTCAGTAGAATATATTTTTGTTCCGCAACAAAAATATTCAGCATTGCTTTGTATTGCATAAAACGATTAAATTATATTCGTTTTTCTATGCTTCCAATTTACAATTTTTTATTGTCGATAAGTTTTCTTTTGGATAAATGCCCATATACCCCTAGTTTTAACAGTTGCGCCACTTTTATTGAAAAATTGTATATATCTTTTTATTAGAAAATTATTTTTTTTGTGTGCAACTCATAAAATTATTCTAAATCATTTTCAACAGATATAGATAAAATCCAAAAATATCGAAGAATATTTTTAAAATATTTGAGTGACTTTCACTGCGTACACTTTTGAACATATTTTGCAAATTCGTTTCGATTTATCAAGTCGAATCTCAAAAAAAATCATATTGGGGTCAGTGGCGAATTCACGGGTGGTTTTCATGTCCGCCCCCCAATTGTGTAGTACAAAATTTTGTATTCTAATAGTTAACTATATAGGAATATACTGAGGAAAAAAAGTCGTTCCAAAATTAAAACTGTTTTCACTTGACTTAAGAATTTGCAATCCTGAAAGATCATTCTTAAAATAAGAATTTTTACTTAAAATAAGCTCGAAAATACTGGCAATAATAAAAAATCTTAAATTAAGGAAAAATGTACTCAAAATAATAAAAATCCTGTTTCACCTGAAATTCTTCTTCTTATACACTTCAAACGAAAACTTCTTATGAAAAAATTTTGGAGCCACGCCTGGTTGGTTTATTTCCGAAAACTAAACTTGCAGAAGAGATAGTCTAAAATACAAGGCTTAGGATTATGCATTACACTCAAAAGACTTGAAAATCTTTTTTTTCATTGAAAGTCGTATTTTGAATATTTATAGACACGACATACCAAGTCCGCAAACGTCTTAGAAGATTTTGTTGACTGATAAAAAAGAAACAGTGTGAACGAGGAATTTATTTAGAGAAAAAATCTCTTTATGGTTGTTGGCCAAGCGATGTTCTGTTCAGGCTGGCGCCATTTTTGAAAAATAAAATCGTGGCTACCTTAGCAATTAACTATATGAATAAATTTAAAAGGAAAGTTTATATCCTTCCTAGTTTCATTTTATAATCCCTATCTCAATTTATCATGAACATTAAAAAATTTTGATTACTTTTTCGGATAAACGCTTGCATTTTATTTCATTCTTAAAAAAAAAATGTCAAAAAGTCGATACCGATGCTGTCTATAAGTAACTTTATTAGCTTTATAGTCACTGGAATTGGAATCTGAATTCAAAGCAGGTTTGCGATAAATATCTAAACTGTAAATAAATGTCTTCGAACTGTCGGAATGGGTATCGAAATTCGGAACAGACGTCAAATGACAGCTAAGCTGTCGGAATGGGTATCGAAACTCGGAACAGACCTCAAATGATAGCTAAGCTGTCGAAATCATTAATATCGCTTCAAGTCAGAGTCAGAATATAAATCTAGAACAGGTCTTAAATAACTGAATTAAATTTTTTCTTCTTTTAATCTGTCGGAGTAAGAGTTTAAATTCTGAATAGGCTAAAAATGACTAAATGAATCTTGAATTCTTTCAAAATCGAAATTCGGAAAATACATGAAGGAAATATATAAAAGTAGTTGCAAGTCCAAATTGGAATCGAAATCTTAAGCAGAACTGCAAACTCGTAAACACTGCAAATATTTTAAGCAGTTTGCAGAGCCGTAGAGACAAAATCTGGGGAAAAATATACCGATATCGATTTCTTTTTTGTAAGAATTGAATCGGCATTGTGTTGTTTGGAACACTGAATACATCAGTTCGATTTTTGCGGTATCAAACATCCCTATTTATTGTATGCAAATAAAAATGACTGATTTCGTTAAATAATAATAATACACCCACCAGAGCAAGTGAATACCCGCATTGTTAATATATTTGTCGATAAGTTTTTCGATAAATAATGCAGAAACATCTTCAACAGAACTTATTTCCGATAAACACGATCCTTTGCCGCTTACGACTGATCAAAAGCAGTGGAAACCCAACTTTATCTTTTTCTTTCAAAACTTATCGAATTTTCTCTCAGTGTAGACATAAACTATTTATATTGTTGCAGCCAGAAGGCAATTGTGTGACTTTGATAGGCGTCAGTTGGCTAGGGAGCTGCTCTGCCCGTTGCACTGATAAGTGTTCACTGCAGCTCGGATCTGTAGAGCTTATCAATTTTCATGTTGACAATTGGATATATAGAGAGCTATTATATACATTTGTATATATATGTATAAACGCCCACATAACTATTCATGGCGGATCAGTAGCTCATTGTAAGCTAATTACATGCATTAAAAAAAAAAACTCGACTGAAGTGTTGCAATTAAGTAAACAAGTGGCAAGAAGAATTCATATCTGCAGCCACAGATCAAGCGAGAAATGATGATGATGATGGTGTCGGGTCTGTTGCAGCGTCTACCAATTAGTTAAATCTTCGGCACTTGCAACATGGATGCGTCATCTTTGTCACACTTGATTGCAGTCGTGTGTGACAAAGCGAGTAGAATAGAGTGCGCATTTCTACTTGATTTGTTTTTTTTGTAAATATTTATTAATAAATGCAACGCTTAATTGATTAGGCCATTCTAGAAGCGATCAACGTTGACTGTGCAAACAGCTTTAAGTCACGTTGTTGGCAAAACATATTTGTTGACCATTAGTATCGACAAATGTTTTCTTATGCAACAAATTGTAGGTACAGTGTCAGTTACTAGAGTTGGGCGTGATTCGAGATGATGGAAATTGAAAACGGTTTGTAGTAACTAGTAGGGTAGGGCTTGATCGTGAAGCGCATTTGAGTAACTTAAGTACTTAGTAATGAAAAAGATTGTAATTAAATATTGGTGATTCGCTTATTTCGATAACTTAGAGATGGAACGTTTTAGTGGGTGGTACTATAAGAGGAACTTTTAAAGAATTAATTTCGATATCTTAGAGATGGAACGTTTTTGTGGGTTATATTGTGATAACAACTTTTTTAAAATGAATTTCGATACCTTAATGATGGAAAGTTTTTGTGGATAGTACTATAAAAGAAACTTTTGAAGAATAAATTTCGAGATGGAACTTTTTCGTGGGAAGTATTATAATAGCAACTTTTTAAGAATTAATTTCGATACCTTAGAAATGGAACGTCTTTGTTGGTAGTACTATAATAGCAACTTTTTAAGAATAAAAAATAAATTTTTCTATATACTATAAGGATGCTTCGCCACTTAGAGCTTCACATGTTCAGTTTCCGCGCGGTTTTGCTACGATCTTAAATCTATCCTCGTTTGCTCACCATCATTAAGATAGTGGATCTATGGCATACTCTCTTTACTCTAATTTCTAAAAAGGTCACATGCGCAACTTTGGTCAATTAAATCTTTTCAATCTATGATCCTTCATTTATAATACTTCAGAGCTTAATTTTCCAAAACTATACGAATTCTTGCTTTAGAATTCTTAAAATAGAACACTTATTCACTCAATTTGATAAAAAAACAAATTTTCTCAAACTTCACCGTTTCCACCACTTAAGATCGGGTGCTGAAATATCCAAAACTGTAGAAATTTTTCTTTAATCCTAAAATTTTAACAAGTAAAAATGGCGGACGTAAAGTCGGGCGCGGATGACTTTAGGATACCCTGTACCACTAGCTTGTAATAAAGTCCGATTTCTTCACAAAAAACCAAAAACAAGAATTTTTAAGCAAACATTTTTTTTGACCGATCGTTCCTATGGGAGCTATATGATATAGTCAACCGATTTCAATAAAATTCGACGCAGTGCTTAAATACCTTAAAAAAGATCTGAATGCCAAATTTATTTCAAATATCTTTACAAACAAACAAAACACATCGAATTTTGTATTAAAAACGTGTTTTTGGACCGATTGGTCCTATGGGAGCTATATGATCTAGTCAAACGATTTGGATTAAATTTAGTACAGTGCTTAGGAACTATAAAATACTCACGAATGTCAAATTTGGTCCCAATATCTTAACAATCAAACGAAACACAACAAATTTTGTTAAAAAATCGATTTTTGGAAGATCGGACCTATGGGAGCTATATGATATAGTCAACCGATTTTGTTCAAATTTGGCACATTGCTTAAGCGGTCTAAAAAATTTCCAAACGCCAAATCTGGTTACGATATCTTTATTAAAAAAAGAAATATAGCGAATTTTTCTTTAAAAAAGTTATTTTGGCCGATCGGTCCTATGGGAGCTATATGATATAGTCAACCGATTTCGATCAAATTTGGTACAGTGTTTGGGAACGATAAAAAACTTTCGAATACCAAATTTGGTTACGATATCTTCATAAGCAAATGAATTATTCATCTAAAACGCTTTTTTTTGTCGAGGTCGTCTCAAACACCCCCATGGGAGCTATATAATTTATCCCCGATATCAAAAAAATAAAATAAACTTGCCTCCTATGGAATAATATGGGATTCAATGTGAAAGTTTGGTAACTCTAGCTCTTACCATCTCTGAGATCTAGGCGTTCACACGGACGGACAGACAGACATGGGTATATCGACTTCTCTATTCACCCTGATCATATTTTAGGTAACTTTGGGGTGTCTCCGACGTCTCCTTCTATATGTTACATACATTTTCGGCTTGCACAAACTTAATATACCCTTGGTACCATACGGTACAGGGTATAAAAATTCGATTCGATGTAAAAAAAAAATATTTCTCATGCAATTTTTAAACCTCTTATTGCTCCACTTTGGAGAATTCTTCAAAATCCCTTCTTATTGCTCACATACACCACAAATCTAGTAAACAGTTTTTCTTTTATTTCATCCATAAAAATTTGTTAGTCAAAAGAAGATATTTTTATTAGATTTATTACTCTCTAAATTTTCTAAAAAATTTTGTTGTCGAAAATATTTAAATTAGATTTATTACTCTCCAAATATTGTTTATAAATTTGCTTGAAAATTATTCAGTAGAAAAAATTTATATTACATTTATTACTCTCTAAATATTTTTTCTAAAATATCAAATTTTAGATATCTTGGCTTAAAATGCACGTTAAAAGATCAGTTTTAACCTGAAACCTTTTTGCCTCAAATTTTCTGGAAAAAACACGTCATGATTGAAAAGGTTTACCTTATATTCCATTTAAAATTTCCTTTAAAACCGTTGAATTAAAAGTTTTTATTTTAGATTAACTATTCTCCAAAAAGCGTTTCTGAATCATCGGTTAGTAGCGTCTTGGCTTAAAATTCACTTAAGAAATCAGTTTTGGTCAAAAATCAACAGAATTATCGTTTCTCAATCATCGTTCATGAAGCGTTTTAGCTTAAAATTCACTTAGATATTA
>JBAMAX010001800.1:0-34530 GCA_037043745.1 Chymomyza amoena
CATTTGTCATCTTGAATACAATAGATCGCTGGATCTAGTAAAAATTATAGTTTTAAGTAAGAAATGTTATGAAATGTTAAATACATTACTGTGAAATAGGCTTCCAGCAGAAGAATTAGCAGAAGCAGTATCTTATTCAACCTTTGATGCATATTTTTCAGAATCAATTGATTAGATTATTTCAATAACTCTGGTCAAAAATCATTTACTACGCTTGAAGAATTTTTTAGTACTTTAAATTATGATCGCCATGTATTAATTAAATATTATCTAAAAAAAAAATGAACGATTTTACTTTATCCAGCTGACAAGGCTCTCTATCGTAATGTTCCTAACAGACTTAAAGAAGCTTTGAATAACTTAATTCGCAGAAGGATAAATTTTTTTCTTACTAATGTAACTCGGTACTTTAAAAACCATCCAATTTATTCGCTCCGATTCAAAATACAAATGGACTCTGGTGTCGTTCTGATCGAGCCCGCGCTGAAGCTGTCGTCCTGCACCTGGAGGATCATTTTACTCCCTTCAATCTGAACTTAGTTTCTGAGGTCGAGGAAACTCTGGAGGCTTTATCTACACTGCTTCAACTGGACCCGCCAGCCTTCCACCGCCATTACGTCTTATTTATCCGATATTCAGGAAAATTTTTGAAGGAATCTTTTTCAGCACAGTGTTGTCATTTTCCATCGTGACGAGCTAAGTCCCAGCACACTAGCTCGGTTTTCGTTCAAAACACTTACGCCTGAGCAAACTCCTTCGAACATCGTCGCGACTGCATGGCAGCTTTCTTGGATGTCAAGCAGGCTTTTGACAGAGTGTGGCACAAAACCTGCTACAAAACCTTAAATCTGCTCTTTCTGCTCCCTATTATTAAATCCTAAAATCATTTCTTGAAAATTGTTCCATCAAAGTTATGGTAAAAGGTTAACTCTCGTAACGACGGATCATTAAAGCTGGAATGCCACAAGGTAGCGTTCTTTGGCCATTTTTTATTCCACGCTTTACTATGGACATTATCGCAATTTTGGCAAAACGCAGGAACATCCAGCTTAACAGTGACATATTTTCCAGCGTTTTATTTTCGTTAAGGAGACACCCAAGTCCTGCACTCAACATCAATGAAGAGATAATTCCTATTAAAACATCGCATCCATATCTCGGTATTCACCTCGACAAAAAAACTGTGCTGGAGACTACACATTAAAATAATATCAATGACGTTAAAAATTGTAAAGTACTTCGAATAGTTCAAGGCTCATCTGGTTCGGAAGAATCTAGAAACTTTTCCTTTTTATTTAAATTCTTTAAGCTTATATTGCTCCATTATAAGTTTTCTTGAAAGGTAAAGTAAACATTTGTCTTAAATGTCGTCGTTTGGCTTAACGTCCAAGTTAATAATAGAACATAATCGCCTGAAGGTATTGGCAGCAATAATCTTTCGGGTCGTGGGTATAAATTTACTACCTTTTGCACTCCCTGCAAAGAGATAATAAAATGTACAGCTTTTTACAAAAACTATCTATAAAACTATACGCACCACAAAAGGACATGTATGATTCACGGTTGTAAAACCCTCCACCAGATTGAAAAGTACTTTCGCAGCCGGATATGATGGTTTTCTCATAAGTTCGCAACCATCCCCGGTGTAATCGAAAACCCAGGGCTTATAGCCATTAGCTTTTTTCATCACTTGTGCTCTAATCTTAAAATGATTTGCCGGATGCAGTAGTGTAAGTTCCATATTTAAAACCGTCCTGTTGCGATTTATCGCTTTTAAGCGACATAGATTTATTTGAACCCAAGATTGGTTATTGGACTCACATACTGCATTTGTCATCTTGAATACAATGGATCGCTGAAAATGGGTAAATTAGTTTGGAAACGTTTTCTTAAACGAAACTTTGAAGCTCTTACGGATAGATGAAGTTGACACACTAAAAATAGTAACAATGTTCTGGTTTTCATCATTTCGGCCATGTTGTTATTAAAGAAATAACAAAATTTATGATAGTCTCATTTATGGGAAACAGTTTTTCAGACATTATTAGCGCAGATATATCTTAAGAGCAATTATTTTTAAATTGGTCTAAAATTATAGAGTTATTATAATTAACTAATAGTCATTTGGCTTCATATTTGCTTTTAAATAGTTCAATAGAGGCACGTACCTATAAAAGTTCAATACGGCTATTCCAATAGTCAAAGTCCAAATGTCTAAGCTAATCAGCACTAAATAAATAGCTGATTGTTACGGGTAAGCTCCACTGAAGCTGGTACTGAAAATTCCGGAATGATTTCATGACTAATTCAGTCCTGAGCCGAAATAAAGCGATATAACTAAGTAGGCACTTCTTAAATGAAATAAAACTCTTTTGTTGAGTTATTTTAAATTTAGACCGAATATGATCTGCGTTTGCATAATGCAGTGGCGGATCCACTGACCATCACTTTCGAAAGTTGGAATTGCCGCGCCCAATAATAAGAATTTACCGAGCATGCGCGGGAACTATCACTATAGTACTGTACTGGATGAATAATTTCTACAAGTTCTGTCGAATTCCGTGTCAATTGAGTTCGTTCATCATTTATCCAGGATAAGTGCTGTCTCGGTTTCTCATTAAATTATTGTGTTCTTGTTTGAAAAATATCTATTCGAAAAAATGCATCTATGTGGTCAAGCTTTCGATGGCGCGCCCGTGCTGTCAGGAGAGCTGAATGGATTACAAGCACTGGTCAGAAGATATGTTAAAGAGAAGGCTTTCGTTCCTTACATCCATTGTACAGCGCATTAACTCAAAAAACTGGTTCTATCTCATGCAGCTAAAAAATTACAGCGAATTTTCAACTACTTCTCGCAGTCTCATCGTCGATGGGAAACCCTTTTGGAAGAAATCAAAAATCTGTCGCAAAATACAAAATCTTTCGGCATTCAACTGCTGGAAGAATTGAAACTTGAACTTTTTGAGATCAACTCTGACTGAGGGAGAGAGACACAAGATAAACAGTGTGATGTGCCATTGGAAGATATCGAAAGCGAAGCGCTGTCACAGAAACAAAGACTCCACATCAAAGACTTGATCGATACTCGTTGGTCTGCACGGCTGAAAGCAGTAGAAGCAATTATCGAAAATCTTGACTGAGAAACATCCAGAGAAAATGCTACTGGAGAAGATATAATGGACTCAAATTCTCTACTTTCGGTGATCAATTGGCCATTTTTACTAAACCTGACATGGTGGCATTCAGTTTTATCATTCTTTGACATTGCTGAAGTGCAATTACAGAAAAAATAAGTTGATCTTTTGATGGCCCAAAATTGTCTCGAAAATATAATGAAGAACTTGCAAAACTTGCGTGAGAAGAGCAAGTATAATTCTTTCGTTTCGAAAGCTAAATCATAATAGGAGAAGATGGGATGGAAGAATCTGGATTTTCCGCCACTGGCATAATGTTAACTGAAATTTATAAAAAGATGCTGATTTTTCGAGATTGTCTTGGAAATCGGAGCACTTATGGCATAATAAATATAGATCGTCTGCGCATTCAAGATCTTCCAACTGATTAAACGGGCTTCATTGTATGCCTTTGCGCCCCGTGAGTGAAGATCTAAGTATCTTGTCTAAAGCCAATACGAAAAGTAAAGGCGATAGCACGCATCCTTGCCTAACTCCAGTTTTAATTGAAAAAGGATCAGAAAGTAGACCAAAACGGCTGACCCTACATGTGAAATTATTGTATGTGGCTTTGATCATGTTGATAATCTTTTCTGGCATGCCTCGGTTAAGCAAAGTGCTCCAAGGAAAAGGGCGTTTCAGCCTTTCAAACGCTTTCTTAAAATCAACAAGAGTTCATTGATTGATCATTGAAACTCGTTGCATTGCTCAAAGATGATGCGAACTGTATTTATTAAGTCTACGCAGGAACGCCTTTGTCGAAAACCAAATTGGTTTTCCCGAAGCGTACCTTCCACAGCTATAGAGATGCGGTTCATAATTAGCGACGTTAAAATTTTGCTCGGAACCGAAAGAAGCGTTATCCCTCTATAATTGTTGCAATATGAGGCGCCCCCTTTCTTGGGAATCTTAACAAGAATCTCTTCGTTCAGCTTCTCAGAAGTAATTCGGTTCTCCATATCTCTTGTAAGATAGGTAACCAGGTGTTCGCTGTTGTGTCAGATTCTCACTTTAAAAACTCAGCATGAACATTATCACTCCCAGGGGTTTTGTTATTCTTAAGTGTCCTAATAATAGCTAGAATTTCATTTTTCGTCGGCGGACAAATGCTAACACTATGGAAGATAGGTGGTTCAGTCCGGTGTCTCTAGATGTTCTTCGAACTCTTCTAAGCCCAGCGGATTTGTTTCTGCTTCATGAGCTAAGGTGTCAGTCCAATTTCGCTTATCTTCCCGAGCTGATATTTTAATTTGCTTTGAGAGATCCTTGTCCGGTTAGGATGGCAGTCAATGTTGAATTTACTGATTACTGGCATGGCTAAGTATTGCAGTTTTTATTTGCCTCCTTTCTTCAACAATCTGTCAAGTATGATCATTCATCCATTTGGATCTGGCTTTATTTTTGTTGCCTAGAACTGAAACTGCGGACTCAGTGTCGTTAGCTGATAAATCTGTATCTGCGGCTTGTCTTGCTTCAAGGCTGAATTTGGTAGTATGTATTACGATAAGTATCAGATCATACCATAAAGTGATGAGATCCTATATCAGCTCCTCTTTTGCTTCGGACGTCCAGCAACGATGTTCTCCATTTGCTGATTATGGCGATATGGTCGATTTGGCTTGTTGTTCTATGCCCAGGAGAGAACCATGTATGCTTGTGTGAGTCGCGATGGGGGAACAGAGTGCCACCTATTACTACATTTCGTTCAGAACACAGTTCCACAAACCGTTCGCCATTGTTATTGCGAACGCCGTGCCTTCCCATATTGTGCTCCATACTAGAGTTGTCTAAGCCAAATTTTGCGTTCAAATCGCCTAGAAGTATGAAGATATCGCCTAGTATTTATTTGCTTTCATCTTGACGATTTGTATTCTGAGGCTGATTGGATGCCATTCAATTACTCCTTTTGTGATTCTAGATGTGACTAGGATGCTTATGCGCCTAGAATGTGGCTCCTCCAAATCCTCTGTGCTGGCTGCCGTAGTAGGGGGATTGACCAATAATTGTTGGGTACCCTTGGGGACATGATTCCATTATTATTTTGTTCCATGTTAGTCTGACATTTTTATGAGAATCAATGAGTGTTGGGTTCAAAGATTCTTTAGTTAGAAGCCACCCCTGATATGGGGAAACAGACGCTTACCTGATGGCAATTTGGCTCCCAAAAAGGGATCAGGGTTTGTTGTGGACTACTCTTAGCTTTAGGACTCTTCCTCGAGCTTACTGGAATGGGTGGCTCTACCCGTGCTACCGCCGGCAGCCCTCTTGTATTTATGGCCCCCAACGAGCCACTCACCGCGCTAAGGTGGCAATCCCCTTATTATATAAATATATAAATTTCCACAATGTTCACTCCAGTGAGAAAGCTACTATCGCCTGTCCGACGCTAAAATACACATCAACTGAAATGCCAACTTAAGATATTTAAGATTTTTTTTTCATAACAAATGTTTAAAATATTGTTATTTTTAAATGCAGACAGCTTAGGCATATAGTTCGGATATATGGTAGATAACTTCTCCGCACAGCTCAATCAAGCAAGATATCTTGATACGTAAAGTAAATCTTTAAAAAATACTCAGTTGTCCGATTAAACTGCCAAGTTAAAATTAGTAAATATTCTCCTGATGGCAATGGAAGTACAAGTCTCTCCGTTTGTGGATAAAAATTTACAATCTTTACCTCGCCCTGTAAATTTGAAACCCATAATTTCTGTTAAGAATTTTAGTTTCACTTACCACATATGGACACGAATGGTTTATATTGGAAAAACCATCGGCTAAACTCATTAACCATTTTATAGCTGGATTATTTCTTCTTTTCATAAAGGCACAGGCATCAATTGTATTGTCAATTATCCAAGGTTTATATCCATTTGCTTTTTTCAAGATCTGAGCTCTTAGTTTTATATTATTCGCAGGATGTTTGATTGTAACCATAGTATTTATGACCGTCAAATTACGTCGAACAGCTTTCAAACGGCATTTATTTACCTGAATCCAAGATTCATTATTGGAACCACAAACTGCATTTGTCAATTTGAATACAAGAGATCGCTGGAAAGGGGTTTAAGTAAATTAGTTTGGAAATTATTTCTTAAATCAAGTTTTTAGCTCTTACGTATAGATGAAGTTGCAACACTAAAACTAGTAACAATATTATGGTTTTCATGCTTTCGGCCATGTAGCTATTAAAGAAATACCGAATATGTACTATGCTGGTCTCATTTATTTGTATCATTTTGCAGTCATTATTAGCGCAGATATATCTTTAGTGCAATTATCTTAAAATTGGTCTAAAATTATAGGGTTATAGATTTTTTTCAAAATAGTTCAATGGAAGTACGCATCTCTACAAAAAAAAACAGTTTATTTAAATTCAAACTGCAAATGATTAGCAGAGTGCTAATTAAAATGTAATACAACAGAGTTGAGAGCTGTCACTGTTAACTACTCTGTTAACAGCTGCCCTGTAAAGCGTTTGTCAACATGGTGGAATAATATAAGGTGGTGAAGGCCGTAAAAGCCGACAAAGTGTAAGGGAGAGTTCAAAAGCTTTGCTTCGTTTTTGTTCATGTTTTTAAATAGACAAAAAAGAACACTTTCGTTTTCTTTAATAGTGAATAATAAATTTTATTTAAAAATAAGTTGTAAAAAAAGGGAATCTAGAAACTTATAATTTTAATTCTTAAAGCGCCCACCAAAGCTCCCGAAGTTTTATATTATTCAACTAAAAGTTTTCCTGATAGGTAAAGTAAACATTTGTCTTAAACGCCGTCGTCTGGCTTAACATCCAAGTTAAATATAAAGCATATTCGCCAGAAGGAAATGGTAGCAGTAATGCCTCGGGTCGTGGGTAAAAATTTACTACCTTTTGCACTCCCTGCAAGGAAAATAGCTTCAGCTTTTTTCAACAATTTTATACATATAGGTACTCACCACATAAGGACATGTATGATTCAAGGTTGTAAAGCCTTTTATCAAATTGAAAAATACTTTATAAGCCGGATTTGATTGCTTCCTTATAGCTTCGCAAAAATCCCGGTTTAGATCGATAACCCACGGCTTATAGCCATTAGCCTTTTTCATCACTTGTCCTCTGATCATTATATTATTTGCAGGATGCAGCATTGTAAGTTCTATATTTATAACCGTCTTGTTGCGATTAATTGCTTTTAAACGACAAAGATTTATTTGAACCCAAGATTGGTTATTGGACTCACATACGGCGTTTGTCATCTTGAATACAATAGATCGCTGGGAATGGGTTTTACTAAATTAGTTTGGAAACGTTTTCTTAACCGAAACTTTTAAGCTCTTACGTTAAGTTGAAGTTGCAACACTAAAACTAGTAACAATATTATGATTTTCAACCTTTCGCCCATGTTGTTATTAAAGAAATACCAAACTTTATGATAGTCTCATTTATTTGCAACATTTTTATTTTGACATAATTAGCGCAGATATATCTTAAAAGCAATTGTTTTTAAATTGGTATAAAATTATAGAGTCATTAGAATAGACTTTTATCTATCAATTAATAGTCATTTCTAAATAGTTCAATAGAGGTATGGACCTATGAAAGTTCAATACTGCTATTCTAAATATGGCCTTACGTGCAATAGTCACAGATAATCAGCACTAAATTAAAGCTGTTTGTTACGGCTAAGCTCCACTGAAGCTGGTACTGAAAATTCAGGCACGATTTCATGGTTAATTAAGGCCTAAGTTGGCAGTTCTTGAGTTAAATCAAAGTGTTTTGTTGAGTTTTTAAAATTGAAACTGCAAATGATCTGCATTAGCATAATGCAAATTAAAATTTAACACAACAGAGTTGAGTGACGTCACTGTTAACTTCTCTCTGTTTCGGGTTTTGTATCAGGTTCTTCAATAGGGACGCTACAAAAGTAGACCGATAAGGACAGCAAACGACGCCATATTTTTCACCGCTCTCTTGACATTTCTGTTCAGTAAGGTTTGCTATTTCATCATGGAAAGATATACGATCCAACGAGTCGAAATTATTAAAATTTATTAACGAAATTCGGAGTGAATGGCCTCAGCTTGAGAGTCATAATTGTCATGCCAGATCAACAATTGAGCGGCTAGTGGAAAAATTTGAATCCACAGGCTCAGTACAAAATGTTCCCGTGTCAGTGAGACGAAAAAGTGCCCGTAGTTGTTGCGGCAGCAATATTCTCGACATCATTTAAGGAAGACCCAAATAAGTCTCTCACACGTCGTTCTCAAGCGTTGGGCATCTCTGTGACGTCGTTGTGGCGAATTTTGCGAAAAGATCTTGGCCTGCATCCTTACAAGATCAAATTGACGCAAGAGTCGTACGTTCGAGAATTGGGCTGAGCAACAACTTGAAATAAGCGAAATATACGTTATTGGTCAGGCAGCAATCCACACGTACTCCATGAGTGCATCCCGAAAAAATTACGGCTTGGTGCGGTATATGCAGGGGCGCACAGTAGCTGAAGAGGGCCCGGGGCAGAATATTGCGGGGCTCTTTCTTTCAAATTCGCATATAAATGGATTATAAATGAAATAGGAATAAAACGAACATATCAATTTATTATTGTTTATAATAATATAATTTTTAATGTCACTGTAGAATTATCGTGACATAAATTTTACATTTCAGAAGATATGAGGTTCAGTGGCTCCAAGGCAGAATTGGTATCCCATTTTTTTACTTTGCGAATCCTATGCAACAAATCGATTTCGTCTCGCAGATCACTCTCAACAAAATCATTCGGGTATGCGTTTTTCAGTGCACTTGCAACTCACACTACCCTGTGGCTCAATGATAGATGTGAAGAACTTCAACAATTCTGATATCCTAGAATGCAACTCGCCGAGCTCATTCAACAAGAGATCCACTGGTGGGAAGAAGACTTGAGCTTTAAAGCGTTCCTTAGGGCTCTCAAATACATGCTCTGTGCCTGATTCTTCATCGTGAAATCGTTTTTTCTTTCTAATGCGCTTTTGGCTTTCTCTAAGCCCAGGTGTTATCTTTAAATTTGTTGCAACAAGAAGAGCTTCTGTCAGAATTTCTGTCCAAGAATCTCTCAAGCGACGTACGCCAGTCAAAAGTTGATTAACCCTGCGAGCTGCTTGTTCCATCGTTAATTTTGGATTTTGTAGAATTTTGTTTGTGATGTCGATGCACTGCAAAAATTTGTATGGTTGTCAAAAGGATGAAGTCGAAAGACTGAAGCCACTTGAGCGAAATAGCAACGTCTACCTGAATTTCTGGAAACAAATCCATTTCAAGAAGAAGAAGCGACAATACCTTCAAAGTTGTTAATCAATGGGCGAACAGCGTCAATCCTAGCACTCCATTTAGTCAAAGGTATTGCATAAAGAGACAGTTTCGGAGTTTCCATTAGAACTTTCCACCTGGTTGGGCTGTGAGCAAATATCTTGAAGAGTTTTTCAACATTCCCGAAATACTTTTTCGCCTCTATGTTTGTTTTCATCGCATTTACGCCGCAAAGGCTCATAGTATGTGCACCGCAAGGCGAATAATATGCTTGATAGCATTTATCTAAGATAATACCTCTGACCAGTTTATATTCCGAATTGTCAAGTTCCTGATGGTGTTGCGGTTACGATCGCGGCTTTCGGCGCCGGTTGTTGGGAGTTCGATATTCCGCTTGAGCAAATTTTATTTATCATGTTTTTCAGGCTTCTCCGATTTCACTTACGCAGCCTTTGTTTATCCCTCAATGATACGACTCCAATTTGAGTTACAAACAAGCAATTGTCAAATTCCTCAAACATTCAAAAATGCGGAAGAGAGAGAGAGAATTACGGGCCAGACCGAAACATCAAACAAATTCTTCTTCTCATCTGAAAAAAATTACTACAATTTAAAACAAAAATTGCCATAAATTCTGATGGAATTTATCAAAGCGCCTCAGAAATATTAGTATAAACTCTTGGCATCGATGCCAAGATTAAGCTAAACATATCCGTCCCCACAGGAAAAAATAGCGTCACTATCGCAGTAATTGGGTTTCGAAAGTTTGCTATAAACTATAGGAAAAACTGAATGTTTTATGCCGTCTGAAGATGCTTTGCCATAAATAGAGTATAATTACATAGAAAAAACGATACTAATTTTCAAGAATTTTTCTGCGTGTACCAATTTTGTTTCTCGTTTTTTATTTTTTTTTTCGTTTTTTTCCATCGGCTTGAGCGGGGCCCCTTAAACGCGGGGCCCGGGGCAAATGAACCCTGCAAGCGTGCCCGTGGTAGCCATGCAAAAGAAATCGAGTTCCATACATAATGGCATCGAATGTACTTTCACAGGAATAAAGAATTTCATTGATATCCAAAACCGTTTTTGTTTTATTTAAAAAAACTTTTGTAGTGCTCTTATTGTAAACCCTTAACTAAATTAAATTAAATTTTCTTGATACGTAAAGTAAACATGAAAAAAAAGCTCCGTTGTCCGATTTAATGTCCAAGTCAAAAATAAAGCATACTCTCCAGATGGAAATGGAAGTAAAAGTTTCTCCGCTTTTGGATAAAAATTTACAATCTTTATCTCGCCCTGTAAATTTGAAACCCATAATTGCTGTTCAGAATTTTTGTTTCACTTACCACATATGGACACGAATGGTTTATATTCGTAAATTCCTGGGCTAAATCCATTAACAATTTGGCAGCTGGATTACTTCTTCTTTTCATAAAGGCACAGGCATCAATTGTATAGTCAAAAAGCCAAGGTTTATATCCGTTTGCTTTTTTTAAAACTCGACCATTCAGTTGTATATTATCTGCAGGATATTTAATTGTAAGCATAATATTTATGACCGTCATATCACGTTTAACAGCTTTTAAACGGCACGTATTTATTTTAACCCAAGATTCATTATTGGAACCACAAACTGCATTTGTCATCTTGAATACAAGAGATCGCTGGGAAAGGGTTTTAAAAAATTAGTTTGGAAACTATTTCTGAAATGCAAGTTTTAAGCTCTTACGTTAAGATGAAATTGCAACACTAAAACTAGTAACAATATTATGGTTTTCAACCTTTCGCCCATGTTCTTATTGAAGAAATGCAAAATTTTATGCTAGTCTCATTTATTTGTAACATTTTTATCAGACTTTAATTGTTTTCAGAAATAATTAGCGCAGATAGATCTTTAGGGTAATTATTTTTAAATTGGTTTAAAATTATAGAGTTATTATAATAAACGCGTGTTTACTAGTATTTATTTGTTATTTGGCTTCATCGGCTTAGGATTCATATTTTATTCAAAATAGTTCAATAGAATTACGCATCTATAAAAGTTTAATACGACTATCCAAGCATAGCCCGCAAATTGAAAAGAGAAATTTTAAATATTTTACAAAGCTGTTAGAGTGATCACCAACTGAAAATTCAGGCAGGATTTCATGACTAGTTCAGGCATGAGCCGAAAAAAGGTATATAGCTATTTTGGCAGTACCAGAGAGCAATAAAATTCAAGCGTTCCCATCTGGCGCATAATCTTTCAACGGGAAAAACTTTTTAAGTTATTTCGCCTCCATATATTTTAGCACTCTCTGGCAGTACTTTAATAAAATAAAATTCGTTTGAGTTTGATTAAGTTCCAACTGCAAATGATCTGCGTTAACATAATGCTAATTAAATGTAACACAACAGAGTTGAGTGACGTCACTGTTAACTACTCTTTAGGTATTCGAAAAAGTTCGGTTACAAATTTGACCAAAAAGAAAATCATTTTCGATCTGAAATGTTAGCTAATTAGAGATTAAGTTGTGACTACTATACCTTTTTGAACCAGTTCGCAACCAGTTCTATGCCAGCTAGTTACGCTAGTTCTTACTAGCTTCCATTCCACAGCTACCAAATTTATTTCAAAAACTTAAAGCAGCTTATATGATG
Source organism: Chymomyza amoena (assembly GCA_037043745.1). Classification (NCBI taxonomy): domain Eukaryota; kingdom Metazoa; phylum Arthropoda; class Insecta; order Diptera; family Drosophilidae; genus Chymomyza; species Chymomyza amoena. The sequence goes on from JBAMAX010001800.1 coordinate 12,084, forward strand.
CAATTTTTCTTTTATTTTTTCTTATATTTAAAACAAACTTTATCAAACGAATTATATGCCGTTTGGATCGATAACCTTTTGCCATTTTTGGGCTAAAGCCATAATTCCATATCTACAGAAAATTTAATTTTATAAGCGAAAAACTGTTCCTAGTGTGTTTTGCAGGCTTCCATGGAATTCAAATTTTCCCCAATAAATTTTAATCTGAAGGTACAAGGTCCGGGCTATATGGTGGATGCATTAAAACTTCTCAGTCAAGTTCTCTCTGGTTCTGCGAGCTCATCAAAGAAGTGTGTGTGTGTATACCCTGTACCGTATGGTACAAAGGGTATATTAAGTTTGTGGAAGCCGAAAATGTATATGACACATAGAAGGAGTTGTCGGAGACACCCGAAAGTTACCTAAAATATGGTCAGTGACTAGAGAAGTCGATATACCCATGTCTGTCCGTCTGTCCGTTTGAACGCCTAGATCTCAGAGATGGTAAGAACTATAGTAACCAAACTTTCACATTAGATCCCATATTATTCCATAGCAGACAAGTTTATTTTATGTTTTTGATATAGGGGTTAAATTATATGGCTCTCATAGACAACCTCGAAAAAAACAAAAGCTTTAGATCAGTAATTCCTTTGCTTATGAAGATATCGGAACCAAATTTGGCATTCGAAAGTTTTTTAAAGTTCCCAAGCACTATACCAAATTTGATTTAATTCGGTTGACTATATCATATAGCTCCCATAGGACAGATCGGCCAAAATAACTTTCTTATACAAAGTTCGCTATATTTCGTTTTTTAATAAAGATATCGAAACTAGATTAAGCATTCAGAAGTTTTTTAGATTACCCAAGCATTCTACCAAATTTGAATAAAATCGGTTGGATATCATCAAGTAGCTCCCATAGGGCCGATCTTCCAAAAAATCAATTTTTGAACAAAATTTGTGGTGTTTCGATTATTTGTAAAGATATTTAATTTAATTCAGATCTTTTTTAAAGTATTGAAGCATTGTGTCAAATTTGATCGAAATCGGTTGACTATATCATATAGCTCCCATAGGAACGATCGGTAAAAAAAAATGTTTGCTTTAAAATTGTGCTGTTTTTTTTTTATAAAGGAACTGGATTTTATTAGAAGCTAGTGGTACAGGGTATTCCGAAGTTGTCCGCGCCCGACTTTACGTACGCCAAAGCTCTCGAAGTTTTATATTACTCAACTAAAAGTTTTCTTGAAAGGTAAAGTAAACATTTGTCTTAAACGCCGTCGTCTTGCTTAACATCCAAGTTAAATATAAAGCATATTCGCCAGAAGGAAATGGTAGCAACAATCTTTCGGGTCGTGGGTAAAAATTTACTACCTTTTGACCTCCCTGCAAAAAGAACATATAATTTACAGATTTCTTCAACTACTATATACAAAACTGTACTCACCGTATAAGGACATGTATGATTCACGGTTGTAAAGCCTTTTATCAAATTAAGTAGTACTTTATAAGCCGGATTTGATTGCTTCCTCATAAGTCCGCAAAAATCCACGGTTTGATCGATAATCCATGGCCTATAGCCATTAGCCTTTTTCAACACTTGTCCTCTGAGCTTTACATTATTTACTGGATGGAGTAGTGTAAGTTCTATATTAATAACCGTCTTGTTCCGATTAATTGCTTTTAAACGACATAAATTTATTTGAACCCATGATTGGTTGTTGGACTCACATACGGCATTTGTCATCTTGAAAACAAGAGATCGCTGGATGTAGTAAAAATTTTAGTTTTTAGTTAGAAATGTTATGAAATGTTGTTTAAATACCGTAAAATAGGCCTCCAGCAGAAGAAATAGCAGAAGCAGTGTTTTATTCAACTTTGGATGCATATTGTTAAAAACCAATTGATTAGTTTATTTCAATAACTCTGGTCAAAAATTGTTTATTAACCTTGAAAAATTTGTTTATGTTTTAAACTATAATCGCAATGTATTAATTAAATAGTCATTATAACATTTTTCATTTAGGCTTTGTGAGGAAAATTGATTTGTTATGTAAACCCATTGTTACATGTTTACATTTTTATTACGTTTTTGTACAGTGTTAGTTGCTTTGAAAAATAATCTTTAATTGTAGATCAAATAATCGCGCTTAATCCGTAAACAGCACCTGGACTTAATAAAATGGACGACAGAGTAGCTAAGGCTCCTCTAATAGCGGGCATACTCGCTCTGGCCAAAACATTCAATGCGATTAGGCGTTGGCATATTTCCCAACGGAGTGAAAAGATGCTCAATTTGTAATGATTCTTAAGTTCAGTCAGCCTCCCACCTTCATTACGCCTTATCACCCGTTTAGCTGCCTAATCTTTTGAGCATAGTTTTGGCATTTTCCAGCGTGACGAGCCAAGTTCCAACGCACTATTTCGGTTTTCGTCCGAAACATGACACGCTTGAGCAAACTTCTTCGAGCATCATCGCTCCTGCATGGCAGCTTTCTTGTATGTTAAGCAGGCTTTTGACAGAGTGTGGCACGGAGGGTTACTACAAAAACTTAAATCTGCGCTTCCTCTCCCCATTATGAAATCCTAAAATCATTTCTTGAAAATCACTCTTTCTAGCTTGAGTTTCGCAAGGTAGCGTTCTTTCGCCATTTATATTCACCGTTTTTACTATGGACATGCCGAGCTCGAAGAGCAGTTCTGAGCGTATATCGGCAAAAAAAGCTCACGACTCTGCCATACTTTCGTCTTCCTACAGCGCTCAAAATGCTGCTGATGCCTTGCCGAACTCCTTGGACATTATCCCAATTTCGACAATACACTGGAACATCCAGCTTAACGTTGACAAATCTTATAGCGTTTTATTTTCGTTAAGGAAAGTCCCAAGTCCTGTGTTCACCGAAATTGAGAGATAATTCCTATTAAAACACTTCGCTATTCATCTCTACAAAAATAAATATGCTGTTCTAAAGTTCCTCGAATAGGTGAAAGCCCATTGGTTCGTAGAAACTTTTAATTCTTATTTAAATTCTTTAAGCGCACACCAAAGCTCTCGAAGTTTTATATTACTCCACTAAAAGCTTTCTTGAAAGGTAAAGTAAACATTTGTTTTAAACGCCGTCGTCTGGCTTAGCATCCAAGTTAATAATAGAACATAATCGCCTGAAGGTAATGGTAGCAATAATCTTTCGGGTCGTGGGTAAAAATTTACTACCTTTTGCACTCCCTGCAAAAAGAACATATAATTTATAGATTTCTTCAACTACTATACACAAAACTGTACTCACCACATAAGGACATGTATGATTTACATTTGTAAAGCCTTTTATCAAATTAAGTAGTACTTTAAAAGCCGGGTTTGATTGCTTCCTCATAAGTTCGCAAAAATCCACGGTTTGATCGATAATCCATGGCTTATAGCCATTGGCTTTTTTCATCACTTGTCCTCTGAGCTTAAGATAATTTGCAGGATGCAGTATTGTAAGTTCTATGTTAATAACCGTCTTGTTGCGATTTATTGCTTTTAAACGACATAGATTTATTTGAACCCACGATTGGTTGTTGGACTCACATACGGCATTTGTCATTTTGAATACAAGAGATCGCTGGATGTAGTAAAAATTGTAGATTTTAGTAAAGAATTTTTTTAAAATATCTAATACACACAGTAAAATAGGCCTCCAGCAGAAGTAATAGCAGAAGCAACGTTTTATTCAATTTTGGATGCATATTGTTAAGAACCAATTGATTAGTTTATTTCAATAACTCTGGTCAAAAATCATTTGCAACGCTTGAAGAATTTTTTTATGTTTTAAATTATGATCGCAATGTATTAATTAAATAGCCATTATATTCCATTTAAACTTTGTTAGGAATATTTATTTGTTACGTAGACCCATTGTTAAATATTTAAATTTTTATTACGTTTTTGTACAGTGTCAGTTGCTGTGAAAAAATGAACGTATTCAAATGACGAGCGATGTACTTTGTGTAAGCTTTAGATGTGTGAGACATATAACTTGAAATTTACTCCATTGAATTAAATTTGGTTTAATCTTAAAAAGTAGTTTTACTTCACCCAAAGTGTTTTAAAAATGAATTCGTTGCTATATACATCACCCCAAATGAAGCCATTGAAGTGCTCCGCAAGAATATAACTGACGCTCACGTCAACACCCGCCTCACTATTTTCGTGAAAATAGTCGCGTGATCCAGCTGACAAGGCTCTCTATCGTAATGTTGCTAACAGACTTAAAGAATCTTTAAATACCTTAAATCAAAGAAGGATAAATTCCCTTCTTAAAATGAGAGACCAATTGAAGATGAAAGCCCCAGCCTTTGGCGGGCCATTCAAACTTCTCCGATTCAAACTGCCAATGGACTCTAGTTTTGACCGAGCACGTGCTCCCTTCAATCTGATGTCGAGAAAACTCTGAAGGCATTATCTGCACCGCTTCAACTGGACCTGCCAGTACGCCTCGTACGTACTAATGAAATTGTAGATGAAATAAACGCGCTTAATCACTAAGAAGCACCTGGTCTTGATAAAATTGACGTCAGAGTAGATATGGCTTTTCCAATGGGGGGCTCTGACCAGGATATTCAATGCGATTATGCGTCTGGCAAAACTCAAATTGTTATGATTCTAAAGCCCTGCCAGGGCTGGCGCAAATCCTCTGGCTGAACCCTCCGAAAGGGTGCCGGCTGGGCAAGGCTGGGCAATAGACTGTGTACTGACTGGCTTTTCACCAAAGTCAGGCATATGTTCTCCCTCGACGCTTGGGCCAGTGCACGGTCTAGCTGAGGCAACAGCGCAGCAGTATCCGGATTTCCTAGTCTGTTGCAGCTACGTTGGAGCATGGCCAGAGGTGCCTGGCAGCAGGCTTAAAATGTTATGGGGTGGTTCCCAAGAAGAAAACTCAACCAAACCCACGCGCGCTGGAGTCCTCTAAGGAAACCACTCAGACTGGGATGTCAGCCCAAACGACAATGGAAAGTGTAACCACTACCACCGGCGGGCACGGAGGGAATAATATCCCTCTGCGTGTCGCCAACGATCACACCTCTGTGCTGAATGGAGTAGGCCAGGACAGTTGTGCATCTACTGCCACAACAATAACAACAACGGAACGCGATGCTAAATTGTGGCGCGGTTCTGCTGTCCTTAGATGAAGGAAGTGTAAGGGGACAGAGGAGACTCTGGAGCACCTCATCTGCCACTGCCCACCTATGCGCTTCAAGACTGAAATATCTACGAAGACCCTCACTGGAAGTGGCAGCCGACAGGGCACCTCATAAGCTATAGGCGTAAGCCAAGCATACGCGCATACTCGACGGCTACTGTACAGTGTACCCCAGCCGCAGCCTCCACCGTATTAGCTTCCTGCCGGTATTCGCGAAACTTTTTGAAAGAAACCTTTTTAGCAAAGTTTGTCATTTTCCAGCGTGACGAGCCTAGTCCCAACGCAGCAGTTCCGTTTTCGTACGAAACATGGCACGCCTGATCAAACTCACAGATGGGTGCAGCACATCTTAGACTCCCTCGAGCATTGTCGCTACTGCATGTCAATCGTGACAATCGCTCTTTCAAAGTTATGGAAAAGGTGAACTCTCGGAACGACATACCATTAAAGCTGGAGTGCCGCAATGTAACATTCTTTCGCCATTATTACTATGGACATGCCGAACTCGACGTGCCGTTCTGAGCCTATAATGGCTACTACACTACCATACTTTCGTCTTCCTCCAGCATTCAAAATGCTGCTGATGCCTTGCCGAACTCCTTGGACATTATCGCAATTTTAACAATACACTGGAACATCCAGCTTAACGTTGACAAATCTTCCAGCGTTTTATTTTCGTTAAGGAAAGTCCCAAGTCCTGTGCCGAATGGAGAGATAATTCCTTCTAAAACATCGCACCCATACTTTGGTATTCATCTCGACAAAAAAAAATTTTGCTGTTCTAAAGTTTCTCGAATAGGTGAAAGCCCATTGGTTCGCAAGAATCAAGAAACTTATAATTCTTATTTAAATTCTTTAAGCGCCCACCAAAGCTCTCGAAGTTGTATATTACTCAATTAAAAATTTTCTTGAAAGATAAAGTAAACATTTGTCTTAAAAGCCGTAGTCTTGCTTAATATCCAAGTTAAATATATAACATATTCGCCAGAAGGAAATGGTAGCAAAAATGCCTCGGGTCGTGGGTAAAAATTTACTACCTTTTGCACTCCCTGCCAAGAGAAAATATAATTTATAGATTTTTTCAACAACTATATATAAAACTGTACGCACCACATAAGGACATGTATGATTCACGGTAGTAAAGCCTTTTATCAAATTGAATAATACTTTATAAGCCGGATTTGATTGTTTCCTCATAAATTCGCAACCATCCACGGTATGATCGATAACCCAGGGCTTATAGCCATTAGCCTTTTTCATCACTTGCCCTCTAATATAAATATTATTTGCCGGGTGCAGTATTGTAAGTTCTACATTTAAAACCGTCTTGTTCCGATTTATTGCTTTTAAACGGCAAAGATGTATTTGAACCCAAGATTGGTTATTGGACTCACATACGGCATTTGTCATCTTGAATACAAGGGATTGCTGGATGCAGTAAAAATTATGGGTTTTAGTAAGAAATGTTATGAAATGTTGAATACATTACTGTGAAATAGGCTTCCAGCAGAAGAATTAGCAGAAGCAGTATCTTATTCAACCTTTGATGCATAGTTTTCAGAATCAATTGAATAGTTTTTTTCCATAAGTCTGGTCTAAAATCATTTGCAACGCTTGACGAATTTTTAATGTTTTAAATTTAGATCGCAATGTATTAATTAAATAGTCATTATATTCCATTTAGACTTTGTGAGGAATACTGATATGTTATGTAGACACATTTTTAGATGTTTATGTAAAGTGTTTGTTGCTATGAAAAAATTATCGTAGTCAAAATTACGAGCGATGTACTTTATGTAAATTTTAGTTATGCGATAGTAGATTTTTTACCCTTTTCTTTTTTTTCTTTGCCTTGAGTAACAATTGGGACGACTTTCAATTATTATTTAGGTGATGAACAAGGGAATTTAATTAAAAATTAATCATTAAACATTATCCAATTTTATAGAGACGCCAAAGCCAATATAGATTTCTACGGCCTGAGATGGTGGACGAAGTGTTCTTTTTGCTGTCTAATAAATATGGGCTTTATCATATATTTTATCTAAAAAAAATACATTATATTTTATATAGAGTATTATAACATTAGTATATAAAAATGGAGGACGTAAAGTCGGGCGCGGACGACTTTAGGATACCCTGTACCACTAGCTTGTAATAAAGTCCGATTTCTTCACAAAAAACCAAAAACAGAAGATTTTTTAAGCAAACATTTTTTTTTTGACCGATCGTTCCTATGGAAGCTATATGATATAGTCAACCGATTTCAATAAAATTTGACACATTGCTTAAATACCTTAAAAAAGATATGAATGCCAAATTTATTTCAAATATCTTTACAAACAAACAAAACACATCGAATTTTGTATAAAAAACGTGTTTTTGGACCGATTGGTCCTATAAATTTAGTACAGTGCTTAGGAACTATAAAATACTCACGAATGTCAAATTCGGTCCCAATATCTTAACAAACAAACGAAACACAACAAATTTTGTTAAAAAATCGATTTTTTGGAAGATCGGGCCTATGGGAGCTATATGATATAGTCAACCGATTTTGTTCAAATTTGGCACATTGTTTAAGTGGTCTAAAAAATTTCCAAACGTTAAATCTGGTTACGATATCTTTATTAAAAAACGAAATATAGCGAATTTTGATTTAAAAAAGTTATTTTGGCCGATCGGTCCTACTGGAGCTATATGATATAGTCAACCGCTTTCGATCAAATTTGGTACAGTGATTGGGAACTATAAAAACTTTCGAATACCAAATTTGGTTACGATATCTTCATAAACAAACGAATTATTCATCTAAAACGCTTTTTTTTGTCGAGGTCGTCTCAAAACACCCCCATGGGAGCTATATAATTTATCCCCGATATCAAAAAAATTAAATAAACTTGCCTCCTATGGAATAATATGGGATCTAATGTGAAAGTTTGGTAACTCTAGCTCTTACCATCTCTGAGATCTAGGCGTTCACACGGACGGACGGACAGACGGACATGGGTATATCGACTTCTCTATTCACCCTGATCATATTTTAGGTAACTTTGGGGTGTTTCCGACGTCTCCTTCTATATGTTACATACATTTTGGGCTTGCACAAACTTAATATACCCTTGGTACCATACGGAACAGGGTATAAAAAATGAATAATTTTACTTTATCCAGCTGACAAGGCACTCTATCGTTATTTTCCTAACAGACTTAAAGAAATAACTTAATTCGAAGGAGGTAAATTCTCTTTTTACTAATGTAACTCAGTACTTACAAAACCAGCCACTCCAAGCGCTCCGATTCAAAATACCAATGGACTCTGGTGTCGTTCTGATCGAGCCCGTGCTGAAGCTGTCGCCCAGCACCAGAAGGATCATTTTACTCCCTTCAACTTAGTTTCTGAGGTCGAGTAAACTCTGGAGGCATTATCTACACTGCTTCAACTGTACCCGCCAGCCTTCCACCGCTATTACCTCTTATTTATCCGATATTCAGGAAAATTTTTGAAGGAATCTTTTTCAGCACAGTGTTGTCATTTTCCAGCGTGACGAGCTAAGTCCTAGCACACTAGCTTGGTTTTCCTCCGAAATATGGCACGTCAGAGCAAACTCCTTTGAGCATCATCGCTCCTGCATGGCAGCTTTCTTGGATGCCAAGCAGGCTTTTGACAGAGTGTGGCACGAAGGGTTGCTACAAAAACTTAAATCTGCTCTTCCTGCGTCCCATTATAAAATCCTAAAATCATTTCTTGGGAATAGTTCCTTCAAAGTTATGGTGAAAGGTTAACTCTCATAACGACGGATCATTAAAGCTGGAAAGCCGCAAGGTAGCGTTCTTAGGCCATTTTTTATTCACCACTTTTCTATGGACATTATCGCAATTTGGGCAAAACCACTGGAACATGCAGCTTAACGTTGACATATTTTCGTAGCGTTTTATTTTCATTAAGGAAAGACCCAAGTCCTGCGCTCACCTTAAATGGAGAGATAATTCCTATTAAAACATCGCATCCATATCTTGGTATTCACCTCGACAAAAAAACTGTGCTGGAGACTGCACATTAATATAATAACAACGTCGTTAAAAACCGTAAAGTTCTTCGAATAGTTAAAGGCTTATTGGTTCGGAAAAATCTAGAAACTTTTCATTTTTATTTAAATTCTTTAAGCTTATATTGCTTCATTATAAGTTTTCTTGAAAGGTAAAGTAAACATTTGTCTTAAACGCCGTCGTCTCGCTTAACATCCAAGTTAATAATAGAACATAATCGCCTGTAGGCACTGGTAGCAATAATCTTTCGGGTCGTGGGTAAAAATTTACTACCTTTTGCACTCCCTGCAAAGAGAAAATATAATGTACAGCTTTTTACAAAAACTATATACAAAACTGTACTCACCACAAAAGGACATGTATGATTCACGGTCGTAAAGTCCTTCATCAAATTGAATAGTACTTTCAAAGCCGGATTTGATGGTTTCCTCATAAGTTCGCAACCATCCACGGTGTAATCGAAAACCCAGGGCTTATAGCCATTAGCTTTTTTCATCACTTGTGCTCTAAGCTTAAAATGATTTGCTGGATGGAGTAGTATAAGTTCTATGTTTATAACCGTCTTGTTGCGATTTATCGCTTTTAAGCGACATAGATTTATTTGAACCCAAGATTGGTTATTGGTCTCACATACGGCATTTGTCATCTTGAACACAAGAGATCGCTGGATATAGTAAAAATTATAGATTTTAGTTAAAAAATGTTATAAAATATTTGATACTTACAGTAAAATAGGCCTCCAGCAGGAGAAATAGAAGAAGCAGGGTCTTATTCAACCTTTGATGCATATTGTTCAGAACCAATTGATTAGTTCATTTCAATGACTCTGGTCTAAATTCATTTGCAACGCTTGAAAAATTGTTTTAAATTATGTTCGCAATGTATTCAACAAATGGTCATTATATTCCATTTAAATGTTTTGAGGAATATTGATTTGTTATGCGAACATTGTAATGTGTTTAAATTTTTATTACGTTTTTTCGCAGTGTTAGTTGCTGTGAAAAAATAAACGTAGTCAAAATGACGAGCGATGTACTTTGTGTAAGTTTTATATGGGGGAGAGTCAATTGTTTATGCTTTTGATTCTTTTTTTTCCCTTGAGTAATAATTTGGGCTACTTGCAACTATTATATAGATGCTGAATACAGGAATTTAATTACAAATTAATCCTTAAACTTGATTAACTTGTCCAGCTGGGATAGATTTCTTCCACTAGCTGGTAGATGAAGTGCTACTTTTTCGGTCTATTAAATATGTGCTTTATCAACTCTTATATTATTAACTGTAATAATAATTAAACTAATTATTAACTACTACAATAAGTTGACCAAACAAAATATTATAACAATATACAATAACATTGTTGTCCCCTTTAAAAAATATAAAAAATGTCAATTTATGAAAAAAGTACTTGTCTCAATGCTAGCGATCCTTATCTTTAAGGAATTCAATTTTATTTTCTTATCATCTCTAAAATATATGAAAAACGTAAATTTATAAAGAAAGAAATTAGTTTCGTCTACATGATCTCATAGTCACTAATATAATAACAATGCCAACAATTAAAGAAAAAAGCATGTAAAAAAATATTCATCTAAAAGGAATTTATTCACATTATTTTATCATCTCTGAATTTCTATTTCTGAAGATACTATTTATATCAATATTATAGTGGAGGAATTTATCTACATTATCTCAACATCTCTAAAAAAAACAGTGAATAATTTCAATTTATGAAAAAACTGTTGGTATCAACATCATCATCATCTTCATCACTAGGACTTTCTCAACATTATTTCGTCATCTCTAAAAAAGAATTGACAATTTCTATTTATGTAGAAACCATTCCTATCAAAATTATCGTTAAGGAATTTATTTACATTATCAAAACTATTCATATCAATATCATCGTCTTCTTCATCACTATGGAATTTATACACATTATTATATCATCCATAAAAAAATATGAACAATTTCTATTTATGAAGTAGCTATTTTTATTAATATCATTGTTAAGGAATTTATCTACACTATGTCAACATCTCACAACGAAAAAAGTTGAATAATATCAATTTATGAAAAACTATTCAGATCATGTCATCATCGTCATCGTGGAGGAATTTAGTTGCATTATTTCAGCATCTCTAAAAAAAAACATGAAATGTTTTGTTTTATAGTGCACAGATATATCTTTTAAAATTTGTGTCATAATCCCTAAAATTCCTTAAATCTAAAATCTTACTTGCTAGGAGCATCTTTTTATTAGTTCTTCTACTTATTATTTTTTAGCGACTTAATTTAGTTTTTAAAAATACAAAAAATTCGCTGTGAAGAAATTCTTTTTAAGAATATCAAAATAGAGTAAATCTTTATCAGTGACATATTTTTATACCCTGTACCGTATGGTACAAAGAGTACATTAAGTTTTTGGAAGCTGAAAATGTTTGTAACGTAAAGAAGGAGTCGTCGAAGACACCTCGAAGTTACCTAAAATATGATCAGGGTGACTAGAGAAGTCGATATACCCATGTCCGTCTGTCCGTCGTTGTCCGTTTGAACGCCTAGATCTCAGAGATGGTAAAGGCTAGAGTAACAAAACTTTCACATTAGATCCCATATTATTCCATTGGAGACAAGTTTATTTTATTTTTCCGATATTGGGGATAAATTATATAGCTCCCATAGGGGTGTTTCAAACGACCACGAAAAAAAAGTTTAAGATGAATAATTCGTTTGTTTATGAAGATATCGTAACTAGATTTGGTATTCAAAAGTTTTTTTTAGTTCCCAAACACTGTACCAAATTTGAATCAAAATCGGTTGACTTTACTTATCATATACAGTACCCTGCAAAAGTTTGGGGTCAGTTGAAAAATTTCATGTTTTTTGTATTTGTCGCCTTATTTGTCGGTCTTGGACCGTTTTATTTTAAATGATACATTGAAAAAACATTATATATATATATGAACTACAAATAATATTCGCCAAAAATTGCGATTTTTCTTCGAAAAAAAAAGAAGAATGAAAAACATCAAATCAGGTGGTTTTCATCAATATGGTTTCCTTTAGATTTGATGATGGCTGCACAGACTCTCGGCATTCGTTCGACTAATTTTTGAAGCGTTTGAACTTGTATTTGTTCCCAAGCCCTCTTCAGACACTCCCACAGGTGATTTGCCCTAGTTGGACGTAGTTTTCGCACCTCTCTATCCAGTTAATCCCACAACAGCTCAATGGGATTCGCGTCCGGCGACTGGGATGGCCATTCCATGATTTTGAGTGCCCCAGCTGTTTTTTGGATTTTAAGTAGTTAGTACACAACAAATATCGAAAGAAAAGCGTGCTCAAATCGTTATTTTACATAAAACTGGCCATTCCCAGAGACAAATAGCAAAAATAGTGGGCGTTTCACAGAATGGAGTCTTCACAACCTTGAAAAGACACGCTGAAACTGGATGTTATGCAGACAAAAATCGAACGGGTCGACCCAAAAAGACCACAGAAAGTGATGATCGTCTGATACAAATGATAAGCAAGCGTTCTCGATTTAAAACAGTGCCAGATATCAGAGCTGATATCAATGAATCGTTGCCGAATCCAATCTTCGACACAACAGTGACACGTCGATTGCATAAAATCGGATTGTATGGTCGAGCTGCTGCCAAAAAACCATTACTGCGGCTACAAAATATTCGCAAAAGACTTAATTGGGCCAAAATTCACGTTAAATGGTCGATTGACGAATGGAAAAAATGGCGGACGTAAAGTCGGGCGCGGACGACTTTAGGATACCCTGTACCACTAGGTACAACCGGTAAATAAAGTCCGATTTCTTCACAAAAAACCAAAAACAGAAGAATTTTTAAGCAAAAATTTTTTTTTTGACCGATCGTTCCTATGGGAGCTATATGATATAGTCAACCGATTTTAATAAAATTTGATACAGTGCTTAAATACCTTAAAAAAGATATGAATGCCAAAGTTATTTCAAATATCTTTACAAACAAACAAAACACATCGAATTTTGTATAAAAAACGTGTTTTTGGACCGATTGGTCCTATGGGAGCTATATGATCTAGTCAAACGATTTGGATTAAATTTGGTACAGTGCTTAGGAACTATAAAATACTCACGAATGTCAAATTTGGTCCCAATATCTTAACAAACAAACGAAACACAACAAATTTTGTTAAAAAATCGATGTTTTGGAAGATCGGACCTATGGGAGCTATATGATATAGTCCACCGATTTTGTTCAAATTTGGCACATTGCTTAAGTGGTCTAAAAAATTTCCAAACGCCAAATCTGGTTAGGATATCTTTATTAAAAAACGAGATATAGCCAATTTTTCTTTAAAAAAGTTATTTTGGCCGATCGGTCCTATGGGAGCTATATGATATAGTCAACCGATTTTGATCAAATTTGGTACAGTGATTGGGAACTATAAAAAACTTTCGATTGCCAAATTTCGTTACGATATCTTCATAAACAAATGAATTATTCATCTAAAACGCTTTTTTTTTGTCGAGGTCGTCTCAAACACCCCCATGGGAGCTATATAATTTATCCCCGATATCAAAAAAATAAAATAAACTTGCCTCCTATGGAATAATATGGGATCTAATGTGAAAGTTTGGTAACTCTAGCTCTTACCATCTCTGAGATCTAGGCGTTCACACGGACGGACGGACGGACAGACGGACAGACGGACGGACAGACGGACAGACGGACAGACGGACATGGGTATATCGACTTCTCTATTCACCCTGATCATATTTTAGGTAACTTTGGGGTGTCTCCGACGTCTCCTTCTATATGTTACATACATTTTCGGCTTGCACAAACTTAATATACCCTTGGACCATACGGTACAGGGTATAAAAAGTGCTCTGGACGGATGAGTCCAAATTTGAAATTTTCGGGAGTAAACGGCGAGCGTACTGCCGCAGACAGTATGTTGAACGGCACAAGCCTGAATGTGTGAAGCCCACAGTGAAGTTCGGAGGTGGTTCAGTGATGGTGTGGGGTTGTTTTTACTACGACAGAGTTGGCGATTTGGTGAAAATCGACGGTATTATTGTGTACTAACTACTTAAAATCCAAAAAAACATCTGGGGCACTCAAAATCATGGAATGGCCATCCCAGTCGCCGGACGCGAATCCCATTGAGCTGTTGTGGGATTAACTGGATAGAGAGGTGCGAAAACTACGTCCAACTAGGGCGAATCACCTGTGGGAGTGTCTGAAGAGGGCTTGGGAACAAATACAAGTTCAAACGCTTCAAAAATTAGTCGAACGAATGCCGAGAGTCTGTGCAGCCATCATCAAATCTAAAGGAAACCATATTGATGAAAACCACCTGATTTGATGTTTTTCATTCTTCTTTTTTTTTTCGAAGAAAAATCGCAATTTTTGGCGAATATTATTTGTAGTTCATTTATATATAATGTTTTTTCAATGTATCATTTAAAATAAAACGGTCCAAGACCGACAAATAAGGCGACAAATACAAAAAACATGAAATTTTTCAACTGACCCCAAACTTTTGCAGGGTACTGTAGCTCCGCTTACTTATTATATAGCACAGGGCCGATCCTTCAAAAAATCGATTTTTGAACCAAAATTTGTTTGTGTTTCGTTTGTTAGTGAAGATATTGGAATTAAATTTGGTAGTTGTAAGTTTTTTATAAGTCTTAAGCATTGTACCAAATTTTATTAAAATCGGTAGACTATATCATATAGCTCCCATAGGACGAATCGGTCCAAAAAAACGATTTTTATACAAAATTCGTTGTGTTTCGTTTGTTTGTAAAGATTATTTGAACTAAATTCGGCATTCAGATCTTTTTTAAGGTATTAAAGTACTGTGTCAAATATTGATCGAAATCGGTTGACTATATCATATAGCTCCCATAGGAACGATCGGTCAAAAAAAATGTTTGGCTTAAAAATTCTTCTGTTTTTGGTTTTTTTTGTGAAGAAACCGGATTTAATTGCAAGCTAGTGGTACAGGGTATCCCAAAGTCCTCCGCGCCCGACCTTTACGTTCGCCATTTTTTGACAATAAAAAGTATCCCCAAAATTTGTACAATTTATAAGATACCTATAAAAAATTGATTCGTCAGACTGTATGATCAATACGCGTATTTTTTAACCCGGGAAGTCCTCAAATCATTAAAAAACTATCAAACTACTACAATTAACAAATACCAAAGATAATCGCAATATAATAACTATAGTGGAGGTTTTAAAACATTTAAAAGGTTAGCAGAAATGGTCAACGTCCCAATGTTCAGAATTCAAGCTTCCATTTTTTTAATTAAAATTTTGTTTTTTTAATTTAAATTAAATTTTTATTTATTCACAAATACAAGTTCGTTCTTAAATAAAACTCTTAATTTTAATTAAAATAAACTGCACTACTATATTGTTGTTTAATAATCTATTATTGTGTGCTGATTTGACTCTGTTTTATTTTTATATTAACAATTAAATAATTTTAACAATATTATTAAATTTAATGATTAGTCGTTGTTTTCAATTGCATTAACTAAAATTCTAAGCGTTCTTTCTTGTCTCAAAACGCATCTCACTTGCAGTCCGGAAGACTGCACTTGAAAAGAGTTTTAGAGTTAATTACTTAATTAACTAAAGTCGCCTTAATTAAGCATATTTACACTTAATAATTAATTAAGGATTACTCAAGCTGCACATAGGCCTAAAAGTTAAGGTCTTCCAACTGGTCAACTTTTTATAATATATACACAATATATATACGCTTGTTTGTTTTCTAAGAAAATTTAACAATATTATGTTTAACGAATAGTTTCGAGACCTTAGAACAGATTTATGTGCAGCTTGAGAAATCCTATCCTAGATAACTTAGTCTACATGCAGCTTATTTCATGTAATAACTGCTGGGAGCGCGTCCGGATGTGTAGGTGCTCATGGGTATGCCTTGTGGACCCGGTATGTGATGATTTGAGGAATGCGTCACAGATTGACTTTGTGAGCCATACAAATGATCGACGCTTGTATTGCCTATGCCATTGCCCGATGGCTCATAGTCCACATCATAGTAAATGCCCGATTGATTCTAAGGATT
Source organism: Chymomyza amoena (assembly GCA_037043745.1). NCBI lineage: Eukaryota > Metazoa > Arthropoda > Insecta > Diptera > Drosophilidae > Chymomyza > Chymomyza amoena. The sequence goes on from JBAMAX010001800.1 coordinate 28,408, forward strand.
ACAATTAAGGAGATCTTTAGAAGTTACAAAAAGAATTGGGTCAAGCTATTCTTACCGCTATGCTGCCATTGCTGCGACTCTTCGGACGTGGCACTTGAAAGTTGCGACCCAATAAATCGGCGCGATCTTCTTCCTCACTAGAACTGGAATTTTCCAGCGTGCGCATTCCATTTGCACGTGGACCTAGGCCAAGTCTTCTGAGTAAAAAGTTTGGATTAAAACCAATCTTCAACTTAAAGTTAGCTTACTCCTACCTAGGCAATGGCACTGGTGGCGCTAGACTCGCGCTAGGATGCATTTGCATTGTACTCTGTAAAGACATGCCACCAATTGTGCCCATACCAATGGCACCCAGATTCGGATAGGCAAACATGGCCGATGAGGGACGCGTGGGACCAATCGGTTCCGCCTGTCAAATAAATTGTATTAAGAAAATAGTTTCGCCTTAATTTTACTGACCACACTTACGCCATAATGATTCGTCTGCGCCATTACATCTGCAATCTGTGCCCAGCGCATGCGATCCTCCAGCGTTACCTGATAACCCGCCTGTGGCAAACCCGCTGACTTTAGCGGTGCTGTATTCATATAGCCAAATACAGGTGAGCCCATGGCATTCTTCTGCTCACGTTGCCATCTGCGTGACCACATAATCAGGCATACCAAGGTCAGTACAATAATGATAATAGCCGCCACTGAAGCTCCTATGGCCACACCCACTACTTCACCATCGATTTCACATTGTGCGCCATAATGGCTAGAGTCACAGGCACAGATTTGTGTGCCCTCATCGTTGTAGCTGCATGTGCCATGATTGTTGCAATAGCCATCTGGACAGGTTTGGCATTCACGGCCAGCACGCTGCGGTTGATCGGCCCAGGGATCACGTAAGCCGGCTTCACATGTGCAGCGGAAGGTGCCCCAGCTGTTGGTGCAGCTGGCACTGCTGTGGCAATCATTTAATTCTGGAGACTGGCATTCGTCCAAATCGTGTAGAGCAGAAACCGCACCTTCGGGAGAGCTCACGTAAAGCACGGAGTTGCCTATATTGTTATTCCGACGATGTAGCACGCCCATCAAATGCTTTTGCACATCGGTACGCAGATTGGGACGCAAAGTTTCGACGCTCTCATCCAGCTGTAAAAGAGATTCTGGGTGATAACTACGGCTGATATAGCGAAGGAAACGCTTACCTTTATTGTCAGGTTTACATAGACGCCGTTGCCGCCCAGATTGGGATCCCCACGATAGATATTATTGACCTTGGCCTCCATGAACTCATCTGAGTAAGGTGTCATCGACATGGCCGAGTCAATCTTGGAAAGAAAAAACACAGTTTAGTTACTTTTATTAAATATCATCTTGGACCACTTACCGCACGCACGGACTCATAGCTCAGCTGCCCATAAGGCTCGCTGTTTCTATCCATGAGCTTATTGTCCCAAACAATGCGATGCTCGTAGATTCTATCCACGCGCAGACCCAGATGGAAAGAGATAACCCTGCGACAAGGTTCACGATGCTTGCGTCTTGAGTAGCCTAACAAAGTAAATTATTTGATTAGTTATAGATCATCTGGACCAATCAAGACCTATGTCAAATATCACCTGGCCTGCAATGACAGCTGGACACGCCGTTCTCCGTCTTACAACGCTCGTGCTGCGCCTGATCACATGTCGAATCATCACCCACTATACAGGTGTCTATGCGCACAGGTGGCTGTGTGGGTCGCTGTCTGTAATGTGGTCTGGTGGGTGCTGCATTGGTGGTTGGTGTTACTGCCGGCTTGCCAGGTTGCGCTTGTAACTCCACCACCTCCGTTTCGGGCACAACGTAACCACCACTGCTTTGGGTAACAGCCTTGTTACCACTATTCTTACTACCAACACTGCCACCATTTCCTGTAGCCGTGCCACCAGGCAGTTGAGGCAAACGTGTTGCTGCAGTTGTTGCCGATGCTGGAGGATCTGTGGGATCACCAAAGAGATTGATGTAAGTGCGTTTGCCATCGATTGAGACGAAGCCTTCGTCACCTGATGCTGAAACAATAATGTCTGCCTGTGCGCCAGCTCCGCCACTGCCGCCATAGGAACCATAGGGCTTGATATTGATGGTTTGCTGTGAGCCGCTGCCCTTAGTGCCAGGTCCTTGTATAGCAGAGAGTGTGACGTCAAAGATTTCACCATAGCCGGGCGGCAGATGCTGTCGTGTGGGCTGTATAGCTGGTTGTTGGCTAACTGGCGGGCGTTGCACTGGACGTGGTCGACCGCCTGGCTTAAATTCTGGATCATCCAGCACTATGCCAGGTCGTGGTTGGTACGGATTATTTGGTTCAGGTGGATTAGGCGTCGGGACATTGGCATTGGAGGGCGCTTTTTCAGTTGTTGTGGTTGTGGTGGTAGTGGTGGTGGTACTTGTGGTAGTAGAGGTGGTGCTGGTAGTAGTACTTGAGGTGCTAGTGGTAGTTGGAGTGGTGGTAGTCATGGTTGCTTTGGGATTTAATCTTGATGTGGTTTGCTCGTTTAACGGTGTGGTTACTATGCTGCTGGAAGACGACGTTGTGCTGGTTTCTGGCAAAGGCGAAGCTTCCAGCACAGGCGTCTTGCTGGCAGTCATGAATATAACCTCCTCTGTGGTGGGATCCAGTTCCATATTTTCGCTTTGATCCATAGCCATGGGCACATAGGTAGAGGACATGCCCATGACAGTGTGCACAACTGAGCTAGTCTCAACGATGGTGGTGTAATCCTCGTTAGCTGGCTTTTTCTTCTCATTGTTGGTCTTAGTTTTGTGCTTCTTTTTGGGCGCATGCTCCTTTTCCTTAACAGGTAGTAGTGCTACGGGTGGTGGCTGCAGTTCATCGTCAATTTCTTCACCAGCATTTGTATCCGTATCTTGATCAGAAACCTCAATATATTGTGCATTGCCATCTTCGTTAGAGAATTCCGAGTCATATGTGGTATCTGTGGGCTGTGCTGAGTCGGTTTCATGATGTTCTTCTGGTGCTATGGACTCCTGCGTTGCTACTGGAGCTTCATGTTCTTGTGGTGGCAGCATTTGTGGCGGTGGCAGCGGTTTATATTGCGGTAGAGGTCTGCGATTACCCGGCGTAATGGGTGGACGTGGCTTATTGCGATACCAAGGCGGACGATTGCTTACAAAACCTGGACGCACAGGCACAATTTGTTCTGGTATGGGCACACCTGTGATAAAAGGACGTTCGGGTCGGTCAAAGGGATAAGGTGGTGGACGTATGGATGTACCCGGCTTTTGTGCTTCATAGTCAATGGGCAGTGTTTGTACTTCTGAGATGCGTGGTGGTCCGCGGTTGTTTATGCGGCTAGCCGCTGGACGACGTATACCCTGCGTATTGGCGTGTACATTCACGTTCCCATTTAGTAGCTTTACTATGCCTGTGATTATATCTTGTATATCTGGATTACCATTCTGACGCGCATTATGCGGCGTCTGCGTTGCACTGACCGCCGTCGAGGTGGCAGTACTGCTCGTCGGATTGATTAGGGACCCCGACTGCTGTCGCAGGTCCCTTTGCACTAAAAAAGGCTGCTCCGTACTAATGCTGCTGCTGCTGGAACTGGTGCCGCTGCCGGCTGCCAAGGTTTTGCCTGCTCGTACACGTAATGTTTGCTCTGGTTGATCTGCGTTCATGTCAAAGGTGCCCGTGGGTTTGATGTTGTAGTGGAAGTAACGTCCAGCTGAGACATCTTTGTTTGAGTTCTCAGGAAAATGTACATTATTGGGACTACCCTTGGCAAAGTTGTCATGCAGTATGGGTGAGGCGGAACGTTCCACACGAGCCCGCGTTTCATTCTCTTCTTGTGTCAAGCGCAAGCTCTGTGATAATGAGAGATCCGCAGCGGCTACTGACTCAGCCATGGTGCTTTCTATGGAATGACGTGATAATTTGCCGGCGCTTTCAACCGCAAGACTGCTCGATTTGGGTGATATCTGTGAGACTCGTTCGTATTGACCAGCTGGAATAAGGAGAAAGGGAGAAGAGTACTTATTAGTATATTTTTGGAAAGTTTTTGTAACCGACATCTATATTAGATTTTTTTTCATGAATTTAACACACAAAAGAGGTCACAGACGAAAAGTATTTTTTATAGCATAACGCTTATTTTCAGCCCAAATAAATTTGAGGATTTATGTCTCAGGGACCTTCGGTGTTCGGGAAAACAGATTGACATTGTCCGTACTCAGGTGAAGTTTCTTGATCGTTGTTCGATCTGATCCGCCTGATCCCCGGTTCCAAATTTGGGCTGCTCTTGTTATTATTAAGGAAGAATCTAAACCCCCCAAATTTGTAGACTCATGTGAGCCTAATAAGCACAGAAATGCTGACATATTTAGTAACAACTCCTTCGTGCTCTCAATTCCTATAGCATATCAAGAATCCTGCTTCTCCTTGGACATTTTTTTTTTTTTTTTCATAAAAGGGTTCCTCATAGAGAGGAGACACTGCGACCACAAGGTCTTTTGTACCATACCCTTAAGTTAAAGCAAAAGACTTTCGGCTTTCCACATGAATAGCAGTAGGTCTTTTATTGGTATTGACCTAAGATGGAAGGGACTAATCCGTTCCTTTCCCATGTGACAGGCTCTGTCCCATACCAGCGCTGGGCAGTCACAGATAATATGTCTGGTGGTTTCATCGTCTTCTAGACAGAGCCTGCACTCTGAAGAGTCCGATAGGCCAATTTTCTGTAGATGGTATCTAACAGTGTGGTGGCCAGATAGGCAAGCTACTAGGAGCTTTAGGTCCGCTCTGCCAAGACCTTTTGTCTTGATCGCATCCAGAGGTTTGACAAGCACTTTTGCTTGACGAAGCACTGGAAGGGAGAACCAGTATCTCCCATGTTCTCCGGTGGCCCATTTGTTTATCATGGTTTTGATTGTGGACCAACCAATACCACAAAACGGCGCAGGAGATGTAGTCAGGGTGTAGGCACCCTGTCGTGCTAGATCATCAGCGATCGTTTTACCATCCACTCTCGAGTGTCCAGGCACCCAACATAGCGCGACTTTGTTCAGGTCGGAGAGGGTTAGGAGGTAGTTATGGTATTCTTTAACCATCCTTGGACACAGTTGAAGCAGAATATCCACTGGCGGATCCACGAGGGGGATTTTTTGGTCCAGACACCCTCAAAGAAGTTGGAAAAATGGGTTGACAGTCTTTTTCTTTTTCTTCGAATTGAAGGATCCCTCCTAAGACCAAAATCTATATCCGCGCGGAGTGTACCCCATAGTCGGGTCACGCCCCAGCCAATTTTCTGATGTTTTTCTTTTCGTACTACCTGCTGAATTTCACTAATTATTGTTGCAGTGAAAAGAATTTCTAGCACAACAGATAATACTTTCCATACAAAAGAGCCTAGAGAGGTTTCACTTTTTAGCATATGTTACAAGCCCCAACACCTTCCACCTACCACGACAAGATCTCGGCAGCTGGTGTGCTTTGTCATTGTCACAGAGATGTGGCATCAACTTACACACATGTGAGCGACTTTTGTATGTAAAGTGCAACATTTGTCTTTGTTTTGTGGCAACCCTAGCGGGCTGGCTGGCTGGCACCAGAGTCGACAAGCATCATTTGTTTTTGATGTCAAGTTTGTGGCTTAAGTCTTTTGTTTGGCTTTGGCCAGCGGCGCATATTCTTTCACTATCGCGCTCAAGAAATGCACTCTTGGCCAAAACTGTCTGGCAACAAAAAAAAAAGCCAACAAACAAAAGACAAACAAATCATACGCTTTGAGACCTTTTAAATTGTGGCTTTTGTGGAAGATTGAATGTTGGATTGCTTTCAGCCAACAGCCTAGACAGTAACCAAGCTCAAACTAAATATAACTCTTGTATATCTGTCACAATAGAAAAGGCTTATTATATTTTTTTATTTGATGTCTAACTAACAATTGTTTGGCTTAAGGCCTTCGGCTGTACGAAAGAATTTCACAAATTGCTACGCCAAGCGTTAAAAAGATGTCACTTGAGGCATCTATTCAAGATTTTCCAACAAGGCCGTCATAACAACCAAGTAAGTGGGCTAGATTAAATATATCATTTATGCAATTCGTTATAATAAATGATATTTTACACTAGAGT